>WEKY01060632.1:124481-145299 GCA_013390045.1 Picathartes gymnocephalus | reverse complement strand
AAAACTCAACCCGCTACAGGTGTCTAAAGGTGTCCTGTGCACTGGTGCTGGTGTTTTTACTGATTTCTTTACAGCCAAAAACACTGGCTGGTGTTTTCACTGATTTCTTATCTGCAGTATTTACCTCTCAAAATACTGAATATTTCATTCCAAAAAGGTGCAGTGGTAAAGGATTTTGGTCTTTGCCACCTTCTTTCACAGTAGAAATAATATCTTACCTTATTTTCTAGCAAAGTAGAGAGTCTCTACATTTTTTAAAGAGTAAAATTTCTCTAAAAGGTTATATATTATTAACATTTCATTCAGTTAATTTGTTAGCCTGCATAAGCTGCCTTTCAGGCTACAAATGGATGTTTAAATAGCAAACAAAGAAAAAAAAAAACAGTCTAGAGAGGTCAATGCTTTGTATCTAATATGCTTTTGCAGTTTACTTTTGTTCTGATAAGCAGATGCTTTGAAAACTGTTCAGTTGCAGTTCAGACAAAGGTCAATCGGGCCAGTCAATATATAAAGCAAAGATCCAAATCAATATCCTATGAAAGGAGGCTCAGCACCTTCTGCCTAAAAAATATCTAGAATAGAACTTATATCTTGGGCTCATGCTGTCCTAGGGGATTTCCTTCTTGTTCCTGCTGGAGGAGCCCATCATCATATTGCAATAAATGGTAATCTTTTAACCACCTAGCCATGTGGTGAATTTCATGATTTTAGGAAGCATATTGATAACCAGCCTTTGCTTTTTAGTACATAAAAGCTAGGGTGCCAGGCTTATATTTTCCACATAAAAGTTCAGCAACTATTACCTGCAAAAGGTGATTATTAGGGACTAAGACTAGAATTCATCGTAGTAAGTATGGTTATTTACTTTATACATTTATGCAGTGTATCAGCCACAGCTTTGACAGTGCTCTGCAATTTTTTTTTTCACATGAAGGCATTCAAAGCTAAGAAATATATTCATACCTGCTGTCAACAAGTGCAACTCCCTTGGAAAGCTCTGAGCCAATTTCAGCAGTGACGTGAACGGCAGCATAAATTTTAGTTCTAAATTAGTCAGAAAATAAGTGAAAGTGGGCATAATTTGCATGCTGAGGACTGGAAAGGGAAGAGTAGCTAGCAAAAAAAGTGTACAATTAAGTGGCGGGGGAGAGGAAATAGAGGATCTACTGGCAGGAGTGTACTGCATCAAATTTACTTCTGAATTCAGACAACTACAAGCAAATGTAAATGTTATACTTAATGCAACTAGCCATTTATAGTGAAGTGAACACACTTTCTCTACCTGTTCTGCTTATTGCTATGCTAAATGATGGCCAGGAGTATGTCATGTCTAGGCTGGCATTCAGCACATACCTGTATGTATGTGCTGAATACGTTTCTCTGTTCCCCAGTGAACTCAGTAGTATGATTGCAAATACACTGACTCATTATGGAAGGGAAATCTTGAGAAATTAAAACAAATTACCTTGATCACCTTGAATATGTTTCAGGGGTCTTTTATTTAAAGCAGCCTTTCCTGTATTCCAGCCTACTAAGGTATATCATGGAAGGTGAGGGAGATTTGTCACTGAAGCACCACTTCTTTGGTACCTGCTCAAAGGAAATGGCTAAGAACTCTGTCATGAAATGAAGGCAGTATTTGAACTGTCAACAGGAACTGCTCAGCTTGGATGCTGCCATGCTTCCAGGCAGCCCCTGGCCCAGCAGGATGATTCAGAGCCTCTGAGATAGACATGTCCATTCCAAATACAATGGGTGGGGAAAGGTGGCCACTTCTGAAATAATTCAAAGCAGCTAGAAACCTCTCTCTCTCCACTGTCTGAGCAGGTCACTGAAACTCCCACCTACCAATCACCTGGGAAACCTCTCAGTTTTGATCTGAACAAGTGTTGAACCTCAATCACCTTCATCCACTTGAAATCCAGAGCACTGAGTCGTCTCTTGAGAGCAAGCAGCTAATGATGGAGGAGGAAGAGGCAGCAACCACTTCAGAATAACTTCATTGTTTGAACACTCTTACAAGAAGTGGGAAACATGGATTTTAAGCCTTTCTCAGACTGAAGGGGTTTGAACCGCAATTCCTCTTTCCTCAGAGTTTATCCTACCCATCAAGCTAGAGAAGTTCTTCATTCTGCTCACTATGTGAGGCTATGGAGCACAGAAAGAATAGGTAAGAAGGAGCTTGATTTTGCAGCCCATTGGTGAGGGCAGGCATGAGAGAGTCCTGAGGCTTGGTCCCAGCTGTCACTGCTGTTTAAGTATTCTTTACTGTTAATTTGTAATACAGGCACTCATACAGTCAAGTAGACATGGTTGACAGACTGTAGAGACTGTAGTGTTTAATTCTGCCTGAACTGGTACTAAGCACCAAAAACATGTGGACGTACTTTCTGACTTTCTCACACCCAGTGATAAGCATCTGAGACTAGCAGCATAGTTGCCTAGTTAGGAGCAGAGTTGTTCAAGGCCTTCTACAAAGGTAGTTGAGAGAGAAAGGAAATTGATGAAGGAAAAGTGAGACCATTCTTCATTAAAGTCACATCCTGGAAGTGCCTGTTCCTCTCTGTTGATTACAAAGTGAGCCTAGAATGATAATGTTCCCCAAAGAAACCTCTTGGTTGAATTTAGTATGCCCAAATCAAGGAATATGATTTTTTTTTTTCTCAGTTGTTTTTCAGTTTATTGCTGCTGGTTTCCTTTGTGTTCAGCTCAGAACGGTGTACACCTTTGGAGAAAGATACAATCTATTTGTCTAAATGCAACCTAAGTGCTAAGACTGCTATCTAGCTCCAGCCTTTCAGGGTGAAGTGTGGGAGATTTTAAGCCTCCCCTTTCCCCCAGGGAATTTGTGTACAGCAAAGCCTTCACTCTTTCACAAAACCAGCACACAAAGAACAGACCCAATTGGAAAGATACACTCAATAATCAGTCCTGAAATGTTATGTCAGTCAGCAGTTCTACCTTTTTTAACATCATTAAATGCATCTTCTCCATCAAAGTGATGTGCAGCTTCAAAATACAAAATGCATTCATCATGCTGGGATTTTTTTCACCTGAGAACATTTTCTCTATTCTGAGCAGTGGCTCTCCTAATAAAAGAGAAGGTAGTGACAAGATATGCAACACTGCTGTACTGCTGGTGCAGCTTGTGGAGGGATCTGTAGTGAAAAATCCCAGAAAACCCCTTTGAGGTTCCATCTTACTTATTTTCAGTATTTCATGATCTATCAGGAACACACCTCTTGTTATTAATGTGCTTCTGTAAGAAAGGTTGTTCACACAAGAGAAGAAGAAACTCATTGCTATGAGGGTGTAAACTGGTACACTACCATTTAGCTAAAAGTTCCTTCAAGTGCAAGTATTTCAAAGGGATCTCTGTATAGCAGAATTGGACCCTATAGGTAATTCTGGGACCATAAGGTCTTTGGTGGCAAATAGTGCATCTTCTTCTTTGTTTCCAAAAGGTCTTATTTCTGTCTGGGGCCTCATGTTGTTATTGTAATAGTAATGACAGCAAAATCAAAATTAGGCCACTATAGATTATTTTCATTTTTTCCTGAGATATACTTCCTAGGAGCTTTGAGTGGAGGAACAATGTTTTTTAACTGTAATCCAAAATACACACAATTAGACCCCGTCCCAAACAAAAGATTTTTCTAAACCAGATGTCATCAATCCTCACTAGTGGCCTAAATGGTCTGTCTTTCCACCAGTGGACCTGAAGGGAAAATATGGTTGTGTAGGGGTATTTTTCATTTTTCCAAATAACAGCAATAACAATTGCAGGGGAAATGGTGGCTGATGATGAAGACTGTATTAAATTTGGATTAGCCAGTTTCAGTAAACTAGTAGAGACAGTGCAAAGACTTGCCATTTTCGTTTGGGAAAGGTTTCAGTAATAATGTCACAGAAATGACTCACCAGCCTTTATATGTCTCGGTGCAGTGTTTTTCATCTTTCTCATTCTGAGGGGATGTTAACTTGTTAGTGAAAATTGAATAAAGGTCACATAACATGAGTTCTCTGATGGTCTCCACATATTCATCACCATCCTTCATAACCATAACAATCCAGAGTAAATTATACACACCTTAATTGGCCCAGGGAAGCTTCTGGAGGAGCAGGTTACAACACAGCTACCATCTCCCTGCAGGTCTGCCATGTACCAGCATTTTTACTACAGTCTGAACACAAAATTTGAGGCTTTTTCATCTCTAGTGCATTTAGGATTTAGAAGTTGTGCTTTCAACAAATTTTTCTAGAATGATACATATCTTTATAACATTTAGTTTGACTGTATTTTCATCAAAACCATTCCAGTTCTTGAAATATCTTTTTTTTGCTGATCAGTTCAAGAGCCATGGCAAGGGTGTTTCCCTGCTCATTTTACTGCATTTGTTGACTTTACTCCAAAAATAAGTAGCACTGACTGAAGAGGAAGTACTAGCAAAGAAGCAAGCATGTACTTATTTGATCTATAACACAGCTCTTGTTACTGATAAAGAAAACACAGATGCTCTCTTTGATTTACCTTAAACCACCTCCTTCTATGTTAGCTTTAAAAACCTTCAAAAGCATGAGGATAAAAAAATAGGGCTAATGTCTTCCCTCCTGTACTATCTAATTTAAATGTGAGTTCGAGCAATTATTTACATTAATAATTCTGAGTTAAATCTACCAGCTTTGCCAGAAATATCAGGGTAACAGCAAAGGCACCAGCTGAACACAATTCTAAATAGGGAGCTTCTCCCACAGTTTTCCCCTCATTTGAGATCTTTCATACTGGTAGGGATGAAATTGCCTTTAGATTCTGGCAGCTTCCCTTCTGATTGTTTTTTTTTTTTTTTTTTTTTTTTGGCTGGGTGCTTTNTTTTTTTTTTTTTTGGTGCCAGTGTGTTATGGGAATGTTTAATTACATTTAGCAGGTCTTGTTTCCTGTTTCCTATATAGTAATTAAAATATCACCTTCTGTGCAGAGAGATGAAAAGTTTATATTTTAATTGCTAGGATCAAATCAGAAAGAGACCTTTCTCTCTCTGAGAATAGCTATTCCAAAAAGGTACGCTGAAGTTATCAATAACTTAGTCGCTTGTGTGCTAATTCAGACTGTGCTTTCATCTTTATTATGATTGCTGTCACTGTTGCTTTTAAACGCTATGGTTGCTTTCTGCTGCTTTCTTTACAGTACTTAGGTGTAATTGCCTCTGGCATCTCTGTGAATAAGCTTTGCTCTCCCAATCCCATAAAATTCGATGTCTCTTCCCACTCTATCCTAAACTGTCCTGGCATTGGACCTCCTGCCAGGGTTCCATCCCTACAGCTCCTCCACTCACATTCTGGGGACACTAGCAGGGCTGTGCCTGGCCAGATGCGCTCAGGCAGAGAGGATGCTGTCCAGAGCCTGCTCCTACTGCAGCAAGGGCTGCTCTTGCAGGTTCAGAAGTCAGAGAGCAGGTAGGGTTATGCCCGCAGCCTCAGGGTCCCTGTCAAGGCAGTAAAATCCTGAAGCCAGTCATGTGCTCATTGGTGACGGGATTTAATCCAAAGTCTTTCTCTGACTGCCTTCAACTCAGTGGTTCTGAAGGCAGAGGTCTGTACTGAGGCAAGGTCTGATGTGATCTTTCCTGTTCAGAAAGTTTGGGTTAATGTAATCTATATATTTTTTTCCAGGTGTAAGGTCACTCCCACACCACTTCTGTCACAGTGTGTTCTCTCCACATGGCTACATGTGTGACAATGTCCCGTTGTTTTGTGACTCTATCAAGCTTCAGCAATACAGATTATAGGTTCTCCAATGCCTGGCAAATTGGTTTTTGATTTTAGGCCTCCTGTAATGGTGCATGGACATTCACAGGAATTTTGTCTTTATCTACATACTAGTGTTTATTTAGCATTTTTATTTCATATTATCATTTTTATACAACCTTCTCCCTATGATCTTATCCATATCACATGCTCTTTAGTTGTTGTATGAACTTTAGAGTGTTACTTTTATATTCCTCAGTCTACCTGTAATTGTTACATCTTTTATCCTTGGGTGTTACTCATTCTAAAAAATGCTGCTAACTTTGAATGTCAAACACATGTCTTAATAGAACCTCAATGCTTCTCAGCACCTGTTTCTTCCCACTCCTTGTTTAAGTAAGCACACACAGTAATTAGTCTTCCAAGCCAGTAATCTAGTTTCATTTTTGTTAGGCAAAAATCTAACTTTACTGTACAGGTGTTCTCTTTTAAAGAGAAGCCCAAATACCTTACGATGTAGTTCTGTTCTCTTTCTACCACAATCACTCTTTAAGTGAGGACTTTGACATCTGTCCTGGTCACTCCATTATATGGTCCTTTGCAGAGAACTGTCAGAGAAAACTGCCTGAAGGTCTGCAGCATCAGTGTAGGATAAAATAAGCATAACTCCTAGATCCCTGAATTCCTCTCTGTCATTAGCATCAATCTGTATCTAAGAGCACAGATACCTGCTCTGTCTATAAACCTAGACATTAACTGCATAGTCACAGAAGTACTGATATTTGTACTAAAATCCCTATTTTTAAACTTGTCTTTAGCAGGAAACTTTCTTGGAAAGTCCATTTTAAGATAGAAGCACACTTGCTTTCTTTTCTCTGTCCTTTGAAGTGGGCTTGTTTCTTGTGTATGCCTATGGTCCTCTTTCACCATGGAGAAGAAAGGATCTTTAGGATCAGCAAATTGAGAGCCCTGGTTTTACAAGCAGTGCATCATGCAGAACCCTTGCTGACCTTTCAGGGACTTTTTACAAAGCCAAGATTTTTAGACCATGTGGGAATCAATGCCTAGAGTGTGAAGATTGAGTAAATTAAATAGTAAATTCAGTATATCAAGAAGATATATAAACCAGTAGTTTTTACACAGAAGACCTTTTTAAAGCTTCTTGTGCCCAAAGAGAGTGTCAAAGCAGTTCAAATTTCTTAGACTTGATTGGAAAAATTTCAATGCCTGTATCAACAATATTTTCCCAATCTGGTTAAATTTGCAACAGCATTATAACCATTCTGTGACACTTAATCGTGCCACAGCATTAGTTTATGATAAAGGTAATAAATTTACTGAGTTAGACAGTAAACAAGCTAGATGAAACAAATAATCAAACGCTGGGCTGCAATTCTTAGGTATCTTCTACAATTACATATAATAAGATACCATAGCACAGATGAGACATATGGCAGATTCTGTGTGCAGATTCTTAAGTAGAAGCAGAGAAGGGGGAACTTTCCTACATAAACTGACACAACTGTCAGCATATGAAATTGTGACATTTGTAAGCATTTGGTCACTAGAGAAAATAAAGAATAAGACATATTCTTGCCCCAAGATAGCACTGGAGAATTGATGGAGAAGAGGTAAGAGTTGGGTTTTACTGCACAGTGAAGAACAAGTCTTTGTGCATGTTGGTAGTTTGATGGGGAACAAGATGCTGAAGGGAGGAGAATAAGTTGTTCAGCTGAAGAGAGACCTAACCTTCTGTTTTGTACTTGTGAAAGAGCCTTTGCAATTTCAGGATCACAGTATAAATACATGAATATGTATCTGAGCACTTGCACTTTCAGCTACCTGTTTGCTCATGGCCATGGCCTAGGAAAGCAGGCTGGTGCCCAAGAGTGAATTGTGAGTGCAAAGCATTAATGTTTCAAATATCCAAAGAGCTGAAAATCACAGTGGAAAAATATTTTGGTAATAATGCAGATTACAAAGCACAGTATAACTGTGCATTCCCCAAATCAAAAGAAGTGCACTAAAATCAGCAGGACATATAAACTTCTAAATAAACACCTCCAAAGCCTAACTTGAAAACAGCTGAAGATATTTGGGAGTCTGAAGTATTTCTGTCTTCAAGGAAGCCTATGACCAGCCCTATCTACAGACAGTGGCTTCATCTTGGTGTATATTTTGGAGTCAACAATAAAAGCAACATTAAGGCTTCTTAGGACTAAACATTTGTGGTCCTACTCCAGCTGCTTCATGCATCACAAACCAGTGTGAAAGCATATATTGCTTCCTGAGGATTTCCCCTTTCAAGACAACTTTGATACAAACTGCCTATTGAGTACTTCATCCAGAAAGTTTGATCTAGAAACAGAATCATGAAACAGAGGTCTTCTTTGTAATTTCAGAACCACAGTATATAGTCTGTATATATTCTATAAAACCAAGGACTGGCACAATTGCTAAGTTTATGTAGTGTCACTGGACAGTCTTGAAGTTCCCCACTGAAGATCTGGTGTGGCAGCAGTTGGTAGGTGTCCAAGACTGTTATTCCCTGGTCTTCCCTTGTCCCACCTATATGGCTAATGGTTTTCCAGCATCAGACATGCCTTTGGCAGGATTTCTATCACCTAGTTTTAGATGTTCACATCTGAGTCTTGAAGAGACTGCCAGGTCTCTTCCAGTGAAGAAAAATAAGTGTAGTTCTAGAGAACTATATTTTAGGCATGTACTTTAGTAAGAACCTTTTTCCACTGACTTTAGAGGGTGTTCAGCTCAGGTACAGACTTTGAGAAGGCAGACTTTCGGCACAGTACATCTCACTCAGTTTGTCTGTGTGAATTGTCCATCACAGAACCATCTGCAACTTCGATTACCTGAAAATAAGGAAATGGTATGTCATTTTTCATTTTCTTCAATGCAGGTCACCCATATATCCGTTCTTTGGCGGGTATTTCACTTCCTAGCATTGCTTGCTGTGCTACTGTTAAATTGAGCTCAGTCCTTTTCTCTTCATTGACCTTCTAGCAATTAACTGGCTCTCTTTATTACACCCTATTTTAGTGTCAACAGTTTTATGCTAGAGTTCAATCACTTGGACACTCAAATTACTTCACAGGAGACTAAGAATGAGAAAGAAGTCCCTTTAATATATTTAGATTAGAATTATAGTAGATAATGAACTTTAAAACACATTTGTATAAGTGAGATTTACTGAGTACAAACAAACCAAACATAATTGAAGTTATTCCATTCATTACTTGAACTGTGTTTTTACTTTCTGTGTTGTCTAAGATATACCATTGCTTTTCATAAGATAACTTTTTAGCTTTTATTTCCAAGCCAGGCCAACAGAAAAAAAAAAAAAAAAGGCATGGAGTTTGAGGGTCTCTCAGTTCCTAAAGATCCTCCATGTACTCCCATGTCTTTAGGAAACACCTGGTTTCACTTTGAGGGTCAGAGCTTAACACATAAACTGTCTTTGTGAGTGTAGAGAGAAATGGAAGAAGTAGAAATGGAGGTTAAGAATTACCCTATTTTGAATAAGATTCCTTTCTCAGTACTGGATATCCACCACTTCTGGCTGCTCACTTATTTTTGATGTCTTTAGCTATCATGAAAATCATGAACAAGCACAGTGTTCACTGTAATTAATCTTGTATCCTTGCATGCTTTCATATATGTTTTCTGGTTATTTGTTGGATATAGATGGAATGAGGGAGATCTTTATAAATTTCTTCATGGAGTTTCCCTGAAATAAAGCACACAAAGAGAAGTGCATAAAAACAAAAACAACAAAAAACGTCAAATAACTTCTTGTGAATCAATAGTATATGACACTATCTCTAGTACTGGCTTTCACCTTCTCCTCAAAAGAACATTAACTTAATTCTAGATGTATTCTAGTATACTCCACGTCATCCACACGTGACATCATTTTCTCCCGTTGAACTATTTTGCATCCAGCAGGAGTTCTGTGGAAAAAAAAGACTGATAAATCAGGACCATAAATCCATTTTAGAATTTGGGAAATATCTTTCCTTGTGAGATGTCCATCTCAGTTCCTGTCCACAAACATTTATTTGGGCTTAAGTTGTGTTTTTCTTTGCTCCCTGGACAAATGACACTGTCCAGGTAACATTGGCAGCAGCGTTTTACAGGTACAGCCAAGGGTGGTATTTAATGCAGAGGTAATGTCTTGAGGACATGAAGACTTCTTGGTCTTCTTGGAAGTTCGGTTAATTGGTCACCTGCATAGCAGTTTTCATTGCTGACCTTCAGAAAGAAGTAGGCTTTCCTGAACTTACAGATTAACACTGTAAAAGCTTTGGTGCATTTGTTTGTGATCTTGGCTCAGCAAACAATGTCAGTGTTGATACAAATTTATGTTGATGCTTCCTTTTATTATTAAGCCATAGTACATTCACAAAACTAACTTCCTTATAAAAATCAAGCATGAAATTATATATCTGCTCTTCCACCACTGACAAGAGATAGAATATTGTCCCTTGTTGTTCCTGAACAATGCCAGTGTGACTTTTTGTAACTTTATGCCAGCCACAGAAAGCAACTCTTTTCTTTTAGGACAAACCCACTGCAAGCCATTTTCTTTTACAATCATATGTACCATCTCACTGAGATCTGTACGTTCTATCATCCAATAAATATTTCAATAAACAGAAATATGTACCCTCCCTTTAAAAATTTTAAAATAGTTATTAAAATGCACAGAAAGCTGCACAACAGATGTCCTAGACTTTTGTAATAAAATATATTCTGGGAGACATAAAATAAAACATAACATAATTAGTTTTCTGTATGGTTGTTTTAGGTTTGTTTTTTTTAAAGAGACAAACTGAGCTAATAAAATTATTAAAATCTTGTTTAATCACTTAGAATTTTTTAACATGTTCATTTCTGCATTTTGAAACATTTAAAAGTTATTTTTATGTAAATTTTTGTTTGTCTAAGTAAATGCACATAAGTTCTCTACGACTGCTCATACCCCTGTTGAGCAAATGGCAAGTTGTTTTTCTCATGTGAAGAAATAGTTAAGCATCTTAAAATAGATATCATAATGTGATGAAGCAAACACTTAAAGCTCTATCCCTTTTATATGAACACTAAACAAAATACTTGTTGAACATTAATAAGAAAGCAGCAGTGAGATGCCAACACTGTCTCTTGTTTCTCATAACCTCAATTAAAACAGCAAGGTTGTGTGGAGGGGAAAAAAAAATGCACAGGAAAAAAAAGGTTACCAGTAGGTAGGCAGGATAGAACTGTCACTGTTTGTGACTCCAAAAATCTTAAATGATGAGAATTTAATTAGTATGATTTGTGCTGCACACAAGTATGTAAGTAGCTTGTTAGCCACCATAATTAGCAGGACTGGAGAGCTGGTTGCTTTGTGGCAGGCAGCAACGTGAGGCAGCAGCAGCAGCAGCAATGGGGGCAGGAGCAGTAGCACAGCCCTCACTGCACCTTGGGGCCCAGCACTCAGACAGGTGGGCTGCAAACTCCACACCTGCCCTCCCTTCCCTCCCATTAACCTGCCTCCAGGGGAAATCTGGCCAAGGCAGCCCATTGCACAGAAAGGGTTAGCTGCAAACAGCTGTTCCGAGAATTCCCGAATCTTTGATTTACTGTGATCAATTGCATGATTAGGCTGGATGTCATTTAGGGTGGTGATTATCTAATGGGGGCACTGTGATCTCTGCTGCAAAGAAACTCTGCTGGGGAGGAAAAATTTGCAGAAGATATCAATATGTGTTTGTACAAAATACCTTGGGGCATCTTTGCAACCAACAGACTATAAATTAAAAGAGTTTTTTCTCTGCTAAGCCAGTGAAAGAGACATGCTTGCATTAGATTTATGTCAGAAAGTGAATCTTAGTGTTAGTGGTTTTCATTCAACTAATGCATTTAGCTGCACTAAGGTATGAATTTAATCACTGAGCTATTCGGGAGGTATCAAGCACAGACATTAAATAGGATTATGCAACAGCCGTCTGCACTTGCTAATTAAAATGTGGAAAACAGCCAGTATCAAATTATTTTGTTTAGACAATTCGTGGCTGGGTTAGGTTTTTCAGCCTGTATGCAGTGGTTTCACTCTTTGGTAAGACTTACAATTTCACAATGACCTGTATCATTCAAATATACAGACTCTAAGTACAGCCAATGTCATTGTGCCAAAAAAGAAACTTTAAACTTTTGTACTAAAGTGGGATTTTTAATAAATAATTGTCATTTTATTTGTGTAGTTTGGAAAATATATTGAACATAATTTATAGAGACTGCACACTATAAATTCTGTTCACCAGTAGTTTCAGCTACCAATTTCACCTACATTTCAAATAAATTATGGTCAATTCTTGCTTATAGAAGATTTTCCTTTAGTGTAAAAGAAAAATAATGGGCTATGATTTTGCTTTTAAATGGACTCACATGAATCCTAGAGAATTTGCTTTCTAATGGTCCCTTATTCCAACAAAATTTACTTTTGCAAGACTGAGTTGTAGTCACAAGTTGTACTGATGTGCTTTGCATGTATCCAGCAAGAAAGATCCAGAAAAACTTTCATTCAGTCCTGTAGCCTATTCCCTGTGACCCACCAGCGTGGCCCAGCAAGGGAGTTGTAATCCAGATGAGTAGTTCTGGCAGTCTGTGTCCTCTAACTCTTTCCCCACTGCCCCAGTGCACACTCCTGCTGCCCTGACAATATGACTAAAAGTTCGCCCTTGCACACACACGCTGCCTTCAGCCCTTGCTAAATGCCGCATACATGTAGGAATGGAACATGCTACAGGGACCACCTTCCTTTATGCTTCTTTGTTGCACATTTTCCCACCTCCTTAAGTGACTAGAGCTGTATTCTTTGTTGTAGGATGCTCACCCAAAAGCCATGAACCTCAGTGCTTTATATGAGGGAGCTCACTGTCATACATGCCACAGCTCTTTGCCGGTGCCTCTGAATAAAAGCTGAACACAGGGATTGGATGGTGTGTACCTCAATCTACCCCTGTCGTGGAGCTGGGTAATGTCTGAATTGTCTTGCCAAAGAAAAGGGGTAGGAAAGCACACCTACATTCTTCAGTGTGACACAGCTCATGCGGCCCGCTGTAGCCAAAAGTTCAGGCCCTCCTTTATTAGTGCTTGAAAGCTCAGTATGAAAGCTCTCTGTCTTGTCAGTTAAGTGAAACCCCAAAGGAACCCTAGTGCAAGAGCACATGTGACCGTAAGTAGGGTTATGATGGTCACTGCAGTTGCTCCAGTGACAGTGTAGGAGGTCTGGTTCATCTGTTCTTCCCATGGTTGTTTTGTTGGATCCCAAGGTCCTTGCTCCTCTAAAGAAACTATCCATTGCAATTAGTTTTCTTCTCAAGCATGCCACCCGTTGTCCAACTCAGAATTAAAGCAAGATAAGTAGGTTTGTGTGTTCGTTAGAAACACCACTGAAATGATCACCACAGGAGCACGACTTGAAGAACTACATTTATATTGTCACCATTATAGTTTAGAGCGAATGCCTGCTATAGATGAAGAGAACTTCTGCCCTACTAGACTTCCATCTGCACTTCCCTTGCACTATCATGCACAGATGGTTTTGTGTCCTTTTAACATTTTGACACTTACCATTAGCTACCCAAGTGTTCAAAACTTTTTAAACTAAACCTTGAATTTCACTTCACTGTTTTGTGGCAAAGTCAATTCAGTGACAAAATTGCAGCCCCTGAAAAGGAGTAAAAGGAAGCTGGAGTTCTTCAAACTTATGAGTTAGAAGAAAAGATGGTTTGTATAACTCTTCTGACAAAACAATCTGGGTTTTAAGCAACACAGATTTAAAAGGGAATCTTAAAATCAATAAGCAGTATGCTTTAGGATCTTCCCCAACCACTGTTTTTCTCCTTGCATGAAAATGACTCATTAAAAGGACACATCAAATTGCTTTCCATGTCTGTGAAAGCGAACACCAACACAATTGGAGGATTCACTAAACTATTACATTGAATGCGATGTATAACAAGAGGGTTAGGAAGCTGCTCTATTAACATATGGAAGATGATAAGAGAAAAACACAAATGTTGATGTAAGAATAGGCAAGAAATTCCAATTTGCAATTATGCTTTAGTTTTTCTTAACAGACGTTGCAGTTTGTAAAACAGAAAGAAGCCTAGTCTTGTGGTTCACGCTCCCAATTTTCAATATAATGTTAATGTAAGTGTACAAAATGTTTAGCTTCATGCTTTGTGTTTGTTTAGGTTTTGTTGTAGTGTTTTTGCCCTGCATCCTATAAAGAGCGCTCATGACATTCATCTGTCTCAGCTGGAAAAGAACCACATTTTTAGGCCCACGTATAGACACAAAGTGAGAGTTGATGTTTATATTTAGTGATTATAGACTGCTAAATGTAGAGATTTCATAGTAAAGAAGTCTTTTAAATGAAGTGTCATATTAATCACAGAAAATAACTTCTACCCATCCTTCTGTAGGCAAATTCCTAATAGGGCCGAGTGTCAGAAAACTGGGCTGTAAAAAGAAGACAAAAAAAAAATTCTGCCTGTCTCTCCCAAAATCACGAAGTCCCAAAGGGACAATGGGATTCTTTTTGGCCTAAAAAGGAAGTTGCACTGTGCTTGGATTTGGGGCATGGGCAGGAGCATGGCAAGCACATCCAAGAATGCCATTGCTTGATAGTCAAATGCTCTCAGAGAAGGCACATCAAGCTGCATGCATGAAGCTTCTCTGTCCTTCAAAAACTGCCATCTAAATCATCTAGCTGAGGATCAAGCTGAGGTTTCACTTTCCCAAGCCAAAAATATTTCCCCTTCAAACATGCAGAGTTCATATAAAATACAGTGCAATTTCTTTGAAAAAGCCACAAAGTATTCATATCACTCCACAGACTAATAGGATCAACATCCCTTAGAATCTTGCTCCACAGGCTGTGGAAGGAGACTTCTCCAGTCCTTCTCCTCACCACTTGGCAACTTTTGTTTCAGGCTTTTGGTCAGTGAAAGGAGAGTGAGCTCATAAGGACCTGAAGACAAAGGGAATCAATCAGAAATCCTGGAAGGGTGTCACCCCTTAAAAACATTGAAAGTGTGTGTTTATCGACATGATTTCACACTCCATTTGGAAGGTGTAAACCTTGTGAAACTTGGGGCAGTTGTTCCTTATTAATATGTCTATCTGAAAGCAGCAGTTGAATCAATGTTTTAGCAGAAAAGGCTGTTCACTCTGGTAATTAAGGAGACTTGAACAGTTAACCTATCAATAAGAGCTGTTCCAGTCAATTCAATAGATCTCATTTTCATACAGAATTCAGATGGAATACTCTACATATTATTCTGTTCCAGAAAAAAATCTAGTAATACTGCATTAAATATACATATTTCTTGAAGCAAATATTTCATTAATTTGACCTATCTGACCATATTTGTGACAATATTTTTCATAGCATAATAATACCAGTGAATGTTACTACTTGCCAAGGGAGACACGTTACTGTCAGGATGCATTCCAAATGTGCTCAGCTAGTTCAGCTCAAAGGAAACAATGGAGCTTATAGATGTGGTAGGCTACCATTCAAGTTGGCAAAGTTCCCATTACCAATATTCCTTCTTCTGAATATCACTTGCCATCCAAGTCCTACATGATGCATATAATTTGAGCATTCTCCTTAATGAATGACAAATGAAGCGCAGTGTCTACAAGAGGGTTTCAGGGGAGGCGTGGGTAGGATCCTGTGTTACACTGAGTGAGCATCTTCAGAGCAGGCAGCAAGAGTAAAGGTCCTGATCCAGAGGTTCTTGGTGACAATGTGACCAATGAAAATTTTGGATCTAGCCCAAAGAGGGCACAGCGCCTCTCCAGAGCTGTTTAACAGCCAACAGGATAAAACCTCAGCTAAGTGTATATAAAACTAGAGGACTTTATGCAGTTTTTGACATTTAAGGATAGTACTGTAGAGCTTGACAGGACAAGCTTTGTCTGATTAAAGAGAAAGGCATGGCACCCTAAATTACCAAAAATAAAATATGTATTGTAATATATTGCTACTATATGTTTTCTACAGTTTGTATGTGAGAAAGTATGATTAAAAGTCGATGAGAGACTGTTTATAAATTTTGATTGCTTCATAATTTTAACTCTGAGCAACATTTTTATCATAATTATAGGCTTTCTTAAAGCATTTATGCAGATTGTTTTATTCAAAAGGGGTTTATTCCATATAAACTCCACTCTTTTATCTCTCCATAAAATCAGTGTGTGAATTCTCAGCAACCACAACTCCACTAGACACTCATCACATTAGTAGCAGAGATATTTTCAAACAAGACAATATTCCTCAGATTTTTCTAAACATTATCTCCTGCTTTCCCCAGTGAGTGTCATGGTGGTCAATAGTAATGATAATCATGAATAACATTTGTTACCTCTTTATGCCTCTTTTAAAGTATTAGCAAGTTTGTTCTTACAATTCCTCTGTGATGTTCCTGTATGCTATAGTAGCCTGTGTATCTATGGTTCAGTGGAGGTTTGGGGGAGATTAAGCCAGATATCTCACATCTTCAGCTCAAGGATATGTAAGTCCAGGGATTTAGATGCATATCTTATGTTCATTTCAGTGATAATTTTGTGTCTAAATATCCTGGAGCCCTACAAATGCTAAAATCTAAAGGACTTACCAGGGACCTCAGGCTGTTGCTTAATCAATGTTAATAGCCAGTAGATTGCACTGTTTCAATGCATGTGAACAGCTTTTGAAAGCTGAAATAGGGTGTGAGTCCATGACTCCCAGCTCAGATTGGCTCATATCCATATTTTGCCTTTGAGAAGAGGGCTCTGGAGAAAACCATCCTCTCTCCTTCCTCCAGGTTGTCTCACAAAGGATATGAGATGTCCATCCAAGCCAAAAGCCCAGGATTTCTGCAGTAGCAACAACCAGAGCATCAGGACACTTTGGTGAAGCCTAAGGCAACAAACTGACAGCACGGCTGGACCTCATGTAACAGAAAAACAATGTAACCCCCTGGGTGACCCAGGGGTAGTCCTGGTAAAACAGCAAAAATTAATCATCCTCACTGGAAGAGGAGCTGAAAGTTTTGAATAGTTCCACAGCAGTCAGTGTCTCAGCAAGCTATGCCTTATTGTGATCTACTCATCCCAATGATTTGAGAAAGATCTTCTCCAGCACTGGAACATCTACAAAGTAAACAGAAGAAAATATATTCCCTTCATTTTGTATATACTGCTGGGGCATCAAATGAAAAATATACTGTCACCTCCCCCAGGAAATACAAATATATGATGTTAAATGTATACAAAATATGTGCAACCATTTCTGCCATTACCATAAAAATCTGATCTTTTAGTACATGTGCTTGGATACTCAGAAAGGAACTGATTTCTTAAAGCTGCAACATGTTCTGGTGGGTTCATGACAATGATGACAGTCTCTAAACACTTCATTCTTCAATGAGGAGCATTAGGTTGCCTCAGTCTGTTTGAAGCTAAGCCTGATGCTAAGCTATGCTCCATTTTAAAGCACTACCTTCAACTTTGATGATTTCATCAAATGACTGGATTGCATTGCAGTGGGATAACCTAATCTTCACCCCATACGTCCTACTCATAAGCCACTTGAAAAACTGTTTTGCATTTTGGTCTTGGAATGTATATTCTGCACTTGAATAGTGTGGTTTCAACTTCAGACCCTATTGAAAGGGGAAACAAATCTAAGACCTAAACACCACCCCCCTCCCCCCCCACAAAAAAAAAACCCACCACACTGAGAAAACAATTCCATTACTGTCTACTGCTCTAAAATTAAATGAGAGAATCAACACAAAGAAACAATTAGATTTTCTCTGTTGATTTTTATAGCTTGCACGTTACAGAAGTCATAGCTTCCCTCTGATTTCACTCCAGTGTGGATCAGGCATCATTCCACAGCAATCACAGGAACCAAGCCCATGGGAGACACAATTTTGGTGAACCTGGTTTTTCCTGTCTACAGCACAAACTCCATTTAATCATTAAACACTACAATTGGAATCATCTTTGTTTACATTTCCAATGTAATTTTAGTAATTTCCCAGCTCTATCATTTGAACTTTTTTGATGATATTTCCACCTTGAAAGCATGTTAATATTAACATTTGAAGCATGTGAATAAATACAAGTTGAGTGCCTGGATTTCTCATGACACTGCTGTTGGAGATGGTGCTGATCTGAATTCCAGAGCAATTGTAGGACAGGCAGGTTGTCACTGGACTTAATTTCAAGACTTGATAAAACTGCTGTATTTAGGAAAAAATATTTAGCTATGTCAATTATATTTTGACTTCTGAGGCTTGCAACTGTTTCATGGCAGAATACTGGAAAAGAGACAGCTGTGTTTATGATGGAAAGCAGTCAAATACTCATACAAGCATATTGGTAAAAAAAGCAAAGACAATAGAGGTAACAGAATGTCCATTTTTAAGTAGCTAGAGAAGATTTTTAGTATCTATCAGGGATGTCGATAATTTTTGTTTCCAGATTTGTTGGTCACTTACTTGTTTGAAAATAAGGGTCACGTTCTACCACAGCCTTTCTTTGCAGGCAAATGGGCTGGATAACAGCTACAGGCATTTTTCTGCATGAGGAGATTGAATAAACACTGTCCAGGCTCCTCTCTAGAGCCAGTGAACAGCCACAGAGCCAGCTTTGCTGCCTATCAAAGTTGCGGCTACAATTGATTTAAAATAACTCAGCGGCAATTATTCCAGAATAAAACCTGATTTCTTCTTTGGCAATGTGATCCGATGCTAGGCTGTATTTGGTGTTGTCAAGGCATGGAAGAGACTTTATCTGGGATCTGGTACTTAAGACCCGAGGAGTCCCCAGTGCCCTCAGCGTGGAGCACTCCAGGGAACCGCTGGGGGGTGTTAGCATATATTTTTAAATCTGGGGTTTCTGAAGCGGCAACTTTCAGGTCAGACCCGGCAAGAGAGTGTCTACTGCACTGACCCAAGAGTCCTGGTAAGGGCTGGGGAAGGCTCCGAAGCCCTCTCCGACAGCCCGGGAGTGCGATCTGCAACCCCGCAGTTGGGGCCCGGGGCACCTCCCGCCGGGCGCGGGGCTGCGGACATCCCATCTCCCCGTGCTTTCCCGAACACCTGCGGCAGGATTAGCCAGTCTCAGGTGCTCATTGTCGTTCTGCAAACTAAGTGTCGAAAGCCCCCGCAAAGCAAAAAACAAAAACTTGCAAAGAGGAAAACGCTGTAATCAAGAAGCAGAGCTTTGGGGGTTTGGAGACGAGCATGGAGAGAGTTTGGATCAGAGGGATTTAAATGCAAACAGCAGTAAATGCATATGATCAATAATCACCCCGTGTGCATTCCTCTACTCATTTAACATCAGCTAGGACAGTGCAAATATTGCAAGTGAGTACTCGACGAGGAAATCAGCTGAGTGTGTGTTTAAACTGTGGTTAATTATTAATATGAACAATTCTTTTCTATTAAATATTTCGTTTAATCCTCTCATACCGACTTGTCTAGGAAGCTACATGTCTAGCTTCCGAAACGGTGAGGTAGGTGCAGATTTATTCTGGGGGATATGATATAATCCATATAATATCATTCGTGCAATGCTTTATCATCTTTACTCTTCTTGCTTTGTTCTAATCAGGTGAGGCAACGAACAATTTTTTCTGTAAATACGTATGACAGTTTTTAGATGCTAAAAGGAATTTTGTCAGGAAAGTCTCCCACAGTACAGAGGAAAAGCACATCTCAGTGAAGATACGAGTCTTGGATATGTGAGTTCAAAAGGAAAAGCAGCTCATGTTTTGAATAGTAACTTCCGAAGGAATTAATTGTGACTAATATTCTCCTGCTACCGCTCATAATCTCTTGCCGTGTCCTGGGCGGGTGCCCTACACTCTTTGCAGGGGATCTGGCCACCTCATTGCACTGTCCCTCGTTCACCCTATGGAGTTTGTGCTTCTGCAGCTGCCTGCTCCCTGTGTCTGCGGTCTTTCCTTCCCCTGCTGCCTTCTCCTAGACCAAATCCCTCGGGTCCCGCTGTAGAAAACGGTCCCTGAAACCTCTGAACCCGCAAAGCTCTTTCCTTCCTTCCTCCCTTCCTTCCCTTCAGATTTGGAAGAGCGACAACAAGTTCAATGGATTAAGAGCCTTGGTTTCTCCGTACACGCTGCAATCAGTCCCTTTCAACAAGCCATCATATTTGTCCTTAATTTCGACTTTCCCAAGCACTGTTCTCATATTCCAGTGTTTGAAACGTAGGAAGATTTAGCATAATTTGGAGGTCAGATTTCTAAATAAGCCTACTTTAAATAACAAGCCCACACGGGAGATTGTCAGTATCTTTATTTTGTATACAGTTTACACACTGGCACCGCTTTTTAAAACCCTATATGTGGGTTAAAACTCAATTTTACAACCCCCATTTATATGAGATGTAGGTTTGACATCTGTTTGCCAGAGTGTTTTGCACTTAGCCTAACACCCACTATTAAATGACAAAATTGTGGCAGGCTGTCAAAGCCAGCTGACTGACAGCTGCTCTACTTTACAAAAAAGCCCCATTCAAATATTTGCAGGGTTGAAGCTTTCTGTAACGCTGTCGCCATTCTTCCCGTTATTTAGCATGTAAAATATAAGTCAAAGTTTTAAAGCTGCTTTCCAAAATGTTGCCATTTTTCCATATAAAAAGAGCGAGCGGTGGTTGCTGGCGGGGATCCAGCGCCAAACGCATTGGATGGATATTTCGCTAGGTCCCCGCGTTCCTCCTATCTGCACAAACCCGATAAAACTGTCATTTAGCAGCGTTTCTTAATATTGCAGCTAATTAGAGCCGGCGTGTTATTGAAGTGAGAGCAAAAATCCACTTAAAAGAGAGGGGAGGGAGAGGGGTGGAAAAAGAAGGGAGGGGAATTTTCCGTGCCGGCAGAGGTACGCAACCGGGCACGGCTCACAGCGAGACCCCCCCGGGAAAAGGGATGGGCTCTGGGGAGAGGACACCAAGGGCATCCCGGCACTCCCGCAGCGGCCCTCCCCCCCCC
>WEKY01060632.1:52055-112238 GCA_013390045.1 Picathartes gymnocephalus | reverse complement strand
CTTCCCTCCCGCCCTCCCCCGCCTCTCCTTTTTTTTTTTCTTTAGTCCTTCCTTTTTGTACAGAAATGTTTTGATGTTCTTGTAATAATAATAATAAATAATAATAATAATAACGAGAGAGAAAAAAGGTAACGGTTGCTTCACTTACCTTTTTTAATAGAAGGACTAGTTTATGAAACCAATTTTAGACTGAACTTCTGTGTTTTATCGAGACTTTTGTACAGTATTTATCGTTCACCCAAGAGACATAGAGCGTTTATTTGCAAAAGAGGAGAAAGAGAAAGAAAGAGAGAATGGGGGGAAACGGCGGCGAAAAGAAAAAGTACCAACAATAAACACACAAAGTTGTAGGTGATGCCAACTTTCATACCGCTCTGAACCGTTACGATTTCAGTCACGGATCGCTTCTTGCAAAGCCTTTTTATTGACTAATTAACTCGAAGTTGATGAGGAAACAGTTCTCATTTATTACTCATGTACTAAGGCAAATCCAAACGAACACTTAAAAGTTTTTTGTAGATATTCTCGCGGGTTTGTTGGGTTGGGTTGGGTTTTTTTTTCGTTATTTGTTTGTTTATTTATAAAACTTTTTTTGTTTTGTTTTGGAGGCTCCATTTTTTTCCCCGGGGTTTGTAAAATTTTATTGTATCTGGATATTTTTGTTCGTTTGTTTTCTCTTTGATTTTTTCTTTTTGTATCATTTCTTGTAAATGCATTGTGAAATAATTTTTATTTAGGCGTCACGAAGGAAATCAGCTTGTGTATATAGTTTACTAAAAAGCCTTTCTGCTAAATGGAAACCCTAAGGATGCAAAATTTTTTCTTCTTTTTTTTTTTTTCTTTTTTTTTTTTTTGGTTAAATAAATTTCAAAGCGGAAATAGTCACCTGTATAAAAAGAAAAGCTGACTGGAGAACACAGTAGTGTTTACCATGGTAAGCCTGGAAACACAGCAGGGAAATCTAGATTTTGGAGAGGAAGTTCTAAACAGCAGCGGCAAACAGAACGAAGTGCAATCTGCAGTAAATGTCGGTGTTCCCTAACCTGTGTAAATCATGAGTGATGAAGGTAGATTTATTTTAATACTCGTTCCTTACTGCAAGGGAAGGCAGTTCACTGCGTTACTCTTCTAGCCGTGAACGTTCATTTTGTGGATTTTATGGCTGGGTTGGTGGTCCGGACCTTGCTGGGGCCTTAACTTTTCCCCTGGGGGGTGATCGGGCGCTGCCCGCCCCTGCTCGCCTCGGGCCCCCACTCGGCCGGGCATTGCCGGCGGCCCGGGGGACACCCACCTCTCTGGGAAACAGGAAGGCACCGTCCAGCGCGGCACTTCCCCTCTAATTAGCACCATGAAAAGAGAAAGCGCTTCTTTTTGCGCGTCCCGAAAAGAAAAGCGACCTGTAAACCTCAAGACCGAAAAGCAGTCCCATCCCTCCGGAGCATTCCAGGGGGCGAGCGGGGAGCGGCGGGGTCACACCTTTCTCCCTCTTCCCCATCCGCCCGCCCCCCATTTTTAGCGACTGGTGCGAAAGCTGTCGAGTCAAACGATGCGTGTCATTTCGTTGCAGAATGTTGTTTAATGCTTTGAGATCTAATTTAATTTTTTTTTCTAGCTGTTGAGAGATACTTTTCTATATGTTAGAATTAAAAGTTTGCTGTAAACTACTGTAGCAAATGAATTTTTAAAGTAGTCATAACTGCTTAAACAAAAGGGAAAAGGATTAACTTCAGGACTTTAATGTCGATCCCAGTAGGCTGTAGGACTGTTCATCTTTTAGCTCTGATGAGTAAGTACTATATCCATCTAGGAGTGGGGAAGTTTTAGTTAGCTAATGAGGAGCGGGTTTGGTCCATCTTAGAGACTGCACTTCTATAATGCTAACATGTCAATTGACATACATAACTCTTCGGACTCATGTCGATAATTTTGTATAAATCACTCATACTGAACGCAAAATTGTCACGGAAGCTGTCTATTGATTTCAGCCCAAACTTTTTTTTTTTTTTTAACTATCTGAGCCTTTATTAATGTGGAGGAGTGTGCAGGTTCAGACAGTCAGCAGGCAACTTTTGGAAATGCCCAGCGACCAAACAGAGCATACAGAAAGCAGGAACCTGTGAGAAACCTTCTGTGCTGCTGGTCACCTCCAGCCAAACATAGTCCTAGATGAAATTTTAAAAATTAACAGCCGTACCTTTAGGTATGTAACTTAAGCTGGTTACCTGTTGAACTGTTTCTTGAAACGTGTTGTCCTTCATGTGCACACGTAAATATCTGTACACACCACAGACAGCATCATGACCGAAGAGAATGTATGTGTGTGTGTACATGTGCACATGCAGACACATATATGTCTGATGCACCCTTGTTACGTGTTTTTTTCTTTAAGGGTCACAGCTATTGAAAATCACATTTATGACAATGTGGAATAGAAAACTCCCAGCGAGACGATCCTGTATCGCTGAACACGACTGATGGAACGGCAAGATTGGAGCGGTCAAGGGAGAAAAGCAAATAAACGTCTGTTCTGTTGCGTCCAAACAGCAGAAATACTATGGAGAAGTGCTTAAAAAAGAAAGAAAGGAATATTATAGCTCTCTAAATTAGCTCCTTTTAACGAGTTTTCCCTCCTACCTTCACAATTTAGTGGCTCAATGGCGTTATGCCTAGAATAATAGGAATACCTGCACTTTCAACACAAGGGGATTAAAGAGACCCAATGTCGGCTGTATTCAAATCAGCTTCGAACATCCGCAGCCCGCCTTTCAATATAATACAGTTCGCTTTGCGAATGTCCAGCCCACCCCCCCAAAAAAAAACAACAAAAAAAACCCCATACAAACCAAAAAAAACCCCCAAAACAAACAAAATAAAGAAACAAAAAAATCCCGAGCAACCAAAAAAAAAAAACCCCAAAACCCCCTCATCTCCACGAAATACCAAAACCATCCACCCATTCCACCCCCTTGAGACACCATCAGGGTAAAATTTTTTTGCTGTTCGTGGTCTATTGGTTGGTTTGGCAGTTCAGTTTAATTTGAGTTAAACCTCACGTCTGGGTATTTAAACAAAACAGCTTTCCTAGGCAGATGAGTTGGGGTTAGGTACAGTAACATAATTATGTCTTCGGGCTTTTTGCTGTGAGACTTATATATAAGAGAATAATTGAATATGCAAAACTAAGAATAGCTTTAAGCGATTTATGGTTTAAGTACATTACATCTAAAATTGTATGAAATGTTCCTCCTATAGCATGATTGACAGAGCTATTAAAATCACGTATGTGGAAGAATTAAAGCAAAAAGTCATCTCGTTTTCAGTAAAAGGAAGGAAAACCCAGGGAGTAAGGCGAATGGGAGCGGGGCTGAGGTGCCTTCTCTGCGCAGTTAGGCTGCGTGTAGCATGGGGAGCTTGGGGTCAAGCCCCCGTGGGCCAGACCCCACCCCCGCGGTCATCGCTCTGCCGGGGAGCCCCTGTGCCCCGGGAGGGCGACGGCGGCAGAGGAGCCAGAAGGACAGGAGGCACAGAGAGATAACAGGTTTGATCCGCTCCAAACTTCGAGCCAAACCACAAACTTGGCCTGGACTCCACAGCTCTTTTCCCAACGGTTCTTCCTTTTTAAAAAAAAATTCCACCCCCCCCTCCGCCTCCTGCCCCTCCACCGTGCGTGGCTCACTGAGCTCGTAGGAGTGGCGTTGGGCCCCGGGGAAAAGAGCCGTTCCCTCCAGTTCCACTCCCCCGCGCCCTCAGCCGGAGTCACATCGCAACAAGCCCTCGCGGGGAGCATCGGTGGGACGGCTCCGAGCCTCTGGGAGCAACGGAGCGGAGGAGGAGGGCACACGAAATTGTCCATGAAGATAAAAAGAGGGACGATCCCAACGCGCCCGTAGGGCCACAGCGGGACAAGAATCTCCTCGAAATCCTCCTTGGCAGGGCGGGGTGAGAGGTGGGGAGGACCCTCCCTCCCAGCTGCGCCACATGCAGGCGACATCAGGCCGGGTCACCTGAACGTCTGACGCGGTTACAGCATTTTATTATCACGTGTAAACTGCCACGGAATGAAAAAAATGTTCTATAGAAGAAAAAAAAAAAAGCACCACAGCATCACACAGACACGCTCCCCCGCCGAAAACCAAACCAAACGGCTGATCTAAGCGTTGTTGTAAAGTAAAAGGGAGCTAAAAGACGCGAACTGGCAGGTGTCTGGGGGTTTGATGGGTTATCTGGACGGGATGCTCTCCCGGGCCTGGCGCCGACGGTCTCCCACGCCCCACGATATCCCCGCCTTTCCCGGGCAATCACTGACTCTTCCGAGCCCTTTTCTGCCCCTCCTTCCCCCTTCCCGCACACCTTCTGTCAGCTCCCCCCAGTAATCTCCAGCTCTCCCCTTCCCTCCCACACTCAGCAACACGTGGGGAGCGCCGGGAAGGGGCAGTCCCGTGTGTGGGACAGCGCCAGCGTGGCCGTGTGTTCGTGTCAGTGTGCAGGGGGCTGATCCTGCAGGAAGGGCCCTCCTTGCTAAGCCAATCCCTCCGGAGTGGTGGAGCAGTGGGCCTAGGCGATGTTGCTCGTGGGGTGAGAGTGCGTCTCTGCGAGCTGCAGCCCCAGGAAGCGAGGTGCCCCCGATGCCGTCAGAGGGGCTGCAGATGAATGATGCAAGAGGGAGACGGGGGTGGCAGGAGGGGAGAGGGGTGAGAGAAAGGGAGGGAGAGCGCGGGGAGGAGGAGGTGGGGGCGGTGTTTGGAGAGCGAGGGATTAGCGAGGAGAGTCCTGACCCCGAGATCAACGGCCAGTCAAACCCGTTTACAATCACCCGGCGGAAAACCGACGGCTCCCGCTGCAAGCCAGCGGCCGGCCGGGCAGCCAGCGAGACCAGACCCCTCCCTTGGAGCGAGCGGGGTCTGGTGGGGGAGGGCCTGGCCCTACTGCGGGGCAAAGGGAGACGCCACAGTCGGGAGGCAGTGAGGGGAGAGGTGCCAGCGGGAGGTCGGAAGGCTGCAGCGGGTGGCGGTGGGGGGAATGCTGCGGTGAGCCCCGTCTCCCAACCGCAGCCTTCGGGCCCTTCATGGACGAGTAGGGGGAGAAGGGAGGGAGGCAGAGTTTCAGGCGTGAGAGGCAGGGACGGGCCGAGATATCTGGGAAAAACAAGCGCCTTGCTGTCAGCCGGGAAAGGAAGCTCTTGAACTCCACACGGGACCCTCCCGGGCTGGCGACACCAAAGCCCGGCTCCAGTCAGGCGTTCACCGGCGGGCGGGCGCCCTCCCGGACCGCGGGCCATCTGCTTCGCGGCTACCGGGGGCGGGGGATGGCATGGGCGGGGAGGGCCCCCCGACGGGCCGCCCAGCGGGGCCGGCACTGGCGAGTGGGCGCCTTGGCTGCCGGTCCGCGCCGCGCGGGGAACCGGCGCCGTCGCTCCGCCGTGCCGCGCACACCTCACGCACACAGACACTGCACAAGGCGGGGACACGACACATGCTATCTTCCTTTTTTTGGTGGGGGCGCGGGGTGGAATGGTGGAGATGAAGCAAGTTGTCCCTCCACCTCACGGCATTTTGGCTCCTCCTCTTCCAGAAAATTCAGCACCCCAAAAAGCGAGGATGCTGGGTGGTTCGGCGCTACCCCGCGACCAGCACCGAGCGCCTCTGTGCACATAGTCCGAACCGAAGGGGATCGGAAGGCAGTGGGCCTGGCCCGGTTCGGACACCTCCCTTGTAAAAGTGCAGAGTGAAGCGCCTGGCACCTGCGGCCACGCGTGGCCCCGCTCTGCGAAACGCGGCGCCGGTAGCGCCCCGCTGCCCTTCCGTCTCCCCAGGGCCACGGGACCCACGGAGCTCTGCAGAGGGCTGGCGCCCGGGACAGCCAGACTGGGACCGGAAGGCACCGGTCAAGACTAATCGACTATCCCTCGGTTCGTGCTGAGGTCAGGGATGGATGCTGCTTTCCGTGGGGAAAATGAAGTCTGGGGCAAGTGGTTTCACACGGCCGAGGCGGAGAGGAGTCACAGCCAAGCTTGGCTGAAAAGTCACTTCTGAAGAGGCAAGGCCAAAAGAGAGACAGAGGAGAAAAAACAGAAAACGTGGCAGGACAGGGTCTTGCAGAGCTCTGAGACGTGCGGCTGGTGTGAACGGCGTAGCTGCAGCGAGGGGCGTGGGGGAGCGGTGGAGCCGACTCCCGCTGCCCGAGTGGTAGGCAGGGTAACAGATTGTGGGTGCGGAGAGGACAGGGCCTTGCCTGCCTGCTTCCCTGCCTGCCTGCCTGCCTGCCTGCCTGCCTGCTGGCCCCAGCCCCACCGTGCCTCTGCTTAATAATGTCAGCAAAAGCTGGAACACAAGGGCGGCCCCGAGGAGCAGGACAGCTGGCAGAGGAGCTGGGGAACCTGGTGTGCAGGTGCAGATGTAACGGGAGGCTTTCTTTAGAGGCTAAAGGGAAAGCCCATTGGCTTTTACATGCAGTGAACATTCCACTGTTGGAGAAAACTTTGCAAATGTAAAGATTACCAAACTAAATTTCGGAGGATCTTGAGCATCTTTGATGCAACAGCAGTGTGATATATGGGGCCCACTCCTGTGGCTGCATGCCCAAAATGATAAGGCATGCTAGCAGGAAACCTGGAAGTCCTTCCCAGTCTTCATGCCTAAAACCAGGATACACCTGGGCTTGCCTCTGTAGGATAGGCTAGAAGTTAGGAGGAGCTGACTGAGGTGAACCACACTGCTGCATGTGCCATCAAAAAGTCTGGAATTTCCGAAGTGAAAATCCCATCTCTGAACTGGTCCGGAGCTCATGTTGAGTGAGGGGCAACCCCCAAAGTAAAGCACACTGGTCCCTGGCTTTGGGGTGGAAGCAGTGCTGCCTTGTGACAAAGGACACACACCCCATCCCCAATTTACAAAGCTGTGGGGTGCCCCCGTGCAGTTTCATGCCTATCTTTCCTGGATGGTGTGTTTCTCTGAAGGGAGGAACCTTCAGAAAGGTCTCATTTCAAGAAAGTCATTCAAATGCTTTAGCACGGCCTGTCAGGACGGGTTTGGGGGTAATATGCTTCATGCTTGGTAAAATGCCATTGTCCACGCTTTCAGTCCGGACACCTCTCATTGATTTGGAGAAGACGTGTGCCACGGTTTAGCTGCGGCTCTCAGATAGAGGGAGTATCCCTCAGAAATCTTAAAAAAAAAAAAAAAAAAAAAAAAAAGAACAGGGAACCGGANAAAAAAAAAAAAAAAAATGGACAGTGAAACCGAGGAGAAACAGGAGAGCATCTGTCGGTGGTCAAACAATTGGGCAAGTGCTAGAGGGTGAGCTGAGATCCGAGTGGGAAAAGGCGGCTTTAGCCCGGGGCAGACCAGCGTGGGCTGAGGAAGTGGGACCGACACGGGGGAGGGGGCGACAAGGACCGGAGTCTGCAAAGTGTGCATTTAGGAAAAGAATAGCTATCACCGGGAGGAGGTGAAATATAGTTTACCAAGGCATAAAACTCCATAGCAACTAGGAACTAATGGTGAACAAAGGCACCATACATCCACGGAGGGGGGTGAAGTTGCGGGAGGGGTGCAGGGGGAGTAGGGAGACATTTATTTCCTACCCAAATTTTTTTTCGCACAGATTTCAGAAGGGTTTGTCTTGGGTTTGGACTTTTTTTATCTCTCCAACCCAGAAAAATCTATAGGAAGATTGTCTTGCTAAAACCACTGGTGAGTGGATAGTTTGGTTCTAATCAGATTAGAAGAATGAATGGCAGTTCAGGTTTGGAACTACAAACACAAGTAGCCCAAGGCCAGGAAAGACCTAAAATCCCAAGCATGGGAGTTCAAAACGAAGTATAGACAGATATGAAAACACAATTCCCACCCGGTGAGGAAAGCTCTGAAACCATCTACAGTGCTTCCGAGTTGCATATACCTGAAACATGCTCTCTCCTTCTTTCCTTGCACGCAGGGTATCTTTATCTTCTGGAAAAATCTTGAGTAATTCCTTGATCAAGTGATCAGATTAACGTTCCATATTACCTTTTATTTTACCTGTAGGTAGCAGAAGAGAGAAAGAGGTTTTGCTTCTGTTAAGGGTTTGTTTGTTTGGGTTTTTTTATATTATCCATGCCTTCGTGCATTATCAGTCTTACCTTCCCCTAAATTGCTTTTCAGTTACAGGGCAGATGAAAGCTTCATGGCTCATCATTGTCGCCCTCCTCCCCGATGATAGAATGCAGGAAATAATGCAAACCCCAAGATGCTGTGCAATCGAGTCACTGTGAACATGCGCATTTTCTACCTTGAAGGACCGTTAAAAAGAAAACTAAGTGGGAAAAGTCTTTTAAAATACACAGTTATAGGTGAGCTCAAGCCTGCGTGTTTTAGGACAGAGTATGAATAAGGGAGGCGTGGAGTTTAGCTTAAAAAACTCCTCAGCAGTGTTTTGAACAGCCATAAGAGTGAAGAGGAGGGATATGGGCATGGATTACATTTTCCAAAAGGGAAATTTCTGTTCTCTTGTGTCAAATCATTACTTATGTGTCTTATGGAACAGTCGAGAATGAACTAATGGGAGTAGAACATGCATTTCTCCCTCCAAAAGCACTTCCTCCTTTCATGTTCCTCTCAGTTTCTAACTTTCTAGCAAGGCTGAGGAAATTTCTGCTACGCCTCCAACCAAAATGTCCATTTAGCCGACTAAGTTTGGGTCACAACATAGGAACAAATAGTCTCCGAATCGTTTTGTTTTGACTAAGAAGGTGCAGGGAAACGTTCTGGCTGATTTTCCCTAATATAGCAACATCTCAGTTTTAGGGGTCACAGACCAAAGCTGACTAGATAAGTGGGACAAGCTGATCATGATGGATGCGCCATATACCCACATATTTAAGATAAGAAAGCAACGAAGTGGCATTACTGCAAAAGGTATCCATGTGTGACCAAATGAGCCCAGATTTGTACAATTTGGTAGAAGCTTGCTATGTAGCTGTACTGTTGAGTGGGTAGTTTCAGGTAGATAAACTAAATGTGTCTATGCGTCTCAGACATGTTTTATATATTTCATAATGTCTAAACTATGTGTTCATGTTTTCACGGTTAAGTGTTTCTATTTAGATGGCTGTATTTGTCATCTGTCTTAGGGTAGTCTTAGATGA
This sequence comes from Picathartes gymnocephalus, assembly GCA_013390045.1. NCBI lineage: Eukaryota > Metazoa > Chordata > Aves > Passeriformes > Picathartidae > Picathartes > Picathartes gymnocephalus. Next base: position 103,114 of record WEKY01060632.1, on the reverse strand, counting down.
TCAATAAAAGAAAATACCACATTTGAAAGGTAAGCTTATCGTCATGCTAATGGACGAACTCAGAGTCTGCTTTTTAAAACATGGTCTCTGCTCCTCAGGACGTTCTTGTTGATCTCCTTTACCAAAGAGACACATTAAAAAAATCAGTAATAAAAATCAGTGTGTGGATACCAACTGCTTCACAAATATATGCGATGACGTCACGTCCTTGGGAACATCCCATCATACTTTCTGGAGGTTTGTTGCAGAACGCAAGTCCCTCTCCGTACTTACCTGGCTGCACACCAGATTCGGGTACCAACGAACCGAGGTGTCTTGTCGTACCTTCTAGTTTTATTATCACATGCCCATTGCCTAATAGGAAGAGGACTCGCTACAGGCACGAAAATTGAGTGGAAGTATGGAGGCAGGAAATCAGAGTTAAAATTCACAGAGGATCGTGTTTCGCTGTTGTGGTGCAAAACATAATAATTAAAAAAAAAAAAAAAAAGGGACAGAAAAATTATATACAGAAGCTCCGTTTCTATTCTGTGAAAGAGTTGGCCAACATCTGGAATGGAGCTCTTTCCCTCATTGAGCATCATAGAGTAAGCGCAGCTACAAAACACTGGAAAGGGGAACATCAGCATTCCCTCCGTCCGTGCGCACGCCTCGCTTAGCGAGAGCACCAGGCTTAGAGGGATTTCCAGTGTCTCTCTGGAGACGACAAACGGAACTGTGAAATGCTGGTTTTAACAAAACTCTTAGAGTTTTCGGTGGAAGACGTCTGCCTTTTCCCTACAAGCAGGGAGAAAAAGATGTTTCTCACGGAAAGCAGAGGTGGAGGCAGCTGCAGCAGTTTCCTGCCGCTCTGCCTCCAGCCAAAGGGGCTGCTGATTCAAACCGGGCCGGGTTTGAGAGGCCGTTACTTTGAAAATCAACCTGATTAGAGGAACGAGTTGCCAGAAGTCATTTAATGAAGCCCAGGGCCCGGCTATCCTGTGCACACACACACCCCCTCCCACCCCCCGATAGCGCCGAGCAGTTTCTTACAGAAGGCGGGGTGAGCGGCCCTCTCCGCCCCGCCCTGGCACCGCCACCCGAGGGGGCACCCAGCCGCTGCCCCGGCGCTGCTGCTGAGCAGGTTCAGGGCTCCTCCCAGGCCCACCCGCATTCCACACGAGCAGCGGGATTCTGCCCCGCCGGGGGGGAGGCGGCCCGCAATGGGGTGCGGGGACTGGCGGTGGAGAGCAGGAGGTCGGGTAGTGGCAGCCGGGATGCGAGTGGGGAGCACCACGTCCCCGGGGAGCAGCTCCGGGGCCGGGCTGCGGCGTTGCCGAGGAGATGAACGCCTCTTGTCCCTAGAGAGGGGACACGGAACAAAGGTTCACCTAACTTGGGTCAGGGAACCGGCGGCACTCAGGCTGCGAGGCCTCCACCCTGCGCTTCCCGAGTGGGACAGGCGGGGCTGGGCCCTGGTGGATTTTAGCGGGGGTTGAATCGGACCCGGGCGTTCCCTGTCCAGAGAGCCCGGAGAGTCGCATGGGCCGGCATTTGCTGCGGCGGGCAGCCCCAGAGCCAGGCTTGTCCCCAGACTGTCGTGCTCCACATCCTTGCTCTACTCCCTCTGCCCTTTATTTTTGTTCACTAGTGACCAAATGGCAACTTCTGTGACTTAAGCTGCAGTTTGTATTCTTGTGTACCCTACTCCTCTAACGATGTGTTTCAGGTCATTTTAAGGGAAGTCAGCTGCTTACGGGAATTTGAAAAAGCGTGGCTGCCTTTAGAAATATTTTTAGGAAACCTGTGAAAATGTTCAGCTTGGTAGTGCAGTATTTTTGCCCCTTCACAAAACACAAAATACGAACCAATTTAAAGGAATACCTCAGAGGAGAAGAGAAGTACACAGTTATTCAGCTGTAAAACAAAAAGAACATTTTCTCCTCTTAAACGAGTAGTCATGGAAGAAATGTCTTTTCTGATATCAAAGAAGATATATTTTAAAGGCTGTTCCTAATGGAAGGGCCTTTGTATTTTCTGCTCCAACGGCGGGGTTCTGTATTTTGCAGAGTATCATCGTACAACCAACACAAGAAAAATATCATTCGAGAAGCCAGGAGCGTTGACACACAATTTAAGAGTGAATTTCTTAAAGAACAGTTTACCTCCACCTGACAATAAGGTGCTAATAGATACAGCATTTAGAATTTTGCCACTGTACAGAATACTTTCTGAACTTGTAAATAAAAATAAACTCAACAAATATTATTCTCATTTTGGAATTTTTACAGTACAATTACTGCAGACTGCTCAGATCACTCCACTGACCCTCAACCATACTACACAAATACTGCCAAACTGAATTCCCTTATTATTTCTCAGAGCCAACACTTGTTAAAAAAAGGAATGCAGAGTCACTAATTTAAATGTTAGCTTTCGAGAAAAAAAAATGAGAGAGAAAGAGAAAGCGAGGAAAATGGTGGTAAGCTGTCTTTAAAAATTAAATAAATGTAAGAAGTCTGTAGGAAAATGGCCTAAGGGTGACTAGAGTAGTGTTGTCTCTTCTTCAGCCTACAAGTCTTCTGCAGGTTTTTTTTCTCCAGTATAAATGTAATTTAATAGCCGAGATGGATATTGTTTCACTTTCAGCTATCTGCTCCATACTCCGGTCTCATTCTACATTAGATGATTACCTTACTGTCCTATATGCACAATTTAAAGGGAATTACCTATTACTTCAATTATTTGTTTCTTATCAACTGATGTTACACTACAAGGATTTGCATTGAAAGGACACAAAGAAAGAGCAAGTCATGGCACATTGCCAAATAAAAGAGTAATGTTCTGGTGAATTTAGCCCAAATAATTTACTGCTATATAAAAGTGGAAAAGTGGAAGGTGAACCCTTTGACCAATAAATCTCTTCTGCATGTGAAACCCTTATCTTGTCCCCTCCAATATATTCCACACTAGGAAGCCATCATCATTGGCTCTGGTTTGTTATTTGTAAACCTTGATCTTCTGCACTCGGTGTCCTAAATATGGATAATTAGCATCAGTTTATCACGCCTCTGCATATTTTCTCTTCTCTCCAAACATGCATGCTTCTATTGGCTGCCATTCTGTCACAGAAGATTATGGAGACAGATTGCAGAGAATGAATGTGCTAAACGAGATTAGGAAGGAATAGAAATAGCAACTTGGCCAATAAATTCCTCGTGAGAGCCTTATCATACAATTACACGTTGACTTGTTTCACACTCTCCCAGCCTCTTAATCCAACGCCCCCACCAAGAATAAAATTTCACTAATTTCTGAATTACTGCATATCCTCATGACTTGTCACTGAGAATGGTTGGAAGGAGCAACACGGTCGAAAATAGTACATCAGACTTCCAAAAAGAAAAGAAACTTTACAGACAGAAAGAGATGTGGCTTTAAACCATTTGCGGCCATATGTAGAAGTTTTTGTGCAGCAGCAGTTTGAAAGGTCAGGACTTCAATATCAAGACATGGTCCTCTGTGTTTTTACTCCCTAACTCTTTACATCGGAGGTTACCTTATCTTTAGAGGGACTTGGGGATCAGAATACAGTGCGTTGATGTTGCTAAACTATTCACCTGCTGTGCAAACGACTCTCCAGTGAGCCCCTACAAACTCGTCAGAAAGCAATGGTGGAAACACCTACTGCCATCATCAGTTTCTGGGACATTCCTGAAAATTGTGGTGATTGAGAAGATGCCAAAATCACGACAGCAAAGCGAGATACAATCCTTCCGAACTCACAAGAAACATCTACCAGCTCTGTGGAGTTAGTTTTGCCCCTTTTGCCACGGTTATTTCAATACGGATGTCAAGAAAACATGATTTCCTTGACGTAATCCAGAGGCACGACTAAAACCTTCAGCAAACATCATCTCTGGAAATGTTGGAAGACTTCGTTTTCCCCCTTATACTAGCCCAAGAGGAGGGCTTGCACAAAGTATTAATGTTGTCATAATGTTGTTTTCATTGTTCGAGATACATGTAGAAGAAGAAGGACATAAATGGAATAAAAAGTCCCAAGACTGGAAGATAAAGCCTTGCATAGTTGATCTATACTCATAGACTTGATGTCACAGTGCACTCGTCTTACAATTTTAGATTTACAGCCTTTATTACAGTGAAAGGATTTGCTTTAGAAAGGAGCGTGGTTTTATGACTCGAGTAATTGTTTCCCCTAATAAATGTGAATCTTCAACCCCATACAGAAGCCGGATGAAAGGTATGATGAAGTTGTGCTACGTATTCCCGAGTTGTTTAGGAACACTCTTGCCTGTGCAATCAGATGCTGGGAACGTAGGAGTGAAGGGATACATGTTGCAAGAGTTAAGGATGTTCAAAATAAAGGGATTCCCTCGAGTGGGACCTTTCCTGAACGCTTTTCCCCAGTGGGGAAGTGATCCAGGCTGCAGTGGAGAATCTCCTCTTTTTCCCCCGAGCTGGGGACCATGGAAAACCCGACTGCAGATGAGAGCCACACTCATCCAGAGTCTTAAAACCACACGGTTGCAGAAAAGATTGAGATGAGAATAGCGTGACCCTGTGGGAGAGCAAAACAGCCTGCTACCTGTTTGCTGCCATAAGAACTTCTGTGGTCACATAAAATTTTAATAACTCTCCCTTATTTTCCTTTTTTTTTTTTTTTCTTGTTACAGGCGTAGGCTTGCATACTTATTCTTATGCACGTATATCTATACGCATACACAGACACAGACATACATATATGTGTGTATATATATATATATATGTGTATACACACATCACCCGAATGAATTGGTTAGCATTGCGCAGAGAGGCGTTTGCCATTAATCTGGGAACAAACCGCTAACCTCGGTGACTGGTATTTTAGCTTTTCTTTTCTCGCTTCTCTCAGTGTGGGGAGAGCAGTAAAGCTTGTGTGGACTGATTGTGAGGGGCTCTGCTGGAATTTGGCAGGCCAGGGGCTTGGAGAGAAGCCCCATGCTGACTCCTATTCAGCGGGCCAGTTTTCTGCGAGCTTTGGAAGTTTCACTCAGCCGTGCACTCAATGGCTTCACAAAGCTGATTACAAGCTTCAGCGCATTCCTGAAGGAGCCAAAAGCGACGCAGGTGCAAACGAGCCGAGGGAGCCCCTTATCCCGGTGACAGAATGGGACAAGCTGGGAAAGGCTTGGACCACACAAATCCAAGGCTCACCAGGCAGCAGCAAGCCTGCCTTGGGAACCGGGGATCATTATCCGCTCCATTCAGCGGGGACCCAGCGGCGGCAGCGGCACGTCCCAAGGCTGGGGACGGGCTTTCCGTCCCGGCTGGGAGCAGAGCCGTTTCACCTGGCATCCCCTCTCCGCTACCTGAGGCAGGCACGAACCTGAGGTGCCCGTGCTCCCCCGAAATGAGTTGTATCCCAGCATCTGTTGGTATTCAGCCTGCCGCCTGAAGTACCTTGTCGTTTTTGCCCCCGTTGCCCCATCCCACACGAAAAGCCTCCCTCCTGTTCCTCTTCCCTTTCCCAGATAAACATGGTGCTAAGGGTCTGTCTGGAAATCCAGCACAGAAAATGCACTGATCCGAAATGGCAGGTTTCCTCCCAGCTGAAGTTCTCTAACAAACGCCCTATTTTGAAGACTGCCTTTAATTCCAGAGAGAAGCCAGCCGAGAGTGTACCCTCCTCCCCTCCCAATTACTGGAGCCACCCGATTCCCACAGAAACCTCCCGCAATACAAACGCCTGGTGAATGCTTTCTGACTCGGTGAAAGCAGCCCACGGTCCCTGCCCTTCCTGCCTCCCTGGCGAGCGAGGGGGTGGCGAGGAGTCGAGGGGGGTCTTGGTGCCGGAGAGGGTGAAGCGTGATTACTTTTAATTAGGGGTTCTCGGAAGGAGTTCCTCTTGCCTCCGCTCCCTCGCCCCCTTTCCTCGCTCTGAGCCCTTCCCCTCCAGCCGAGAGAAGAAGCTGCACTTTACTTCCCTGAAAAATTAATTACGGCCCTTCCCCGCTATCAATTACGGAGGAATCAGCCTTTCCTAGGGAGCGGAGAAATAATCAAAAGGCTTTTCAGTCTTGCTGGGGGGGGACGACCTCGGACCGCCGAGCACATAATGCGGCGAGGGGACTGCCGCGCTTCTGGCCGCTGGTTTCATATGCAAATAGCGAGCTGCCTCCAAGTTATCATTATGGTTTTATTTTTTTTTTTTCCCTTAATGTTATTATTGTGTCGGGGTTTTAATAGCCACATGCTCTACCCTTCCCTTTCAGCGAGGTTTCCTTGGCGATCAGCCACGCCGCTTCTTCCCCGGGCGCATTGCCCCCGCCCCAGCGCCTGCCCCACGTCCATGTTAATTTCGCCCTATGGAAATGAAAGCGGCCCGGCCGGGCAGCTGATATTAAAGCGATCCCCCGGCCCCGGGGCTCGCCCTCCCCGCTCCTCGCAGCGGCCGTGCCTCGGCAGGAGCGCGGCGTGTCGGTGCCGTGGGCCCCCCCGGGCCCCCGAGCCCGCCGCCCCTTTCATGCTTGTGAGATACTGGGGAGGCAGCGGTGCGTTTGCTTGTGCGGAGCACACCGCCTGCAAGCGGTTGCCTTGGCAGAAAGGTGCAGCTTTCTGATGTTCTTTTGTCTGATAACTAATTCAAGTTAATGCGATCTTTATGTAAAGCTAACAGCGGATAATTGTCTATTTTCTCGCCAACAATCTCCATCACAATCACTTATCTGGAAACCTGCGGTTGTATTAATCGTTATATTCCCCGAGATAAGCGTCTCTCGAATTATCAGTAAACACTGGAGGGAAATTAAACAAACTCCAGAGCCACTTAAGTTTCCTCTGCAGCTTTTAGCCGTCTTCTCGGGAGGAGGGGGAGGGGGGACGACGACACCCCTCAAACCAACCTGGGACCGGAACACAACATGAAAGGGGTGTGTGGGGGGGTGTATGTGAAACAGTGGAGAAGGGCCTGAAATTTTGGATCATTTTGAAGAGCCGAGTCCTGCTGAAGGCGCCTTCCTTCCGAGGTGCCCTTGCGGCAGACATGCACCCTACGCCCCGCCCGCCGGGCGGCGGTCGGTCTTTAGCGGCCCCTGGGACCTTGTTGGCAATTCTTGTAAATCATGTAATTAAGTGTATTAGTCTCTGCAGGGGAAAGACGAGCAGCTAGGAGAGAATACACCCAGAGATTAAGCAGGAGTCGCATGGCTTTAGATCTGATACATGAGGAGAAGAGTTCTGCTGCCTTCCGAGAATCACGGTATTAGCACAACTATTGGCAATATTTATACTAGAGAATGATCTGAACCCCAGGAGGGTAACAGAGAGTGCGAGAGAGCGAAACTACTGTGGGAATATGTTTTACTGCTCAGATCCCATCAGTTCCGTTAGGTGTAAAGAAATTATAGCAAATTGTGCTGGAAACCCCTCCAGGGAAAACATACTTGTATGACAAAGATTTTGTCTTTTTGAGATGAAGTCAAAACATCGGTGTCAAATGAAACTCATTTTAGGGGCGCTACCGTGTGTGTGTGTTTACTCGAGTACCTAGGTGTGGGGGGGAAAGAAAAAAAGAAAAAAAAGCAGCCCAAACCATGATATTTCGGTCGTGAATCTGCGCTGGCAGAGAGTTTACAACTTCTTCGGGAAGAGCGAGGCGTCCTCCAGCCTCTCCTCCTGCCCGCCCGGAGCCTGGGCTGAGGCCACCGCTGTCCCGCCCGGCCGCCGCAGCGCTGGCTGAGAGCGCTCTGCGCGCTTCGCCTTTCTAGGAGGGGTTTCCACGTCCAAAGCACTTTATGAAAGTTAACTGAGTGATCCTGGCCTTTAGTTACGGAGCAGGCATCAAAGAATTTCAAAACTCGCCTTTATGATGAGCTTCATTTATATTCTAATTCAGTTTTTGTGGGGTTTGGTTTGTTTGTTTGTTTGTTTTTGTGGGGGGTTTTCTTGGGGTTTTTTTTTGTGGGGGGTTTTTTGCTTGTTTGTTTTTTGTTTTGTTTTGGGTTTGGTTTTTTCTTTTTTTTTTTTTTTGGTAAGCAAACTTTTATTCACGAAGGTTTCCAGTGGCATGACTCGTGTCCTAGCCTGAGGAAGCTGAGGTCTAGGATGGAAAAGAAAAAAAACCGCAACAACAGCAAAAAACCCGACCAAAAAAAAACCAAAACAGAAAAAAAAATCCCCCCAACGCAACCAAAAACAAACAAAACAAAACACCTCAACGAAACACACAAACCTCCTATTACTTATTTGTGTGTCATGACAGCGTATTTCCAATCTTGAAAAAAAAATTAACTGCTTAAATTCTCGAATTATTTCACTTGAGCTAAAAGTTCCCAGGGTAGCTTTTTCTTATGGCATTTGAGAATCATCCCACTTCATCTCTCACCTGAATCTTGTCATCTGTGCCATCTTGAAGTGATCTGTGAACAATGCTGGTCCCTTGGACAGCCCAAGCTGGTCAATCAGGCAGAACAGACTATGCAAATGGAATGGAAAGGCGAAGCGATGAAGAACAGTGGCCCCCATTGTCTTGGGCATTTCAAAGCGAAGCCCAGCTGCAGCAGGCGTTGCTGTCTCGGACCCTTGGCTGCTACTCTAATGTCATCATTGCAAAACATCACATTTTGAAAACTCTACAGTCTGAATGCATGATCAGCCCTCCACAAAGATTTCACTTTGCCGTGACATCTTTCGAAGTCACCAAGAAAAAAATAAAAAAAGTGTGTGGAGGGAAAAAAAAAGGAAAAAAGTACCACCACAACTGGGGACTGGGATCCCAGGCACATTTCGCGCTCACATCCCGCTCCTTCCACTCCTAACTGCTGTACAGCTGACGCCTTTTGCAACCTTTCGGTGAACGCCTTTCGTGTTGTTTTTAGCGTCGAATCCGATGATGATTTAAGCTGCATTTAACTTATTTTCTGTCGGGTGTCCTTCAGGCACTCTAATGAGCTAACACCGGGGAAACGTCGCTGTGAGCAGGCAGTGAAGTATTTATTCACAATTGCTTCCAAAACTTCAGATACGCGCGGCTTTAAAGGAGTCAGGCAATGTCTTTGCGAGTGATTAAGCCAGCAACTAAGCTGGGTATTTATGGCTCCGTTAGGAGTTTTTGTGAATACTCTGTTTCTTAATACACTCATGCAGTTGCCGCTCCTGAATATTGCTGCCAGCCCTGCTCCAGCTTCGCCTCCCGGCACTGGTCCCGAAGTTAGCTCTGCCATGAGAAACGAACTTTCAGTTCAGTAAAGCTGAGGGCTGCCCAATGATTAATGTGCATTTTCAAGGGACTAAATCATTGCCCGTGTTTCACTTATTGTTCCTTCTCATTTTCTTTTGTCTGTAGGTGACATTTGTGATCACCATGTGGTGAGCAGAGGAAACTCCCCTCTCTTCCACCCTCATGTCAGGAGCCTGTGCTCAAGGAGCAAAGGTCTGTGCCACCGATATCTAAAAATGCTGGGTGTTGTCTTTTCCTCTTCCCAATCTCTTATCTCACAGGAGTGAGTGAATCCAAAACTTCTTCTCCAATGATAGTTCTTACTCCAGTGAGCCTACAGAGATGGATACTGCCCAGCCTCTGACACTACCTATGACACAGACACAGCGGTCACACATGAGAGTGGTCGCCCTTCAGTGCAGACTGTTTAGTGTGCATGCAGCAGCAGAGCAGAAAAGTTTCATTGGTCTAAAAGACCTGAGCTAAGAAACGCTTCGCAGGACCAAAAATAATTCCAGTGCTTCTTTCCTACCCCTTAAACTGGCCCTTTCCCTTTAGCTTGGTTAATGCATTCTGTAACAAAATCACATAAATTACGAAGGAAGCAAAGGATGGAATTATTTAAAACTAAATAATTATTCACTGTGATTTGATTGGCTTCTCAAAATTAAGGTTGCCCCTTTCAGAATGCAGTGGTGGATAAGAAGGAAGAGATGAGAGTAACAAAGAAAACCAAAGAGAGATGGAAGTGAATGGGGCAAATAAATTAACACATAGGTACTGTTTCATCTTCTGGCTGTAAGATCTTTCCCCTCACCAGAGAGGGTTTTCCGAGGATAACTACAATGTTAAAAGAAAGCCTGTTTTCAACTACATCAGCCCTGTGGTCAAACGAGTAATGCAGCAACTCAGACTGCTATCTGCCTCATACAAGTATTTCAGCAGAGATAATATGCACTGTAAGCACCCTTCTGTACAAGGTATTTGTTCACGTAGCACCTCAAAACTTTACCTCCTAGACAAATGAATCCCCCAAAATCTCTGTTCTAGGAGGTGTCAGACATGCTTCAGGTCTGGGTAACTCACTGACTTCAATGCAGAAACCCAGAGGAAAAACAGCGTAATGCAGCCAATGCCTACACAGAGGACAACAGCAATGCACACGGCCAGGGACCAAATGCCCTGTTACTGGAAGTGGGTGCATCTCCATCTGGGTTTCTGCTGAAGTACTTCCAGAAAGATGTTGTGAAGGAGGAGCTCCAAGGAGGAGCAGCTGCCTGTCATGCCTCCCGTGTAGGTGTTGCCACGGGGCTATGTAGACATGGGAGACCCCTCTGTGGCCACCACGGTTCCCAGCTGATGGTGAGATGGATGATGGCCTCAGGGCCCAGACCAAGGGTGGGGAACAGGGGCCCACAAGGTCATGTCAACACTCTGACCCAGACATGTCCCTCTCCTACAAGAGCCCAATTCTAAGCTCATGCTGCCAGCTGGACCTTACCCCTGCTCAGCCTCACATGCCAGAGATGAGAGCCCAAACGTGGGTTAGCCACCTCCACTCGGGTCTTTTGTCCCTTCATGGAACCAAACCTGTTCCCATCACCCCAGGTTAAGGACCTTGGCTCTGCTGGGAGGGAAATGGCCCAAAATCTGCCCTTTGAGCAGGGTGCTCAGATAAGCAGTGGCCCCATGTTGGGCAGGGGGAACTAATTGGAAACACAATCAAAGTTCCCTTGAGAAGCTGAACTTTGCTTTTCTCTCACAGCTGGAACTTCTGCCTCATCCCTCTACCAGCCCTAGCCCTGGTACATTCAGCCACAGTTATCTCTGCTCGTGCACTGACTGTATTTTTCATGTTTATTACCATCCAGCCCAGTGTAGTGCCATCTGGCACATGCACACACTAGGGGAAGAAAACCATATATTCAGCAAATGGAGCATACAGGGTTTAGGTTTTGTTTTGTCTTGTTTTTCCCATTCTTCCAGTTTCTGTTTGAAATTATGTGGAAAAGATAGCCAAGCAATCCTCTGTCTTGAAAAATGATCAAAACTCCCAGTTATGAGATTAAAAATTACTGGAGAGCAGAGACGCCAGGAAGAGACAAGAACCCCTTTCTGCTAAAATACAGGTTCTTCTTTTCCTCCTTCTGTTTCATTTCACCTCACACTCAGATAAGGAACAGAATTACTTTTAAATATTTGCATTAACTCTTTTTATTCAGGATTTGTTCTAGTATTTCAAATAACTATTTTACTACAAGACATGTGTGAGTGATATATAACTAATCACACCCCTCCAAAGCAGTAGAGCATTACGAGACATCTTGCAGTCCTCAACACCTTTGCTGTTTTTATTGTCACAATAGAAATTGATGCAAAGTACATTTTCAAAGTAGATATAAAAAACCCACACATAGTATTTTCAGCGGAGCTAGCACCTATTGCAATGCCACCTTAATTCAAAGACAGTTTTGTAACTGAGTTCTGCAACCAAAGTATATTTTTTCCCTGATAATTCATATAGTGTAAGATTATCAGTTGAGTTACCCATGGAAAAAGTACTACACCATGTATTGTATTACTTGATTCATTTTCTTTCAAATTTTACTTTAATTTTAACTTTGGCTAATTACTGTATTGTGATCTAAGTCAGCAATCTCAAATTAACTATCAATGTAACTTTTGAAGAAACTCTACAAATGCATGATAATGATGAAATTTAAATTCCTGTCAGTTATTGTGTAATGTCTACACCATAGAAAAGCAAACCTTCAGGTTTTTAAATTCCATTTGCATATATAGCATTGTGGTTCTCCTACTTCATTTTTCCGAGTAGAATTCTGAACTGTAAAAATACTAGTAAAAACATGCTTGGGGTATTTATTTATTTTCTTTTTCTAAATTGAATTATAGCTTTGATGAACATGTGAAAGGAAATAGTTTTTGGGAGCAAATAGTCAGCTACTCAAATTTCTTTGGAAAAGCAACTTGTTTTACAGGTGCTGATGCAGACTGATAGAATTATTCTCCGATCCTGCTAAAATCGAGAAACATATTTCAGTGCAATTGATAGAGTATCTGTATATTGAACTTGATTCTGGTCTCACATCTGTTTAAAATTCAAAATATTGCTCAAGCCCTGATCCAGCCCTGAGTGACATCACTGTGTAATGACTTCTGGTGGGCCACGGTTCAAGGACTTTTACACCACTGTGCCTCTTGCCACTAGGGTGAAAAAGGTTATTTTTGCTACATCTTTCTTTCCCTGTGAAACCAGACGAACTTGGAAAGAATTAGAAATGCTTGAACAGAGATGCCCAATGTTACTTTTTATAGCAATAAGTTTAATTTTAAATATTTCTTACAAATAAATGCAATTTGACAGAAACATAAAAATTTGCATTTCCTAATATATTTCTTCTCATCTTTGATTGTCTTGGTGAATCTCATTTTTTCATGTATGTATTAATTTCCTTATTTCTAGAAACACAGCATTGAAATTTTTATGTAAAGAACAAGCAAAAAAAGAATCTTTTGTAAAATACAATGTATGACAAATTCATTGAAACAAGCAAAATAATTTAAATAATAGTTATTCAATAAATGTCAGGAAAGCAATCCCATACCTTCACTGATCAAGGCTTCTGTGTAAGTTGGAAGAACACAATGAAGGAGGACTTTTTATGCAGTAATATATGAAACTTGTTCCAGCAGTTAAGCACATTAATAGAAATTCAGCAAGTCTTACCAAAGAGGGTCATAAACAACCACAACTGAAAACTCAACTGTTTTGTACTGCAGCTTGTACAGAGGGAAAAAAAAGCAGATTTTTTTCTTGGTGATGACTCAGATTAGCTCCAATTAAAGTTAGCTTTGACTCTGAGAGCTGCAAGCAAAGTTACCAGAACTTTGCTGCTCGCTGTTGGAGGTTATTTTATTTACAGATTGGTAGAGTTTCTTTTAAGTATCTCCAGCAAAAGAGGTGCAAAAGAGGTACAAAGGAGAAATCAAAGTGGAAGAAGCAGTCAGAATGCTACAAATATAATGCAGAATCCTTTTGTGTTGGTAAGCATCAATAGGCAATAAAGCAAACTTGAATCTACTCATCATTTTTCTTCATTCTGTATGCACTGAAATTTATAAAAAAATCTTGCCATAAATGACCTTAGTTTTCAGAGTTTACAGTGTTTGCATAAATATTATGAATTTGAATATCCAGGATCAGTGTAGGTTTGTTAAATGATCTATAATCTATAAAATTTTATCAGTGATCAGACAGCGGCAGAATGATCTTTCCATGTGTTGAAACTATCTTTTGCCACTTACATGGACTGAAATGGCTGAACAGACTTGCTTTATTAGCAAGACAACATGTGGGGGAAGAAACCCCACCGTAATTAAGCATCCCATCTAGTTTACCAGATTAGTGTTAGGTCATCGTAAGTGGTGGGTAAGTGAAACTATGTTTGTTTTCAATGGTAAGTGCTTCTAAAATGTTACAGAATTTAAATACTTAGAAATATTTTTCAGCTCACCTACTTTCAACATCAACTTAAGCCCTTGATATGCTTATTTATTCCTCTAACTCTCCTGAAGTGGCCTTCAAAATGCATAAACGTGGATTTATCGTAAACTTCACTATTGCAGCTTCACTGTGGTTGTTCTGATCATTTCAGGACAAATGCGACAGTTTAAACTAATGACTGAACATCTATTGTGCTAGTGCTGATTCCTGGTTATCTGGTTATTATTTATTTCCTGCTTGTTCTATTGTTTCTTGCCTCACGAAGACTCCTGTTTTCTCTGATAAAATTCCTTATAACATGGCAGCAACACCAAGGGTTGGGTAAAAGGGCTCTTCTGAGTGATAACACAAAGAGCATATAAAGAATCCATCACAGCAGTCAGTAGAATAATGTAATTTATTTTCAGTAGATATCCTCTTCACTACTGGATTAGTCACTTTGCTAATGAGCAAATTACCCATAACTCACAGGAGTGGGAACTTTATGTGCAGGTCTTGCCTTTACCAGTGCAGGTGAACTGCAGCATCCTCACCATTATACAGTCATTTAATATTATGGCTCCTTCCAATCTTTCTTGTGCATTTCATACATTGTGGGAGTTTCTAGTGGGTGAAAAATGCAGGACCCAGTGGCAAAATAGACTTATATTGGATTTATATTTTTTATTGTACTAGAAAGCATTAATAAAAGATGCCTCTTGCATCTAGAACTCATCAGGATCACGTAAGCAGACAATGAACCAGTTTAAAAAAGCAAGTTTTGTACGTGCTAATACATTCAAGATGCTATTTTCTACCACTATATACTAAGCATCTTTGGAATTTATTGTCCAGATCTCACTTCAGTGTGTCTTTAAAGAGAATTCATCAAGTCATTCTCTGTATGAATGCAGCTTGTCTCACTGTGCTAGGAGAAGCTGACACTGTGAAATCTAAAAAACTCAGAGTTTGTCAGTAAAAGGAGAGTTTACAGTTTCAGTAGAATCTAAGAACTTGTGAGATCTTGTTTCAAATATATTTTTCCCCCTTTCTTTAATTCCACATATATAAAACATAAGTTTACAGACCTCTGTGTCATCCTACCTCAAAACGGAAGGAAGGACCCAAGATTCATAGATGCCTGTGGTCAAAAATGAACTACAAAAGTCAGAGGGTCTGCAAAAACTTACGAAGTTTTATTAGTAAATTATACACACGGCATGGAAATCGATATGTAAGTCCCTTATTCTACTGCATAAACACACAGTGGTGCATTTTGAATAATGGGTAGGGTCAAGGAGAAGAGAGGGATTAAACAGAGAAAGAGAGAGAGAAAGAAGGGAAGAAAGGAAAAAGGAAATATCACAAGTCCTGGCTCCACTGTCAATCTGATGCATCCTGAATGGGGATGCTGCCCAGGATTAACAGGGCCACCTTTTCACAGGTAAGTTTTCCCAACCTGGAGATAAATTTCTCACTTTCTATGCAAATTAGTTATCATGTGCAGTTCATTCTGCTAGACCTTTCTGGAAATGGGTAAGAGGGCTTCAGGGTCTTTTTTGGTCTTGATCCTCCCCTACTGGATTGGCCTTTGGTCAACAGTCCATGCCTGACTCTTGACCTCATTCTTGCACTTGCGTGTTGTGCTTTCCTCCAGGAGTCAGAACAAGGGTATTTGTCCAAGAAGTGCTGCCCTACCTTCATATGGTTCATTTCTCCTGCCACATCCTGTTCTTCCTCACAGGCTGTTCTTACCAACAATCCTTGGTTGGCTCCACAGCTATCCAGCTATCAGTGTGTGAGACATACGCATTGGCCCCTTATCTTCTGGGCTTTTACAGACCCAGAAACTTGTGTCCATGACTCTATTAAAAACTCAGATTTCAGAATCAAATTCAATCAAAAGTACATAACATTCAAAAATTTAAGTTGGTGGATTACCCTATGTGATCAGGGAAGCAGAAATAGAAGCAGAAGTACATGCTTTGTCTCATCTGGTAAAAAAATGACAACATTTCTATATCCAGCATTATTTTTAACGTACAGAAGTAAATTCTAGGACTCATTTTGTACATTTTTAATACACTTAAGCGAAATAATTTGCTATAGAGAAAATAACTTTTAGCTTTGATGGTAGGGCTGAATCTCTTCTTCTGAAATACCCAAGTTTATCCCTAACTTTATACCTGAGAGATCACGGAAAATTTATCTGCCTGACACAATAAACCCCATGGTAATTAGAAGGATTCTAAGCCTTTATAAATATTCTAAACCTCTACCCTCTTACATATGAGGCCAGAAAAAAAAAATGTTTCTGCTTTCTCAAATCCTCAGTAAGACCTTGGACCAACTCCCATTGAAGTCAACTACACACTTTTCTATAGATCTGAAATCAGGATGTACCTGCAATTCCCTTCTGTTGCTCTGCATCAGTGACAGTTTTGTGCAAAGCCTTGGACAAAATGTTGCCAATGGCTCTCAGAATAGAATTTAGCTGAACAGTAAAATGGAATGATTGGCCCACTGCTCTGTTTTGCATTACATTTTATTGATGTAGCAAATATTATAGCTGTTAGGTCTATGAATACCTCTGATCCTTCCTGGATTAATTCTGCTTTCAAATCAAAAGCCTGTGGTTAAAACGAAGTACGGTTTAGAAACATGTTTCATTTCGAGAATTTTCAAGGATGAAAAATTCACTACAACTTTCAGTAGACAATATCAGTGGTTAATTGCCATCACCACTGAGCATTTTTACCTTTCTTTAAGCAAAATTTTTCTAGCTGGAACTTCCAGGTGCAGTGTAACATTAATACCTTTTCCTGATAGACTGAAGAGTCCTCTACAGCCATCATTTTGCCCCCATACAGACACTACATCGCCAAGTCATCCTTTAACTTGGGCTTTAATATGATTTATCTAGGCTGAGTACCTTCCCTTTCTTCTACATGCTCTGCCAATAATGCTTTCCAGTCTTTTAGCCATGCCCTTGTTCCCCTCTGAAATCTTTCCAACATCCTCTAGGTTCATAGCCAGATGTTCTCAAGCAGCTGTGCAGAATAAAGACCATTTTAAACCCAGAGCAGCGGCTTGTGTTAAGTTCTTATTAGAATTATGTCAGTGATAAAGGCATTAGAAATAACTAGCAACAACTGTAAAAAACCAAAAAGTGACATATCAGCTGTTACTTCAGGGTTAGAACTTTAGGTACAGGGCCTTAATGGGAAAATAAAAGGTGTTTGTGCCTTCAGCACTTACAGACATCTGCCTCTTCATTGAGGTTTCTAAATACAGATGTAGTAGTCTGAAAAGAGGTGCCATTTCAACAATCTAGAAATCTTCTCCTTCTGTTTATTTGCAAGTGTGCTTTAATATCCTGAAATTTTCCATCTTGCTTTGGGTGAGAGCACCATTCCTCATCTTTCTCTTGGAAGGTTGCCTAGTGTTGATGTCCAATGTTAAGATCACTGCAGCAGCATGGCTGGAGGACTGATGTTGTGCAAAGAAATGATACACTTAAGTTTGTAAAGCGCTTTGCTTGGGGGTCAAAGGAACACATTAAAATTGATCGAATTTGAATTTTCTTTGGATAATTATACTGGTTTAATTCATACATGCTGTAAATTCTCCACTGCAACTGTTTCATGAAAGTGTTACAGTAACATGTAAAGAGACTTACAAAACATACTTTAAGTATTTCAGCCTGCGATTGACAGTTGGTAGACTGGTTGGTAGCACAGATATTTCTTGCAATGAATGAGCAGTTGGCATTTCTCACCTAATCATGCTTGTATTTTATGAAGTTGTTTAATAAAAAAAACCCCAATATTGGAGGAATGACATTCTGTTTTGCTGAAACACGTTTTACTAGTAAAACAAGCAATACCCTGTAAAACTGTATATCTGTTAAAGCAAGTAAGCAAACGAGCAAATAAACAAAGTAATCCAGTATGTTGCTTAATCAGAAATTCTTAGTTGCTCAATATTTCCCATGACTGAGTTTTTCTTCTAGTCTTTTCTGTCAAACTTTTTACTTCTGCTTCTGTTGATTTCATGCATGCTTTCAGTCCACCACTGTTTCTTACATTCCTCCTGTTTTTCTCTCTCCTCTATTTCCTTCTGCCTTACCAAGTCCATGAAGGATGAGCAGAAACACAGACTCCTTTGACCACCCCAGTTTTCAAACCCTGGAGTTCTGGGCTCTAAACACAGGTGAGTTAGCTGATATCAGGACTAGGTTGTTCAGAAAATTAAGATTACAGAGAGAAAGAGGACAGGACTGAAAAATAAATCTCAACAGAGGGAGTCTAAGAAAACCCTCTTTGTTTTCCAATTCTACAGTCAGTTTCTGAGGGAGGACTATATATCTGAGCAGTCCTACTAAGCCCTGGTCCTGCCAGGGCAATTTCTCCCATTTTATAACTTCAACACCACGTTAAAATTGTCACTGTGTTCAGTGCACAGCCATTTCACTTTCCCTCATCCCCCCTCACTCCTGCAAGATGAGTCTAAGTTGCAGCGACAGCCACGAGTAAATCAAGGATGGTTCTGATTGTAAATGCCTGCAATGGTGTAAATGATGGTGCTGAAGGAGATTATATTCAGAGCCACATACTTGCTGCAGAGGTCCCACCTCGAGATTAGCCTAAAATACCACCCAGATCTCCAGGTCCCTCCCAATTAGCGCAGCCAGGCAATCTTCCTGGCACTGCAGAGGCAAAGACGTATTTTTAGCTCAGTGCTGTGCTCTCTCCCCTGAACTCCTGGAGCCCTGCTGAGCCGATGGAGTCCCAATCAGTGGGCTAGCTCTGATGCTGCCCCTTCACAAAATTGCCTGTAAAGCCAGTTCAGTGAAGGGATCTGTAATGAGCTCAGCAGCTTGGGGCTCTCAGTAAACCGCAGCGGTGAAGTGAGTTCATGGCTCAAATGCCAGCCCTTTTATTCATCAGTAGCACATCAATTAGTAGTTTAACAGGCGGAGGAAAGATACAGTGAGCGTTCATTTAATATTAGGCTGATTGTAGTCTGTGTTTGTGCTAATTCTGGCAAATTTTCTGCATTTCAGTACTTGAGGAGAGCTATTTTCTTTTTTTTTTTTTTTTTTCACCATTACCCATGCACAAAGAACCTGCCAGCTAAGTTCAGTTGTGATGTATAGAACCAAATTTAAAGATTAGTAAATAAGAAGTTAAAGAAATTATTCTTACAGATTGAAAAATTAATGAAGAAAGAAAAAAGATCCTGTAGGATTCATATATGACTTGTGATACTGTTGTTATATTTACGGTTCTGGTTTATTAGTCTCAGTGACCATTAGGCATTAATGATTTGCATTAGACAGGAAACACTTGTGAGTTAATCAGTGCCTCATGTTCTTCAGTGGTTCTACCCTTTCTTCCTGTCTTACAAAGAGCTGATTTTACTACTTAATTAGTTCCTCTGGTCAAGGACTGTGGACCCAAGTGTTGTCAAAGTTAGCAGAAAGAAACATCTGTCCACTCAGCCTGAGCTCTCTTGCATCAGCAGGAGGGATGGACAAACAGTTGATAGCAAACAGTATGTTCACCAAATGATGGGCTATTGTCGTTCAACAAACCAACTGGAACAGTTTAGGGTTTTTTTTTTTTTATTTTGTTGTTACTTATAAGTATTCAAGAAATACTTGCTGGGAACATATTTCAGCCAATTTCAGCCCACTGCATGTTGGATCTGTGCCTTCACTATTCATGCTTCATGCTCTCCCACAGTAACTAGTCCCCCAAGTCACACGGGTTTGTTTCTTGTCCATTACTGGTGCGTGGAACTAATAAATAGGGGGTTGGAATTATGAATTAATTTCCGTTTTCCCATTGGGAAACACAATCTCTTTTTCTTTGTAGGCAAGGACAAGCCTACCTAGCTCAAGCTTCAAGATTTCTGGGCCCCCAATTCTATTGGAAATGAAGAAGAGTTCTTTGAAAGTCAGCAGGAATAACAAATCATTTTTCTGATATGCTGTTCCTGGGAGTCTATGATGTGAAGTCACAAGCTTAGGACAAATTTAATGCTCATTTTTGTTCACTAGCATTACAAAAAAGTCTAATTCTCAAATGCTTCTATGCTCTGTTCACAAGTAGAAAAAGAACAAAACAATTCAGAACTTTCTGCTATCCCTGTTCTTTAATATACCTGCATAATCACTGCTTTTTCTGTTATCTTAGAATGTATTCTGGGGATCAACTGCAGTACTCCTGACATCTGCTGCATTTCAGAATGCTGACACCTTTTTCTGCTAAGTACCCCTCACTCCCCAGCACTCTCTATTATAGTCCATCAGATTTACTGGGCTGTACAAGCATCTCTGTGTCTCTGCCATGCGCTGAAGCTCCCTAGAAATGTGGCTTTTTCTCTTCAGCTGATTCACCTTTTAATGGCTCAGACTTCCAACAAACACTGCCACATTCCTTATGGTCCCATTTATATGTGTTTTCTGAGACTGAAATAGTTCTTTCCAACAAGGTAATATTATATTTCGTACTATGTTTTCTTTTCATTTATTACATGCCTGTTACTCTGATAGCTATACATTTTCTGTTTTCCGAAACTCCTCTCTCACAGTTGCTTCACCTATGTGACCCATTCTTCAGTCCACATGTCTTGACCCATGTCGGTCACCTATGAATTCAAAGTTTTTCCTCTTGGTCTTTGGGGATCAGTACCACTTGGCTATCACCTCCCTGATAAGGTTGATGAGAATGAGCATCAGACAATGCTTTTTCTTCAAAATACACTCCTTTTTTTACTTTGGTGAAGATGGCTGAGTTATTGAGAGTGAGAACAAAACTGAATGTTGTAACATTGGAAACTGTCAAAATATAAATCTGTTGCCAATCACAATGTCTTCTTCCACCTGTTTTCTCGGTTGTCTCCTTCCTTTTCTGCTCCAACATTCATTATATTTTTCTTCTTCATAAGCACTTATACCCAGTCTCCGAGATGGGACTTTATTTCAGGAATATTATTTCCTAGAATTTCTACATATTTGGGTTTTTTTCCTAATTCTCCTTCATTTGAAGAAGAACAAGTAAGGAGGGACAGCTGAGAAAGTTGTCAATGTCTCGTTGATGGGACTCATGATATGATTTTCTTCTTAGATTCATGGTCCCAATGCTCCTTTTTGCCTTCAATTCAGCCTTCATGCTATTCTGGGAAAGGAACATATTGTGATTCCTTTGGGCTTTTTCTGGCACATCTTTCACATTTTTGAGTCATTAAATTATTAATAAATGTTATAAATTATATAACAAAAAGTATAAAATATAATTACATAAACACATGCCAATGGCTTCTACTAATGAAAGCAATTACATGTGACATATTCGTGTAAATCCTCCTTCTGAATGGCATGACCAGATCTTTGTTTGCTCCTCAGGCCTTTTGGGAGAGGTTCTGAGGGAATTTGTGGTTATAAAAAAGATGCCCACACAGTTTTGTCACTTTTGCATGAATGCAGAGCTACCAAGACTTTGTTGTTCAGTAGGATCTTTGCTCAGTGGTGCTGTTCCTTGCTGCACTTGCTCACAAACTACAACTATGTGATAATCTAAAACCATCTAGTAATATATACACAAACTGAGTTACATTTGGTCCAGTCTCCAATTTATGGACAGGCAATAGGAACAGCTGCATGGAATCCCATACCAAGGAAGGAAAAAGATGTTGAGGTGACCACAGCAAAATTCACCCTATTTTGTAAGGACCTGCCTTGCACCCACAGAAGGCTGGTGCTGGCTGCACTCTTGAGGTTGCCACAAACATTTGTCACACTCTGGATCCCTCTGCATCTTTTGATATGGGAAGGACATAGCTAGGTCCCTGCAAGAGCCTCCCCATCACAGTTCCAGCTGTGACCATGGGGCTCTTCTGCTGTGGTATTGACAAGTGAACAAGAAGCAGCAGCAAATTCAGAAGGGCACGAGGAGACGCACATGGTCCTGTTGCAGGTACTGCTGGCACAGTTTTATCTTCCTCTGCTGCCCAGAAGCGAAGGCTGTAGATGAGTTGTCTCAGGCAGGAATGGTCAGAGAGAGAGTAAAGTTCCTTTAACTAAACAAGATACTGTAGGATTTGTTGAGCAGTTAAAGGAATCTAGTGGAGACAAGTTCAATTTAATGGGAGAAAAGTAATTTATGTGTAGAAGACAATTCTAATGCGTCTCTTTCTGAGGGAGAACATCATAAGTAGGAGATATATATCTAGGAAAACTTATCACCACTATAACACACACATAAAATTATCAACACTTTTGAAATTATGATACCACTTACTTTGGCCTTGATACAGGGTTGTAGTGGTTTTGTTTGTAGTGGTTTGGGTGTAGTGGGTTTGGTTGCACCATGAGAAGGATGCAACAATCTTTCCTTCTTTATTTTTATAAATTTGTCAGCACTTTGTCTGGAATAAAAATGCAATGCATCATTTTTAGCTCATAAATAAGAAACCTCTCTCTTTACACAGCAATGAAGATGGGGAACTGTACAGTATATTTCTAATACAAATGGTATAATAAAATCCCACTTCAAGAAGAATTAAGTGGAAAATAGAATTAAGTCTGTCTAATGTATTTGGATAACAGGAGTTATTTGGAACACAAGCCCTATGAGGAACGACTGAAGGAGCTGAGGCTGTTTAGCCTGGAGAAAAGGAGACTCAGAGGTGACCTTATCACTGTCTGCAACTTCCTGAAAGGTGGCTGTAGTCAGGTGGGGGGTGCTCTCTTTCTCCAGGCAGCAACTGACAGAACTGGAGGACACAGTCTTAAGCTGGACCAACGGAAATACAGGTTGGATATTAGGAAAAAGTTTTTTACAGAAAGAGTGATAAAGTATTGGAATTATCTGCCTGGGGAGGTTGTGGAGTCACTGTCCCTGGAGGTGTTCAAAAAAAGATTGGATGTGGCACTCAGTGCCATGGTTTCGTTGAGGTGTTAGGGCATGTGTTGGACTCCGTGATCCTAAAGGTCTCTTCCAACTTAATGATTCTGTGACGCTGTGATTAAACAGACTTAAACACGGCTCCTACACTCTTAATATCCAACCTATCTATCCCAACAAGCTCTTATCTGAGTTGGATGGCACTTTCAAGCCAGGGTGACAATCTGGTCACAGTGCTTGGGTAGTAGCACTAGCAGTACCTTCCCTTCAGCTAATGCAGCTTCTCCAGGCCTGCAGTTAGACATGATGACAGGAAACGCCATCCTCTGGGTCTTGATGTTCTTTTAACACTTCATCACAGTTATCCCCTGCGCTGCAGAAACCCAATGTGTTATCCCAGCATTCAGTGGAAAAAAGTTGGTTTTTCCAGAACTGAATGTGGTAAGGGATGGCAAAGGCAACAGGAGGGCTTCTATAAGTACACAGGTGAAAAAAGGAATGCTAACGAAAATGTGGGCCCACTGCTGAAGGAGATCGGGGACCTGGTTATGCAGGACATGAGGTACTTCATGTCTTCTTTGCCTCAGTCTTTACTAGAAAGAACAGCCTTCAAGAATCCCAGGTCTAAGAAACCAGAGGAAAGGTTGGAGCAAGAAAAATGTACCCTTGGTGGAAGAGGATCAGATCTTAGGGCACTTAAACAAACCAGGCATACATAAGTCTGTGGTCCCTGGTGAGATATGCCCTCAGGAGCTGAGGAACCAGCAACTGTCACTGTGAATCGTGAGGCCACTCTCAATGATCTTAGATCAATCATGGTAATTGGGAGAACTTCCCAAAGGCTGGAGAGAAGCAAATATCACTTTGATCTCCAAGAAGAGAAGAACTCGGGGAACTAGTGTCGCGTGGTGAGCTCGGGCTGCCTCCTACAGCGACCTTCCTGCAAGCTCTGCGAGTGTCGGAGCTGCTCCGGTCGGCGGGCAGGAGGGCACAGGCTCGGGACACACGCAGCAGGCTGTTAAGCTAGCAACGAGACAAAGGCAGGAGGAGCCCTTGCTTGGAGATTCTCAGATGAGGTTTATGTCCCCTACCGTCTGAGGGGTTCCATCACAAGAACTGGCTTCTGAGGGTCTGACACAGGGTTTTAACACAGGGGTAGCAGAAGAGGGGTTTGGGGGCTTGAACCAACGGGTGCAAAAGGCAGGCGGGGAGAAGGGTGTGCCCAGGGATACAGACAGGGGCACAAACCAACTGGGAGACAGGGGGCAGGGAACAAACTGGAAAGTGTGAGGGGAACAGGGGAAGGGGTGGCCAACGAGCTGAACACCAATGGGATAACGGACCTCCAAACAGATCCATATAGGGAGAACACAGGGACGAGGCTGTGGCTCTTTCCCGGGCAGGAATAGATCAATGGGCAATACTATCCTCTAGGTGGAACCCCTCCCAGGGGTCCACCGTGGGGTCAGGTACACCAGCCTCCTCAAACTAGAGGCTGCTCAGACTCACTTTGATCCCTTGGAAGGTGGTGGAACTATCCTGAAAATAATTTCCAGGCACCTGAAGGACAAGAAAGTTATCAAGGGGTAGTCAGCATGGCTTCATCAAATGGAAGTCATATTTGACCAGCTAGGTAACCTTCTATGCTGAAATGACTGATACAACATATGAGAGGAGAGCTGTGGGTATTTTCAGCCTGTAAATGAGTAAAGGCTTTTGACACTGTTGAATTATGGGTTGGATGAGCAAACAGTGAGGTGGATTAAAAACTAGATGAAATGGCCGGGCCCAGAGGGTGGTGGTCAGTCTAATGAAGTCTAGTTGGAGGCTTCTCATTAGCAGTGTACCTCAGAGCTCCAATCCTGTTTAACATCTTTAATACTCTGGATGGCAGGGCAAAGTGCACCCTTTGCAGATTTGTAGATGACACAAAACTGGGAAGATTGACTGATATGCCAGGGTCGTACTGGCATCCAGAGAGACCTTGACAGGCTGAAGAAATAAGATGCCAGAAACCTCATGAAGTTCAACAAGGGGAAGTGAAAAGTTCTGCACCTGTGAAGGGAAATACTCAGGTACCAGTGCATGCTGGGAGTTGCCCAGCTGGAGAGCAAGTATTGTTTTCCAGTGGGTCAGGGGAGATGATCATTCTCCTCAGCAGTGGTGGCATTGTCCTCAGCACAAGGGGATTGCTGTGTCCAGCTCTGGGCTCTCCAGTACAAGAGGACACGGACATATTGGAGGGATTCCAGTGAATGTCCATGCAGATTGTTAAGGGGCTGAAGCACCTCTCGTATGAGGACAGGCTGAGGGAGCTGGGGCTGTCCAGCTTGGAGAAGAGAAGGCTCAGGGGCATCTTATCAATGTATAAAAATATCTGAATGGAAGGTGCAAAGAGGACAGAGACAGGCTCTTTTCAGTGGTGACAAGGCAAATGGCAATGGATACAACCTGAAACTCAGGAGGCTCCTTTTATATATTAAAAAAATACTTTACTGTGAGGATGCTCAAGAACTTGCATGGGTTGTCCAGAGGGTTTGTGGAGTCTCTGTCCTTGGAGATATGTCAGCTGTCAAGGCGTGGTCCTGGCCAACTGGCTCGAGGTGTCCCTGCTTGAGCAGGAGTGTTGGACCAGCTTTTGGAGGTCCCTTAGAACCATAAACACTTTGTGATTCTGTGAAGTTCATGCACCTGGAAGAACCATGTTCCCCCATAAGTCCTAATGGTTTGAGGAGCCCCAAGCCAATGAAGATAACGTGCCACAAGTGCAGCACATTTAGGCACATGCTGGGCCAGCTCATCAGCTACTCTGGTTGGAAAGGGGAACCTGTAAGAGAGCCTTGGACCTTCAAATGAGGGCAAATCTCAGAGCCAAGGCAGGCTGAAGTTTGTCACAGCAAAGACAAAAAGCAGTGTTTCTGAGGACTGTTAGCAGAGTTAACATTTACAGTAACATGCTTTTTCATAAAGGAAGGGGTCAAATTAAGAGCATGGGCTACTGTATTTTCTTAGTTCTGCAGTAGGGGATCAAAATACGCTCTTGCTATGTAAATGCGGGGTGAAATAACAGACCCTTTTACACTCTTTTTTGAGCAGGCATGATTACGGCACAGATTGTGTTGTGAAACAAAGAATAGCTCCACAGGACTCCATTACTCTTTCTGTGAATCATTCTGTCCCCCCTCTCCCCTTCCCATAAATCTGTTTCTTCTGTAATTTTTCTTAAGGGTAAATATCTTCTAGATGGGAATGCCATGCTAACTGAATGGCTAGACTTAAAAATGGCTAAAGTCGGCCATTTACTAGCTACAATTTTATTTAATAAGTAGCAACTAAAAACAGTTATTTGCCTTCCTACTTGGAGACAGAAAATACCCTTTAACCATATGCATATGCATTGTCAAAATTATAAACATATGCTTCCCCTGAAGTGGCAAATAGAAATAAAAGTCATAGCACACCTCCAATATCAGGAGAGAAATTAGGGTGGAGAGCCTGGAGAGATGGGGTATATGTTTTTCTGCATAATGTTAAGTCAACAACAGCTTTGTGTGAAGAGAAATTATGTGTGGAGCCATAGTGAAATATACAGGAACTGTTATGGAGAACCTGGACTCCATAACAAGATTTTGAGTTTAAAGGTTACATCACATTTAGAAATCAAGGGAAATAAGTTAATGCAGTTAATTCATGCTAATACTGGTGCAGAAAGGATTACAGGTGTATCTAAGGACTGCTTGGACAGCATTAGTGGACATTGTTTCTCTCTAACTTTCAAGGGGCAATTTGTCAAATATTCCCTGACATGCTTTGAAGTGAGTGCTTCTTTCTCTGCATCTGAGGTGCTCAGTTCATATTGCCAAAGAAGTGAGTGCTTCTTTCTCTGCATCTGAGGTGCTCAGTTCATATTCCCAAGGGCCAGTTTTGCTTCTTGGAGGAAAGCAGGAGCAATTATGAGTCTGCCCTGACTGGAGCAGCTTTTTTGGTCTTAGCCTAACATCCAGTGGTTTATAAAATCTTCTTTTTCCTGACCTTCTCTCCTGGGAACAGGGACACAGTAGTCAGGTAGCAGAGAAAGACAACTTAAAGAAAGAAAAATGCTATCTAGCTGCTGTAACCTGCTCTTTCTTTCCTGACATTCTCAGTGGCTGGCCACAATCTGGCCCAAAGCACATTCACTTGCAGTAACACTGATAGATATTACATGTCAGATATCACTTTGCAGTAATTTCCTGGACCCAGCAATTATTTCACTAATGTTTCGTTTCAACTCTTAAAAAATGCCTAAGTGAACAAATTCAATTTTTCATGCATAAAAGTAGTTTTAGGAAGCTGTGGCACTTTTGTACAGAAGATGATGCTTTTGGAGCTCATTGCAGGATGAATACCTGGTACAAATATTATATCTGTGATCATTAAAATGTGAAAAGGTAACACTTGAATGCATAGATATATCCCAAGTATTTTTCTGGGAATTGTTTTTCCAAATTATTCTTACTGAGTTACTGAATGACAGAATTGTTCAGGTTGGCAGAGATATTCAAGATCATCAAGTCCAACCATTAACCCAGAACTGCCAAGTCAACAATGAAACTGTGTCCCCAAGTGCCACATTTACACATCTTTTCAACACCTCCAGTGATGGGGACTCCACCACTTCCCTGGGCAGCTTGTCCCAGTGATTGACAACCCTTTCCATGAAGATGATTTTCCTGATATCCAGCCTAAACCCTGGCACAACTTGGGGCCCTTTCCTCTTGTCCTATTATTGCTTGTTTCTTGGGAGAAGAGACCAACACCCAGCTCATGACTGCTTCCTTTCAGGTACTTGTAGAGAGTGATAAGGTTCCCCCTGAACCTCCTTTCCTCCAGGCTAAACACCCCCAGCTCCCTCAGCCTCCTCTCATAGCATTTGTGCTCCAGACCCCCCACCATCTCCATTTCCCTTCTCTGGACACGCTCCAGCACCTCAATGTCTTTGAGATGCTGGTGACTTACAGATCAGCAATAAACAAGGGCAGATTCTTGGGAATATGGAAAACGAAAAAGGAAAAAGGGAAAGAAGAAAGGAGAGGAGAGGTGAGGAGAAGAAAAGGAAATGGAGAAGGAAAAGAGATCTAACACGTTGTTCAGTGAATGTGAGCCTTTAAAGAACGTGGGGACTGGTCACAGGAAAAACACAAAGCAAGTACAGCTTTATGTAGGAGATACAGTCACAAACAAGACACTCAACTCATCAAAAGACATTTCTACAATTCTATGTGCTTACATTTCTGAAGTACCATCTCCAGAAGAAAACAAGGTTTTCCTTTTAGTAAGTACACAGCACATCAAGGCTGAACAATTTGTTAATGTGAACGTTTGAGAGAAGAGCGATTACAGCAATAAAGGCTCTGACACACCAATTAAAGTAGTTGGGTTAGACTAAAAGAATACTGTAAAACATACATGTGCCCAACTTTGTAGACAAAATTCATTTGACAGGGGGAGTGTGGCTTTGTGATGACATAATCAAGGACTGCAAGGGTGGGAGCACACCGGGGTTAGCATGAGTTTTGTTGCTGGTTTTGCGAATGCAGGTTTAACTGCACAAACAGCCCCAGGAAGCCCATGCTCCTGGGGACAGAAACTTTGCTGTTATGTAGGCTTTAACAATTTTGCTAAGAAGATGTAGTGAGGGTTTTTGGACAGGAAAATTGCAGGATTTAGCTGGAATGTGAAGAATCTTTGGGTCCCTAGTTAATTATGATCTGCTTTTTTACAGTAACAGAAATAGTGCTAGAGGAAAAGATACAGTTCTCGTCTTGAAGAGTATGCACTGCTATTATTGTTTTATTTGTATTCTTCCTCCTTAAAAGTAGCTACTGTTAACGAACTATCCACAGTAAATCCAAACAGTGGGATGGAGACTGAGATTGACGAAGTGAAACCTGCCCTAAGTGTGCACCCAAGAGATCAACTGAAATCAATTTGTCCTGCAGAGGTAGGTGGTTATACATCAAAGCTGAGAAAAATCCTACTGGAAGCCACGGGAACACTTTCAAGCGCGAAAACTCTGGGCTGCCTGTGGCATATGCCCTTATTACTGGAGAGTGTGTGCTTGCCTGTGAGTCATGGAGAGAAAGAGAGTGGAGGAGAGAGAACAAGAGAAAGGGGGAAAGAAAAAAAGGAGGAAAAAAGAAATCACTAGAGACACGCCGATGCAAAAGCACAGTGATTGTATAAAATTATTTTGAGCTTTTCATACAACTTACATAATTCTCAAGTAGAAGAAAATAAAGCTGTAATTTATGCAGTTCTCCCTGGCACGTAAAAAAAAAAAGTTATTTTTACAACTGCCTATATTGATTTTATTTTTAGAACACCTTCTAAAACAAGTGGAGAATTCAATCCTACTCTCTGAGGCATGTCAATTTTTGCCCACATAGTCGATGGAAAGATTGAACCCTAAGTGCAGATCATGACATTCTGCTGTGATAAAAGCTGGTTCTGTTTGCTTTAACTCTCATGCATAGTGGCAAATGCCACCTGTGACACATTGGTGCAGGTACGACTATCTCTGTTGCATCCAGTGATTGCAATACACTGGAAGTTATTGCTGAAAGTCACCTGACTCTCTACTCAGATAAATGAATTTTCTCTAAGTGTTTTAATAGAAGAGAAGGCAGTTAAGTTATAGACACAAATAAATTTCACTTGCCAGGGCTTTTTTCAGAACATGATACCAATTAACAAAAAATAATATGTATCAAGAGTAAAACAGTCTATGATCTACTTTGGAATGTGTTTCTTTCTAACCCTGTTCAGGAAAAGCCTTGAATTTTTGCTTAGATCCTCCTTAATCGTGCCTGCAGGCATTGTTTAATCAGTGCTGTGGCAAACAGCCATTCTTCCAATCACTGTCCTCCATGTTTTTGTGCATTTAAGGACAAGTGTATATTAATAATCTAGACTGGCCAGAAAAATGTCCTTCAATCACCTCTTTTCATTGCCTCCCACACACCAGCATCTTCTTGTACAGTCAAATGAATTTGTTTCCACTATTACTTAAGCTGCAGTGGCTATAAAAGCAGAACCAGAAATTGCCAGAACCATCTAAATCAATGAAAATATATTGCTTCATAAACTGGAATATGTCTTATTACACTATCTTTCCAGAGATAAAGGTTATAAGACTGTTACGCTGCCACTGGCACATTTCTTTTTGCACGGTGTGAGAGCCCAGACAGGGCAGCACGTCAGCAGACTGCCTTCCCGTGACAACTTGAGCAGCATTTCCAACTGTTGCTTCATCTTCCAGATGCCTCCTGCTTCAGAAACCTCTTCACAGCCTTGGACCTCCAAAGGAAGCCTGCATACCTATTTTTCATTGACTTTGGTTGCTATCATAGCTATTATTTATTAGTCAGCTTTTTGGATGGGGAGCCAGCTGTCTTGTTTGTCTGGCTGAGGTTCTGGTCTCCATGCCTGCTGATTCTCAGCGTGGTGCCAGCCCATGTATTGGACCTACATGGCAGGAACAAATTCTCTTCTTCTCTAGCCATGTTGGCTGTCCAGGTCCTTGTCTGCCATAAGGATGAAGAACTGTCAGGTTCCAGCTCCAAAAATCCTTCCTGCTCCCTCTTCTGTGCTGCAGCCCACGCTGGCCTAGTTTTGAATCATGCTGGAAAATGGATATAAGCAGCTAAAATTTCTTTCCTGTGCAAGGTAATATGCCCTTTGTAATATTAATATCTAGCGGATCCCCAGATCTTTAGCAATTTATTAATCCAGATGAGTACTAAAAAATAGCGAGGACTGACAGGCCCTCTAATAATTATGATGAAAAATAAGTGAAAATCTCTGTTAAAATTTTGCCAAGAAACTATTTTTGTCTTTAGGCAACATTTTGTTACTCTGCTTGCATGCCTCATTGTGTTTCCTTCCAAGCTGGCTATGTAGTTCTATAGATACAACAATGCATATGCACATAAGTATTATCTATATATCTCTTGTTTGCCAAACCTGAGGTAATTTATGTAATTATACACATAATGTATTTTATCCTAATACACAAAGAATATTTTTTTTCTAAATGCCACTTAGTATCTAGATTTAACTTAAACCACTACTTAGTCTATCTTCCTTAATAGGATACTAAAAAGGAATTTTATGACAACATTATCAGTAGCATTTTGCTGATAATTAGAATAACAATAATAATATGGAGATATTTCTTCAGTAATAATGGTGTTATTAATGAGATTTTTATGAAAGACAGACTTCTTTAGTATAATTATGAAAATTGATCTTTTTCATTTTACTTATTCACTGAAATCAGATAAGTGGCTTAACTACATGTATTATTTCTAATAAATATTCAAAAGAATGCATTTAAACAAGGCACCTCATTCTATTCTTGCTCATATTCCTTGCATTTAAATAAAAGTGTAATTGCTCTGCTTTTTTGAACTGCTAGTTTGGATTAGCTGTCTAACCTGTACAGTGTAGCTGTTTTCTGTTTGCATTTTTAATAGCTTTATTACCATTTGGTGAAGCCTTAATTTCTCACTCCCTTGAAGAGTCCTGCCTTTAAGTCAGTTCTACAATTTAACCAGCAATAATCTGTCAAGATAAGATAAAGACCTGCACCAGATGAAATGCAGTATTTTTGTGTAGCATTCTGTCATTGTTAAAGGAAAGATCTGAGTATGTCAAAATGTAACACCTGAAAGTTTAATAAACTTGGTAGCATAATTTTACAGTTCACATTTTAAAATAAATTGTTCTAGAATACATTAGCTTGTTCATTAGTGAAATCAGTTAAGTATCTATATAAATATGTTTGGGTGAAGGGAGCCAGCAGTTTCTCAACAAGGATTAAAGTTCTTTCAGTTTTCAAGCCTCAGATTAAGTCACTTCTGAAAATCCTTGCTTCAATTCAGTTCTATTAACTCTGCAGTTTCCCCGTAGTTCCTTCATAATATTTGGCCTTAACATCACTGCAGAGGTTCATTCAATATTACAAACATTCTTTTTTTCAGAGTTGCTAATACTGAGGCAATTGAAGTGAAGCATACTTAACTCCTTGCTTTCAGGACTTGTGCTGGTCTTCAAGTATTCTCTTTTCTTTTCACATTTCTCCTTCACTGATTCATGCAAATATTTTTTTTTTTTTTTTAATATATGCATATGAGGTCCTAAATCCATGTTACTGTTAAACAGTAACTGAACCATGTCAGGTGTTCATGAACTAATATAGGAGAGAAGAGTGAAGAATGAGTTTCTCAGTTCTACCTTAGCCAAGCTTGCTGTTCCGTGTGCAAATGGGCATAAATGCATTTCATCTTACCAGGCATATTCAATGCAAATGGCAGAAGCACAGGGTCTGTGAGCTTCTCCTCAGGCCATGAGAGTAGATATGGGATCGGGTACGTGGCTGGGGAGGGAAAACCAGAGCACTGTACATGGAACTTTTTGGGTAGCCTGCTGTTCAAATACTGCACCCTTCTGCTCTCTGGACAGCTTGGACTGGGCTCTGATCTTTCTCTGCTCAACCCAGGAAGGGAGGTTCCCCAGGAAGGGACTGTTCTGTATTGCTCACATGAGAAAGACCCATACAATGTGGCCTTTCCAGGAAGCCTTAGGATTTTACACCCAGTAGTTTAGATATATATCTATTTTTAGTAACTGAACTCTTATGAACACTTTTTCTTTTTCTTTCCCCCTTAAATAAAATCTGAAGTAAACTAAAAGCCAGTACTCATATCTGTTTGCAGGCATTGAGCTCAGCTCACTTCTTGCCTCAAGCTGTTGTCTCTTTCCACAATGACCAACCTCAGAGGGGAGTCCTCCCCTCTAAGGTTGGGATAAACTCTCCCAGGGCAGCTTTGCTAAAACATAGACTTCCATGATATGGTTCCATTTTAATGAATCATCATTTTGAAGTGAAAAATATCTGATTTGGTGCCAAATTCACCAGTCTGTTTAACTGCAGTGTTCCATCTTCCTGAGCTAGCGCTTGGAGGGCTCTGAAGGTTTGGCACCATAGATCCTGTATTAATTGCAAATACATAGTACAGTGTATTTTCATTTCTCACACACAGTGATTTAGGTACTGCAAGGCATCATTGAATAGCCTTTTATATATGAGAAACAGGCCTGAGTCTGCAAAGGTTGTTCATAATTTAGCTCTCCTTTGACATAATCTTGGTGATTCTGAGGGCCTTGGTAATTAGTTCTGAGACAAAGAATCTGATTTTCAGAGCAAACAGGGAAGATAGTTCTGCAATAAAAACATCTACTCTGTGATTAATGAAACACACTGCTGCCAAAAATTCTGCTCAGTTTTAAGGTTAAGGCCACAGGACTGTTCTGTATTGCTCACATGAAAAAGGCCTATATGATGTGGCCTTTCCAGAAAAAACAGTGAGACACAAAGCTCACATTTAAGAAATAGGAGAACTGAAAATTAGGCTCTAAAGTCTGTTGTTAAGGTCTTAAAGATATTTGTGACTTAAGAAGTATTTACCAGTGGTTTCTTATTCATGGCAACCATGGAAGGTAGCTCAGTGATAGTTATTATCCTTATTTAACAAACAGAAGTTATTTTTCTGCCTGGATATTTGGGAGTTGAAAATGGGAATAAAGGCAGGCCATGAGCAATGTCACAACCCAATAGCCTACAAAAAATCATGGGAGAGCCTGCAGTGGGCACAACCCTTCACACATGCTGGGTGTCTGTCTGAAACCCACTAGCTCCAAGCACAATCTCCATTGAAAAAAGGATGTAATCGTATTCCTAAGTCCATACTTGTGCTTAGGGCCTGATCTGTGTCTGAAGGACTTTTTGGAAGTGCAAACTGACATTCCTGTGCTCTGACTCCCTCTGGGATATACAGTTTAGAGCAATGGAAAGGGTTCTTTGGCACTTAGATCAGCTCACAAGACTACAAAACACACGGGTCAAAAGAGCTTTTCTGCCAGCATCAGGAGCCAGGAGATCAGCACCTCTTGCATGGAGGCTTGAAGATGTGTGAGATGTTCCTTCTTACTGGCATGCTAAGTGACAGCAGTACTGTGCAGAGGTGCTGATCCCTGACCATGGTGGGAGGTTACTGCTCCAGCAGCTCTGGCTGTGTGAACAATCTATTAAAGCACTTTGGCAGAAAGCAGCCAGGTTAATGCCAGCTGCCCAGCTCATCCAGGCTAACCCAGGCAGCCTTGCCCATGCAACAGCAACAACAGTGACCTCCAGGAACAGGTTGGTGACACCCTCCTCTGACACAGCTCTTTCCACAGTAATTAATGACTTTTAACCTGATTATCTTTTCACAGTCTGAAGTGAGTCATGGATGTGAACATCTCTTCCTACTAGGAGCCCAAGCCCACATTGACCTGGAAAAGCATTTATATGAGCATGAACCAAGACAGAAGGAAGGGCAGGTAGAGGCTCCCTCTGAGCAGGAGAAATGGTGCACCTGACAGAGCTGAAGCCAGCTGGACTCCAACGTGCCTAAAAGGCTTCCCGAACTTCAGCCTTACAGCTACCATCTCAAATCAGTCTCAAAACAAGATCTCAAAACAAGATCTCACATCCTATGTTTGTGATGACTCTCCACAACAAAACAACTTGAGTTTAAGACTAGTCCATGCTGGAAACAGATGTTCCTTTAAGGTTAACATAATGGACTCCATGTTTCTGCCTCTCGTGTAGTTTTTTATTTTTTAGGAAGTAGGAGGACTACACCACATGTGTGTGATGTGAGACTGTGTCAATGAATGGCATAAAAAATTATTCCAGCAAAAGGCTCTGACTGGAATAACAACGGAGAAGCCAAGGGGCTCGGGGTTCGATAACAAGTTCATCCAGAAAATCACAAGGCAATGTGACAACTGGAGTGAGGAAGGACTTGTGGCAATATATTTTTAAGAATTGCATGATGAAAAAATAATAATAAACATTAACAATGTTTTTTGGTTGTTCTTTTTTTTTTTATTTATTCTTTTTTCTTTCCCATGACATAAACAATGGTAGTCTGGTCATAAGCCAAAACCTGACAAAGGTCCAAGGTTGAAAAGGGTTTCTTTGAGCCTGTCTTCCTGGTATAATTATTGTAGGTTCAGAGGAACCAGATCTGGAGTGTTGTAAAACTCAGCACAATGAACTTGACAGACAGCCAGATTTCTGTTTTCAGCCAGTTTAGGGTTACTATAATCTCATTATTATGCTTGAAAGACGACAAGTAATAGAATCTCAGGTAGCTGTTCTGTCTTTACTCAGCCGCATCTTCTCTTTTATGCCAATTTCCCTTGATTACCTGAACTAGTGAGGCTCGGTTTTCAACCACTTATCTTCCAGCAATAATCATCTGATCAGCCTTACAAGGTTCTCACTGCACTCAACGGTTTTAATGGGTCAAGCGTTAAATTAACCCTTTAACCATACCCCAGGAGAATACAAAACTTATTAAAAACCAATTTACTATTCAGTCATTGTTAACTTTGCAAAGAAGAAGTCCTTTAAACAGATTTCCTTGTTGTTCCATCCACTCGTACCTTGTTTTGCTGTATCTTTACCCTTACTAACACATGAAATTTTTTTAGAGCTTCTTAAGGAAACATTCTTCTGGTTTCCTACTTCCACGGAAGCACAAAATAAAGCCACAGAAAAGCTGTGTGTATCTTGTGTTCTATTTTAAGGCAAGTTCTCACAAATTAATTTTTCCATGTATGGAAAAATGCCTGCAAAAATTTGATTCATGTCAGTTAATGGTTCATCTTGGGCAGAATTGTAAGGGTGGTGAAACTCTTATGGACCCATCTATATGATGGGAAGGGTGTGTAGCTCTGGAATGGGAGAGTATTTGTACCAGCTACGACAGGGAAACAGCCAAGCAAGAGGTGATTTACTCATGGAGATCTGTGTTGGTGTGTAGGGCGGTCAGCAGCTCTGATGCCGCTCCCAGCTTCCCCAGAAAACTCTGGAGTCTCCTCTGGGAGGAGGCTGGAAGCAGGAGCCCAACAATGTCTTCTGGCTTTATCCTTCCGAAGGAGACCACATGGCCAACAGAAATATGTCTTCAGCCTTAACTCACCCCAAAGCTGGGGAAACCAAGGGATGTGTGAGAGGATGGGACTCTGGAGAAGTAGCCTTGACAAACCTGCTCCTTGGAGTAGGTCTGCAGGTCAGGGAATAACCCCATCAGGAGGGACTTGAACAAGAGGCAGATTGCATCTGTGGCTTCACTAGACATTAGTTCTCTTACAGAACTAGGGATCCCTGCACACAAGAAGGGCTTTAGCAGAGCAGGCTATCCATTCCACAATATGGCAAACTTGCCCTTTCAGCACAGATCCAATAGCAAAAAAGAGATAAGAATGGCAATATTTCATGTAAACCAAGGTGAGAAACAGCCTCAATTTATGTTATTATGAATTGAGGGTGTTATACATCCCAGAGCTACTTCTTACAATACATAGCACAGATGTCCAGGATGTAGATCTATTTTTGCTATCTTCAACAAATTCTTACTCTCACAAAATTTTCACTGCTGTTCACAGGGGTATTGCCAGGAAATTACTTGAATGAAAGACGGATTTTTTTACAGAGACATCTCATACAACATTTTCATCACCTTTAGTTTGTACAATCCCATCTGATCTTTGATGACAATTGGAACTGCTTAAGGGGCTGTATTAGCTCAGGTTAGTAGTCATCAAAGGAATATTAGGACTATAAAATCTGCTGTGCATGTTAGTCATTACATGTCTGTATAAAAATAATGTGGTGATTTCAGTCTGTTTATAATATATCGGTTCTTTACAGTGGATGAATTGAAAGAAAGAAGACACAATGCTTAAACATTTAGATGATGTGATGATTTTGGGTACATGGGCTTTCAAGAGGAGTCTAAGATGAACCCCCAGGCCCTTACAGAGAAGAGGCATGGGCCAGTGATGAGGACATTGAGCACGGCCATCCTGCTGGGCAGGGCACTGCCAAGAGTCAGCCAAGAGAAACACTAGAAAGAGAAACACATCTTGGGGCTTAGCCCTCTGCAAAATTTCAGGATCTTACTATGGTCGGCAATGAAGGTGCCTTGTCTTCAAAGAGCTCCCATGGTGTGGTATGTTTCTTATGAAAGAGTTATTCTATTCTACTCTTCATTACTTCTTTTCAAAACACAGACATTAGAAAAAACATGATGGCAACTTTTCCACATCGTTCCTACTGGGTAGCATCTTCCCCCAGGAGAACAAGTGTCAGGGTTCAGACTCCTCTGGCCTGCAAGTATTTAGTCTCAGATCTCCTTTCTACAAATGTTTGGATCACTAGTCCACAAATATTCTTCAAGCAGAAAAAGTTCTGTCAAGAGATATTTTCCCTCAGTAATTACTAAAAGAATATGTATGTCTGGTACTTTACATTTGAGTGGTGTTTGGGAGTTGCATCTTCTCTCACTTTCTGTGCAATCTCTACTGAGAAGTGCCTGAGACCAACCAATATTGTATATATATATTGAAGAAAAACAACAATGGAAATACAAAATTAGATTTTTTTTTTCTTAAAGAAGACATGTGACAAATTACCACAAATGGAACTAAAAAGAAAAGGCAAGATTCACTTTCCAAACACAGGCACACAATGACACTTGAAGGCATTTTCCCTAGACTTTGATCAGATGCTTTAGATGCCAGTGTCAGATGTTGGGACACATTAGGAAGCCTCTGAGTTACCTGTGGAGGAGTAGATGAAGGCAACTAAATAGGTACCCTGCATGCCTAAAATATCTCTAAATATTTCCATATAGGCAACTGAATTCCACACTTTGATTGTTTTGCCTTTGATACCTGAGATGTATATTTTAAAAAATATTAACACCTTTTTGTTTTCCCATCAGTTTCCATTTGAGAAAGAAAACCAAACCAAAACAAAAAAAACCCCAACTGTTTCCTCTTTATCATCCTCTACATTCAGTTGTATTTCTGCAGATCCTCCTACAAAAAAAAATGAGCATGTTCCTGTAAGATCAGCAGGGAGTAGATCTTTTTATGGAGTCCACATCTGTACATGAAAAAAAGAGGAAAAGAGTAAAGTGAAATTCAAACTAGTTCTGAAGACAAATAGATTCTGTTTAAATTTGAAAGGAAAACCATATAATTTCCATTTACCAAACTAGACATATGAATTATGAATAGACATATGAATTTTGTCCCATATGATTTGGGACAAAATAAAGCAAAAGAGGAAAATGCTGCAGTTAGAGACCTTTATCAATGGATGTTTAGCCCTGGTGAAGATGGAGTGAGACTAGCCCTGGGGAGAAGGACTCAGGGTGTTCGTGGAAGAGAAGCTTAATATGACTTGGCAGTGCATGCTCACAACCCAAAATCCAACTGCATCCTGGGCTGGGTTGAAGAGTAGGGAGAGGGAGGGGGTCCTGCCCCTTTGCTCTGCTCTGGTGAGACCCCAGCTGGAGTGATGCATCAGCTCAGAAGCCCCCAACACAAGATGTTGGAATGAGTCCAGACAAGGCTACTGAGACGATCAAAGACAGGCTGAGAGGTGTGGGAGTGTTCGGCCTGGAGAAGAGAAGGCCCCAGGGAGATGTTGTAGCAGCCTTCATCCAGTAAAGCCCTAAAGAGAGCTTCCAAGAAGGCCATAGAGAGACTTTTTACAAGGGGTTGTAGTGATAGGACAAGGGGAATGGCTTTAAACTGAAGAAGGGTAGGTTTAGATTAGGTATTATGAAGACATTTTTTGCTATACGGGTGGTGAGACACTGGAACAGGTTGTCCAGAGTAGTTGTGGATCCCCCATCTCTTGATGTGTTCACGGCCAGGTTGCATGAGGCTCCAGGCAACCTGGTCTAGTGGAATATTCCCTGTCCACAGCAGGGGGTTGGAACTAGATGATGTTTAAGGTCCCTTAAAACCCAAACCATTCTATGATTCTATGTTTCTGAACAGCCACACTTCAATATAATGGGGTGAAAGACAAAAATCATATGCAACTTCTCCTCAGCAGGCTAATGCTTTTCCAAGCTTTCTGGAATATTCTTGGGAGCACCCTATCCAATGTATATGCCCTGTATTCATCTGACCCAAAGGCTCCCTTTGCAGACAATGGGAAAAGACATATCTGGGGACTATTTTCTCTGAATAATTTTAAACACATATTTTGAATATGTACTTTTGTGATAACCTGTGCACATGATGATTGTGGAGAAGGGAGAAAGTCACAAATCTTTGCAGGTCCTTGGTCATGTCAAACTGCATAATTAGCAACATGTCAACTCCATTCAAAGCACCCTTTCAGCCACAGAATCAAAGAATAGTTTTGGTTGGAACCTCTACAGTCCAATCCCCTGTAATGAACAGGAACTTCATCTTGATCAGGTTGCTCAGAGCCCCGTCCAACATGACCTTGGATGTTTCCACAGATAGGGCATCCACCATCCCTCTGGGCAACCTCTGTCTGTGTTTTCCATCCTCAATGTCAGAATCTGTTTTCCAATGAAATTTCTAGGTAGATCTTAAGCTCTCTTGGAAGACCATTGAGTCCATTCCGTTCCCAAAAGGCATAAAGTGCCTGAAACTTGTCAAATACAAGATTCTTCTCCAAAGACTACCACAGTACAGCTCTGCACCAACTTGGGGTTAAAGGCCAGCATCTTATTTCCTTTTGCTCTAACAAAGTTGCCTGTAATTTAAGGGAAATGGCCTGTAGTTAAAGGATAAAAAAAAAAAGGCAGTAAACAGTACCCAAAAACTACACTAAAAGTGCTCCTGAAGAAGCAGTGATTTTCTAGTATACAGAGTGGCTACATTATCATACCTAACATGGAATCAGTGCAAAATCTTTGCAATTTTAAAGTGTTATTGAAATTAAAATACATTACAGTAGACAGTCTGCAACTTGGGCATTGTATTTCTGCCTTTTAAAACTAATTGTCTGCTTTATGCACACATGGAACTTTATCAAACTGAAAAGGTCTTCTATAAGTCAACAGTGTTTCTTATATTTTCAAATGGGGTACAAGCACTTACGTACATAAATATATTGTAATTCACCTTGAAAAGCAAAAATGGATTAAAGGAAGTATTTTTTTTTCAATTTTATTAAATCCTCCCATTGTTAAGACAAAGCTTTTAGAGATGAATAACCTGAAAATAAACAAAACATAGACAAATAATTTTTATGAGTGATGCTGATGACAAATTTCATTCTAATTATTGGGCTCGCACAAAGTTCAAGTCTTCAAAAAATTGCATGAATTTGTGAGTGAGAAGACAGATTTTAATCTATCGTATGCAGTATTTGTATGCTGAACATAGAGATATTGTATAAACAGGCAAAACCAAGGAGTGAAACCTGGCCCTACTGAAGTTAGAGCATTATTTCCAAAGCATAACTTCTCATATTAAATGTAAACTCTATGAAATTTGGCTTTCCAGACTAAACCACTTGGCTAAGATGTTCTATAACAAAAGGACCTTGAAGGGCAGTTCAACTCTGCCCTAGACTGGTGTCTAAAATAGATTCTGTTTCTCTCCATTGGTTCTAGAAGAGACAGACCTCTGGCTTAAGTTGTCCATCTGGACGGCTGAAGACAGATGACACAAAGCCTGCTGCCCATGAAGGTACCATCTGCTATTCAGGTAACGTGAGTAGGCAACAATTTCAAAAGTTTGCAGCGGAAGTTGATCCTTCTTCGGATTGTTGCAGCGGTGGGTCCCGACCAATGGTAGGGTTGGGTGCCGCAACCTTCCAGAAGCGTCCCCAGCAGCGGAAGCCACTCTGGCATCACAGGCACTCCAGCAAGGAGATGCACGTGCACACACACCGAATAGCTGTTAGAATCACCGACGATGAAGGAACGGGAAGGGTCTTCGTTTGGAGTTCCACCGGGTTTATTGCAGCCACACACAAAGATGTCCAGGGACAAAGACAGAGAAACTGGGAGGGTCCAGGGATTTTATACTGGGAAGGCAGGGGAGGAGAGAACATCAGGACCAATGGTTCGAGGGGGTGGTACATCGGCAGGGTCAGGGTAACCAGACAAATGGGAAGATAGGGAAGGAGTGGCCAGGGAGCAGGGGCCAATGGGGAATCAAGGAAGGGAGAACATTCTAGGGCATGACCACATAGGGAGAAAAAGGGGCAGGGAAACAGCAAGCCAATCGAGGAGGCAGAACTGGGATATATTTGTATGTTGCCACAAAGTCTCCTGGGAGAGGTCTTTTGTATCACCACAGTTGTGGAGTTGATTCTTGCCCTAGGGTTCATCTCTCCAAGGGACCGCAGCTGACCCCGGTTCCATGGGCTCATAGTCCTCCACATTGGATGATGTTGGATTCTTTCCATGTATTTGGTAGTCCATTACAAACTTAAATGAATCTAGCAAAACTCTACACAATCTTCCCATGTTTTGCCAGACACAAATACCCAATGACCCTACTCACAGAGAGGTGGCAGTGGAGAAAATAGGTGAGTTTTGCCTAGACTTTAAATATGCTGTTTCTTAGTAAAACCTTACCAAGCAGTGAACTCAGGAGATGTGTTTTGGGACACAGGGATGTCTGCTCCACTCTTGCTTCTCCTGCTGACCTCCTGTGTGGCCTTGGGCAAACTGCTCCACCATCTGTTTCTCCACCCTCCTTTGTGCAGGGCATGGCTACAGGCCATTTTGCAGTCAGATGGGAACCAGCTGTCTCCATGCCCTGACCCAAAATGGCATGACCAAGATGATGTGGTGCCAAGTCTGAGGTAACATACCTAGGACACTCAGAAACACTCTCCAGCTCCAGCTTTGTGCTTTGTTAGACACAGTGAAACCACTTCTGCTCTGCTTGTGGCACCAGCAGAGCACAAGTCCAGGTAGACATATTCACAGACTGAAAGCACCTGCACCCTCGTGTCTTTTTTCCTGTGAGTGTGGATCAGGCAACACAAAGGGAGCTGTAAATTCTGCCCTAGAACTTTATAGCACTGACTGCATGTGTATCTGTTGGTCTGGCCAGCCATCCAGTTCATGCACCCACAGGGTAAAGAGGTGGGATGGTAGCATTTCTAATTGATGCTTCACTTCCACAGAGAACAAAAGAAGGTTTTAAGTAACTATAGAGCTCAAATTTAAAGTAATGATATGAATGGAACTGTTGTGTGTGTGTATAGCTGTGTATGTATATATGTGCATTTACACAATGTATTTAATCCTGTTTCCTGAAGTGATAGAACAGGAAATTTCCTTGCCCCTGTCTTTCCCTTCACCACTGCTTTCACTTACAGATTTTGGTTCAGTCAAGGAATACAACCATTCTGTCTTTGAAATTAGTGAGTTACTTACCTATTATCCAGAATGAAGAAGTCACAGAGGTACTGCAGTCTTAGGCACTGCTACAAATAGATACTTAATATACAGGAATCCTGTGTTTCTCAGCTATTTATTCAACTAGCTGGAAATGTTCTTAGAAACAAAGAACTAACTTAACCTAAAATCCAGTAATCATATAAGAGTATTCAGCCATTTCACTGCAATAATTGTGCATTCTCATGCCACACTCCAGGCTTGCAGTCTTTCAACATGTTTTCAGATGTCTAGCAGAGTGTGAAGTCTGCCGGGAAAGATTCACAGGCATTGCATAAACGGGTCCTTAAACCTTAACAAAACTTCCTATGGGGTAGATGCTCTATACCTCTTTCCAGCAGAGCATGATGCATTACCCTGTTCCACCAAGCAGATGCCCTCAGGTATGACCTCCCATTTCTCTTTGGGGCATGAGGGAGATGTTAGGTAGGAAAGCTGGTCCAGCTCTCTGAACAGAGAAGAGCTCATTGGTCTCCTTTATCAGCCTGCCCTGATTCTGGTGGTTCACACAGTTGGAGCATGGCTGAAATATAAACCAAAATGTGTTCCTCTTGTGTGTGGTACGCCAGAGTGGTTGTTGGTGTTGCAGGCTTAGAACTGAGACGAGAGTTTGTGGAGAAAAGGACAAGAATTTCTTCAGCTTGAAATACAGGACAAAGTTTTGAAAATCCATCCTTTGGGTCTGCAAGACCCGTTAAGTTCTGGCTCAACCCTGCTATTATGAATATTCATAATCTCCAAAACCATGCTTGTTTAATAACTGGGCTTGAATCTAGGGCCTGGAAAAGCAATCATGTGCCACAGCTTGATCTGAGGCTCCATGCTGATAGATGTAACAAGTGCATGTAATTTATGTTGCTGTCATTGGTCTAAATGCCAAACTCTAGTGTTGCTCATTCTTTCCCTTGAAAATATCTGCAGAGGAAGTATTGAAAGCAAGGAATGAATCACTCTTTTCCACAATACCATTCCTATTGCATTTGCTCAAGATAATCCAGAAAATTTGTGGAGTTTGGCTTCTTTTCCTTTCAAAGTCTCAGCCCTCTCTTTTTGCTTCCACAACAGACAGGCTATATCTATAACTCAGCCCTGGGGTCCAGGTATATGTGCTGGACAAGCCTCCAGTACTGGCAGTCAGGACACCTTGATATAAGGTTCTCCCTTTGGAGAGTGAGATGTGTTCCTCCAGCATGGTGGAGAGCACCAGAGGGTATGTGTGCAAATTTAGCACAGCCACAGATCAGTCAGGCTGGTGTTCACTGTATGGCACGGATGGAGGAAAGACACTACAAGGCAAGTACGGGAGAGAAGCTCTAACTCTGTCTGCCCTGAGGTCTGGAGGAGTGGGAGAACACAGACAATCAAGCTGTAAACCAGCTTCAAAAGGCAACAGAGGCTGAGCAGCATGAACCCAGTGATAATGGGACATCATCACCACCACCACAAACTACAAGATAAATCAAAGTACATCAATATAAGAAGCCTGGGCACAATCCTGACATTTCTCTGGGCATGAGAAAACACACTTTGCAGGTTGAGTGGAAAGGGAAGTCCTCCTCTTGCCTACTCCCCTCTCCCCTGCACCACTTCTAGAGAGGGAGTTTTGTTCCAGGGACAACTCAATTCTCCTAGGTAGTAAACAGGGCTACAAGATCCACCCTATTTTGGAGCAGATCCTCCTTCCTTTCCAAGGGGCTGCAGAGGATTTGCAACAGGAAAAAGCCCACAGAACAGGTATCCTCTGATCAAAATAGTCCTCTGATCAGCTGTGACCTGCCCGTCAACTGGGCACCACATCTTTACTCTCATTCAGCTGACCAGGGGGCGTTTTGCCTTCACATGTCACTGATGGAGTGCTCTGCAGGACTTCACATGGGAACTGTGGTGACACCTGAGGCTATCAAAAAGTTGAGGAGATAAATCATTCACCTAGTCAACTTTCCCCCCACAGGCAAGATGTGTCTTCCTTCGCAGCTGGTCTTGC
This sequence comes from Picathartes gymnocephalus, assembly GCA_013390045.1. NCBI lineage: Eukaryota > Metazoa > Chordata > Aves > Passeriformes > Picathartidae > Picathartes > Picathartes gymnocephalus. Next base: position 59,163 of record WEKY01060632.1, on the reverse strand, counting down.
AAATTCTAGTTGTTAGGAAATGAAAGACATGAGCAAAGTCTGCTGAGCTAAATGGTTTTGTCATTGCTCCCCTTCCTTAAACTTGAGTTGCTGTGGTGACATAAAGAATTGCCCTTGTCTGGATAGGCCAGCACTAAAAGAAACCTACAGTCTTGTAAGAGTTAGACCTACGAGCTATAACCATTCAACGTAAAATCACGCATGCCACTTTTGTAGGGGTGCTCACACTTCCCCTGTCAGGAAAAGAAAGGCTTTGCAAAGTTTACTCACCACCTCTTCCACTTCCTATCAAAACTTTGTTCTGGTAAAAATGTGAGTTTTCATCCATACGGGCTTATTTTTGTAAAATTTACTCTTCAGAAATCAAATTTCATACAAAAAACCCCAAACACAAAATAAAAAAAAAACCACCACCACCACCAAAAAAGAATATTTTTGAGCTTTCCAATAGAGATTTGTGATTTTACAGCTTTCAGAGCAACATTTCCACACAGCATAAATTTATTTGGAAAATAAATCCATCTTTTTTTTGGAGTAGTTAATTACCTTGGTAGAGGAAACAAATGAAATAAAAGATTTATGGATCCCTCTTTCTCATGGGGAAGGAGAAAGTGATCTGTTTGCAGGAGTTATATTTTCAGGCACTTTGCTGAGACACCCCAACCCCCCTCGGTTGCTGACTGTAAAATAAGAAAACTATTACCCAGCTGGGGTAACAATAGGCTCCCACAGTGCTTTTCTGCTCAGCCTGCAGCTGCCAGTGAAAGTGGAAACTACAGCAGCAGGATAACATTCTTTTCTTACAGCCTGTTTCTATGGGCAAGGAGCCCTCCCACTGCTTCAATGTATTTTCTATGCAAAACTGTAGAAGAAGTGACATTTTAAAAGTTTTGACCTTTGTGTTTTTTTTTTTCCCCTCCCCCCCATTTTTTTTTTTGCATGAACCAAGGCATAAATTTTTTAAGCCATCTGACAGGGTATGTGTTAGAAACAGCAATAGCCATTACTATAATAGCAAAATGTTTCAAAATTTGAAAATTCTATATTCTGTGCAGCATACTGGTAACCTTTCTGGAGACAAAAATAGTGATGACAGACACAGAACTCTTCTGGTTATTGTCACAGGCAAACATGATTGTGACAGATCTCGTACACCTTTGCAAAATAGTGTCATTGAATGCCACTTTTTCATTTACTAATTTAATATTTTAAGGCTAAAATTTCAAAGCATTTTGCAGACAAATATTTTTCCCCATCCCTTTTCACAAAAAAAGAAGTAGCCAATTTTATTAAAATTGCCTTTGAAAAAAGTGTTTACAAGAGAAAAATGGTGGACTGAATAAGGCTAGTGAACAGTTGTAAATTAACTACATATACGTATATCCAAATTATATGGATCTAATCTGATAAAAAATTGTCATAATTTCCAATTAGTTTACAAATATAACAAAAAAAAAAATACCCTACTGGTTAAAACATAAAATAACACACTAACTATCATGAAATTATAGAGGACATTAGCGATGTAAAACATATTTTCCCAAACACAAGCAAAATAAATTAAAACTGTTCAAGCGAGGTGGAGAGGGGGAAGGGATGCCCATGAGCCATTGAAGTGAATGAAGAACAGATTCTAAAAACAAGCCTGGCAGGTTGATCCATGTGAGAGTCTTCCATTTACCACCAATTCCCTGTGCTAGCTACCACTGCTATTACCAGCTCACCCTAAGGCTCACCAGGGGCTCTGGTCCTGCTGTGGGTCCATCTACATCTCTCTCTCTCTGGGTCTGACCCTGCATTCTTTTCATACCCAGCACTCTCCCATCACACATTGAAACCAGTGGAAATCTGACCACTGCCAATGATGACAAACATGCCTATGGGAAAGCGGTGTTCTGAAATAATCAGTGTTAAAAGCTGTTTTAAAATTCATTTACATTTGGAGGAGAAAGTTGAAAAATCCCACATTTTAAACTGGTGGCTCCACTGGTGGATTGATAAAGAGCTGTAAAGGCTTCTTGGTAACCTGAGTCCTCCATCAGAACAAGATAAAATCATCTCTCACTCTACAACACACACACACTGTAACCAAATCCATCATTAGCAAACTACATCATTCATCATTAGGCAAGAATCTACTATAAATTACAATGGGTCCATTAAAAGATTGGGAACCCTAACAAAAAAAAAAAAAAAAAAAAAAAAAAAAAAGTGCAAAAGCAAAGGGAAAAAAGCTCTCCCAGGAGGGTCTGTGTCAAGACAGAAAATTCTTTCAAGTCCCCTTTATCTCTGCCTGAGACACTATAGACTCCTAGGACACCCCTTGACTTTCACATCCTATACAAGCTATCTCCAGTTAAACAGGGCAAAGAAGGTCCTGATTTCTACCCAAACTGTATGGCTTTCTGTTTCCCTGGGCAGAACATGCCCAGTAAGTTTTCAAACCCGAAGTTGCTCTTTCTGGTGTGTGAATCAACAGCTTGAAGAAAATATTCAGAAACGTTTCCATGGCAAGCCTGCCACCAGGGTGCCAGGGACCAGTGATAGTTCTAGGGAAGTCATCAGGGTACCTGCACCTACTCTGAGGGTTCCTCAAGGGGTTGGGGTAGAAAGCTCTGGAGTAGCTCCCAGACCCTGCACCCAGGGAAGTTGGTCTCCTTGCTTTGGTGGGGATGCAACCAAGTCAAACCAAGTTATCATTTCAAAAATGTGTCTGTCGTCATCTGCTGTATTATTAGTTATTTGCATGTTTCCTGGGTACTTTGCTGCAATATGTGGGTGCAGGCAGAAGAATTCTAAAGGATTTTTAGGTTGATAGTGCCTCGGGATAATGTGCTATCCAAGGCAGGCAGCTATTTGGGATAAATAGCCTATCCCCATTTGTCCAAAATAGCCAAATGTCTGGCATGAGTCATGCCAAACAGGCAGCTGCTCAGCAGGAGTGTAGTACTGGCATACTAAAAAGCAGAAGATATTGAAGGGGGCAGAGAGAGCTAAAGGTGGCACCGGTATATAGTGACAGAAGCTTTGTGGGGTCAGTAATGCAGAGCTATCACACTCGCTAAAACTGTCAGACAACACCACCATAAATGGCAGCGTTTGTCTGCAGTTTGTGCACAACAGTTTCCAAGACACCACTCATCTTCTTAACGCCATAAACTGACAATAAACAAATGTCTTAGAGGCCACTGTGTGGGAGGTGCTGGCAGGTATTAACTCTGGAGCACACACATGGCAAGTCTGGTATCACCGTCAGCATGGACGGGACAGCTTTGGGAAACAGTTCCTTTAGTAAGCATGCTGTTCTGTGATTTGCACAGCACAGAGCATTTCCTCAGCTGTCTGAGATTCCTGAGAAGGAGTGGCTTTCACAAGGGGCAGCATGGAAATCACAGGGAGGTACATGAAGAAATCTACAGAGGACTGAAGGTGTCTGTGTCCTTAGCTGGCTCCCAGGTAAAGTCTTGTACATGCAGACTTGTGAGCACTCTTCATACCCCTGCCGTGTGCAGGCACCCTTCTGTCCTTTCCAGGCTGCAAAGTCCCTTCCTCCCTCAGCATTGCCTAAGTACTGATAATTTATGCGGCAGATATTCCTGTGAAGTAGGTAATGAAATTCATTTCACAGAGAAGGAAACCGAAGCTGTAAAATTTGTGCCATGCCCAACATGGCAAAGAAATCACAGGACAAAGTCCTGAATGAAAACGGTTACTGAGAAAGTCTTCTATGACAAGAATATCCTTTGTCACAGTCACCATGATGCAAGCTCAGCAGGTGTCATTTCCAATTCAATATCTTGGCCATCTACTTGTCTTTTAAAGTAAGTGAAAACAGTCCCTGGCATGTAGTAAACTTCTTGCCAGACTTTGGAATTCTCTAGCTTACATTATCTTTAGCACATTTAAGTGCCAAAAAAAAAAAAAAAAGGAACTGGGTAAATGTGTAGTTAGTCATGCTTGTAAAAATGTCAACGCTGTCAAAAATATTTGTGTGAAAATCATAAACAAAATCTGCTGCCATGAGAAGTTTTTTGGTTCTTAATTATGGGACAAAATGACTTCTTTTTCTTGAAGATTTAAAAAAAATCTTAGCTCTAAAAGAGCTAACAATGTGATGAAAATATTGGCACAATCTTGACTCAGCTGCTTCCCTGGGGTAATAAAGTTGCTCCCAGAAAGAAGAGGATTATGATCTTCACAGAGTACCTTAAAAATCCAGCTCGTATGCCAGGCTAGCTTAGCAGGTTCCTAATAGGATGTGCAATCTTGCACCTCTAAGCATGTTTGGAAGGTTTCAAGGGCTTAAAGGCAAGAGAGGCCTGGCTAGCAGTCCTTTACTTGGCATTTTTGACTGGATTTCTAGAATTGAAACTCTCAGATTCGCACACTTGCTTATAGAGGCTGGATAAGCATATTTTATAACCTAAAAAAATACACAAAAGCAGTAGGTCACCAGACCAAATCATGTAGGTCAGTGGAGAGGAATACCTATAGCTATGGCGAGGTTTGTGCTCACTGACCTGTGGGAACAGTTGGTGGTCCCAGTCCATTTCTGAAGGACAGATGTTCTCACCCACACGCTGCCACAGGTGGCAATGCTGGGGTCAGCAGACCCCCTGGGCACATCCCAGGAATGAACCCCCACAGAGAGGGTTCACTGGGGCCAGGTACTCTGACGAGTCCTTTGGAGAAGTTGTACTCTCTTCCCCCTCTCTTCTTTGCAACTTTGTAAAAGCGGACTCACACTCTTACAATTTGTGGTTAATTGCTAAATTTTCAGTGATAGCAAAGTCACAAGAAGTGGAAGTGAGCATTCGATGGCTTGGTCATTTGGGGACTTAATTTTTAAACCACGCAGTGAGTTCAGGCCTTGCTGTCTTCTCAGAACAGGATCATGTATGTTTGTGCGAGGTTGTAAAGTGTAGGACTTGCAAGCCAATATTGAAACAGACAGACAGCTGAGCCATTTAAGATTTTTTTATTATTAAGGTGGTGAACATTGGAACAGGTTTCTCAGAGAGGTAGCAGAAAACCCAGCCCTGGAAATATTCAAGGCCAAATTGGATGGTGCTCTGACTAACCTGGTTGAATTGAAGATTGCATATTGCAAGGAGGTGGGAACTAGATGACTTTTAAAGGCTCCTTCCAACCCAAATCATTCTATGATTTCTCTTGTCCTGAGCTGCAAGTCCAGCTTGTTTAAATTAAATGTCCAACTGTACTGCTATGGCAGAATCTGGAGAAATTACTCTGAAAGGTCTGTTACAAACATGGCATGGAACCAGTTACTAAAAAGAAGTAAATTCCAAAAAGGGCTGCAGCATTACTAATGCAATATTTCCTGCTGAGCTTTATGGTTCCAAGACCTTTTACAGAAATGGTTTCCCATCCCTTAATATCTCCTGATATTGGTACTAAGTTCAGTACCAATGTGCTATACTGCAAATGTAAAAGATTTCTTGAAACAAAACAAAAATTCATGACATGCATCTTGTATTATTCCATTCTATGTCAGTTGTTATCTTCTCTCCTCATAGAATATCAGATTGCTGCTTGAAAAGGCAAGGAAAAACAATCTTCTAGTAGTACTCACTAGATTTATTCATGGGAGTTTACATTACCTTATTTTATAATTGAAAATATCTGCATGGAATTGAGATATAATCAAAATTCAAGTAATATTTTACATATTACAAAATTAATAAAACGTGAAGCAGAAAAATATTACATTAGATGAACAAAGGCTATGTTGGCTCATTTCAGACATGTCTACCTTCTTTCTTCCAAAGCTCTCCTGAGAGAGTTCAGGTACCTCTTCCTTGCTATCCCCATGAGAACAAGATTTTGCTGGAAGAATAAGTCCTCCTATGCACCATCTTTAAGGCTTACTCTTAATCAGATAGAGGAATTTCTAAAATATTCCATGCTTCCTGGAAAAAGGCATAAAACAAGAACTGTATAAGTTTTTTTGCCACCCATTTTTGGTTTGTCTTGGGAAAAAATTCCATTGTTTTAGCAGTAAATAAGAGCAGATTTGCTACAGTGTTCACTGAGCATGAGGACTACAGGAAAAGCAGATCGGGAATTAAAGGATTAAAGGAAAGACAGTCTTCTAAGCAGAAGGAAAAAATATTGCCTGGAGAACATACTGAAATGTTGAGTAAATCAAGCAGTAGTCTGTGACCTGCCTTGCACAAAGGGCAGCAGAGAAATGAAAAGTACTCTCTACCTATGGCTGTCCTTGCACAGGGAGAGGGAGGCCTTGAAAGCAGAGTCTTCTAGTCAGGATTTCCAGCAGCAGCTCTTCCCATCCTCTGTATCCCAGAGAGTCAGCAGGAGGACGCATTGTCATCAGGCCAGCACAGGACAAGCAACTTATGGAAAAAGACAGCAAGACTGTCATGCTAAAAAATGCCATCTGCCTTCTGGCCTGTTCCTAAAACACTACAAAACCACATTGCCAATGGCTCACACAAGGGAGCCTCAACAGGCATCAGAATTTTTTGCGCCTCTTGGGAAATGGGCTCTTCCAAGGCCATCTATTTCCAAGGTTCTTAAAGCACAATGACAAGCAAAGTGAGTTCTTTTACATGAAAAGTAATGAGAAGTTTGCCTCAGATTTGCTGAGAGCATCATCAAAATTCAACCTAAGTCTGATAAACTGTCAAGGTTTGTTTTCTATGTACAGGCTCTCAGCTCACTCTCTTCCTCTGTTGGGAGACAGAAGAGGGAAGCAGATACCCTTGGCTCTCTGAGACATCACTAAAATATTTCTATAAACCTTGCCCCCTTCCATCAGTTTTCTGTGACCCTGAATATATTCTATCGTCCTTTCTTTGCTGCTGACATTTTACAGTCCAGAAGTTGGCCCTGAGCACAGCATAGCTTCACAGACATTACGAATTCACACTGAAGCAAAGGATGAGCAGAGATGTGTGAGATAGGGCAATGTGGAAACGTTTCCTGATAGGAAGGGTCAAAGTCATCTCACTAGTCCATCCAATTTCCTGGTGAGTCCATGAACGAGGCTGTTGCCAGTATCTTTCCCATTCTTCCATGCCTATGCCACATTCAGCCAGGATATGAGAATAGGTGCCTGGAGATACAG
>WEKY01060632.1:21855-44484 GCA_013390045.1 Picathartes gymnocephalus | reverse complement strand
TCAAAAATACATTGTGGAAAAGTACCTGGATGTAAAGAGATTGGTTGCTGGGATAAGGAGTAAGTAAACATCTTCTCTTAAATAACTCAATTAAAAAGATTTTTATCATACTGGTGCTCTGCACTCTTTTAGAACTGAATTTTAATTTCTATACACTTGTGAAGAACACTATGAACAAATAATTCAGCAGTGCTCCTGCACTTAACATACTTTTGAAACGGGCTCAAGAGAAGAGCTACTCATGTTCTCAGGCCCCTCAGATACAACAAGAAAGAAAAAGAAAATTCAGTTCAATCTTTGAAGCAAACAAAACACACAGAAAAAAATTAAATATGTGGTACTCTTCTTGTCTTCTTCCCAGGGAAAGCATGACAGATGAGACCCAGGATGGTAGAAAAGATTTTTTTCTCAGTGCTTCAGAATTATTTGTTCTTCCTGCTTGTGGAGAAAAAACAAAAAATACAATGATGGGTGCTAGTCGGATCTGCACTTAGGCATGGAAATTACTTCTCTCCAGTGACTGTACAAAGAACCAGGGTTTGTCAGTAGCAGTCTGAATCACTGATGATTTTGGATGCAACAGTAGTCAGAAGGCCTAAATCAGGCACCCCAGGTAGTCAGCTGAAGTCTAAAAATGGGAAAAAATAAGGGAGACAGAGCACCATAAATTTAGAGGGCAGATATTTTTCTATTCTAAGTCTTCAAATCTGCCTTAAATCTATGCTATGATTGTAGCACGTTGGCTCCTTCTGCTGAGGGTAATAAAATACCTTCTGAATCTCTTGCTAATTTACACAACATCTGAATGCAGGATGGTATTATGGCACCTCTCTACTGTTTTAGCAATTCATTTGCAGGCAGCAAATGCTCTTAACTACTCTTATGCTGTTAAAAATGTGTGCAACTTTTGTGTCCACAGGAGTTGTGTGATGAGAGTAGGTTCCTCCCTAGAATCCATCCCTTACCCTGCAGGTGTTTGAGCTTTCCAGCCTGCTGGTGGCAGGCAGACATATATTATTGGTTGTGCCAGCAACAGTTCCCTTGTCTTAGCTCAATGTGGAAACAGTGGCTCAGGGGTCCTGTAAATAACAGTTCTTTGGAATCATCTGAAAAAAAATAAAAAATAGCTCCTTGGTACACCGTAAACTGGCATTAATTTTCACATTACTCCAGACAGTATCCCATTCATTGTTTGACAGATCTGTTTTTAATTCCAATTTCTCCTTCTCCTTTAGCTCTCCTGTTGCAGGTAGACAATAGAATTTAACTGTTTGTGTCCATCACCCATGGCTTTATTTACTGCCAAACTCTTTACTGTTGCAGAAGAATATCTAGTAAAAAGCACAGACTAGTACTGTGGCTGTCTGTCCTACGGAGAGCACAGAAATTTGGGGGGAATAAAAAGAAAGCTAAAAAGACCTGACAGTAGCTCATGTGAAGCCCACTGCACATGCAGTGGACTTCAGGAGATGCATGGACTGCAGAAAAATGATCGTTAATAATACATCTGCCTGATGTACTACTAAATGATCTCCGCGTATGATCTCCTTGATCGGATCAGCGACACAGTAACACAAAAAATGAGATTGGAGAGGAAGCGATATTGGTCTGAGAAAAACTGCACTCCAGCCTAGTGCATCTAAAAAATGTTCCCAGAGTGATTTGAAGTAATGCAAATTATGCCAGAGAACAGAAAGTGCTCACACCTTAATCTGCAGTTCTGTTAGCTGCACAGAATCTGTTGCCTGAAACCTGTCTAGCGAGCCCTTGATCCACTTGCACTTGGAACAAGATGCTGGTTTTGTGGAGCCAGAGAGGCAGCCATAAAACACAAAAAAGTTTTGAGAGAGGCACTGTTAGTGCTACAATCCCTGTGTGGTACAAAAGCAGTTTCTCTGAGGGCTGATGGCTGGTCTGTATGCAGGGAAGCTGCTGGCAAATCAAAGGCAGTGTTAGATCTCTGTCAATTAGAATAAATCCCTCTTTCCAGCTGCCGTAAGATCAATGTATTCCCGTTACTCTTGCCCTGACTACCACGATGTAATAAACTTTCAGGAGATACAGTGACCAAGTGTTACGTGAAGGTAGAGATCATGTCTGGCTGAATTGTTCTCTCTAGATACAAAGGCTAGTCATAGTTTCCTGAGCTTTTTTTTTTTTTTCTGCTTACCACAGCAACTGAGGTGCAGGTGTTCTTCTCAGAAAAATTCCTGCCTAGGATATCTGCAGTGTGCAGTAGTGTCTGTGCAGAAACAGATGATCCTTGTGCTTGTGTCAGCAGACCTGCGTGGCTGGGCAAAATTAGTTTTCAGAGCCACAATTCTGAGGTGCCATCTGCAAAGCACAAGAATGCATCATACCATGAGAGTACAAAATATATGCATCTTCATCCAAGATGCTGGCCTATCTCCCCCTGCCATATGCTCCAACTGCTAAGCTAAGTTGCTATTCCGGAGTATGTGCCAAACAGTAAAAACAGCATAACCCCTTGAGTTACATCCAGTAGTGCAGGGCTACTGGATCTTCAACTGATCATGATTCAGCAGCTGAAAATTCAAATGAAGGTATAATATTCAAGGCTGATTGTGAAAAGTGAATTAAAAAGTAGGAACCAGAAGGAAGTAACCCAAGACACACTTAATTTTTCCTTAATGTTTTTTTGTGTTAGACTCCTGTGTCTCACACAGGGGGAAGGAACCCATATAGGAATTAAAAAAGAGCACAGAACAATATTAATTAAGGGATAAGTAACTGAAAGCTTGTTGAGTATAAATATGATCCAATTCACAGTTGATTCCTTACTGAAAAATTCAGAATTTAGAAATGAGATTAATAGCAACTAACAGGAATTCAGATAATTGTTATAGAATTCATTAAAGAAATAGATGTCCCATGAATTTTTAAGCCAATATAAAGAATCTAATGGAGAATCACAGCCCTGTTTGCACACTCCACTATCTTTCAGACTTTTCACTCTGTTCACCGTAACCCAGTCTGAATTCTGTGTTTTCAAACCAGAAATAATAAAAGTAAGCAAACAGTACCTACTCCAAAGACTGCTGGGGAATTAATGTTGATTCTTAATCACATTTTATCTAAATTCAGTAGTGTGGGGTTACACTTTCACTGGAATGAAAATTTAACAAGCACAAGAAAGAACCTTGGAGCAATAATTAGATAATTACAGAAACACCATACCTTTAAGTACCACTGAACTGTTCCCACAGGGGATTTGCAGGTAGACCCTCGTACAAAATGAGTGGAAATACAGCACCAGTGCTGAGAGATTTTGGCCCCAGTTCTACAAACACTGATATAACTTACCTCACATAACAGAAGGCCAGGCTGTGCTGTTATATACCTGTGTTCACATAGGAAGTGCACATAGCAAATGGTTATTATTCTTTGCTGGAAAATTCCTGCCCTGGTTACTGTTCTTATGAATGCCTCATTTGCAAAGGAAAAAACAAGTTGCCCTGCTTCACTGGGAAAATGGGCTGCAGGTTCCAGCAAGGGTAGGTATTTGGGTGGTTAGGGCCACTGGATGCCAGGAATATCAGCTCCACTGAGCCCCCTTCCTCTTCACAGCAGGTACAAAGAGATCTGTGAGGTCTTGGGGAGGACAAAGTAGAGAAAGGAGAATTCAGAAACAGTTTGAGTCTTCCAGTGGCTTCCTCTGCCTTTGGCTACAGCCGTTGTCATAGAGCAGCTGCTGACCACCAGCAGCAGTGAGCAGGCTTCTACCCAGCCCAATGTATTTGCCCATTGTCCAACACCTGACTATTCCATGGGATCCTGACTAGGATAGTAGCTTGTTCCTTGTAAATCTGTGATATCCAAATATGAAAGAAAACATTGTGTATTAAGCAGTACAGCTTCTGTAATTGTTTAGCTTTGATGAAATCTTTAGGAAAATGCAAAGACCCAAGCAGGGAAAATCAGAGGCATACTTTTCAACATAACTAAATCCACAAATTACATCATGTGTTGCCAGCACAAGTCAGTTTTAGTCTAGTAACTGGCTTTGTAGTTCTGTTTTTAATATGTATTTGACATCTAATATACTGTACATGTAAATATTTTTGAACATAAATCAAAACATGTGTTTGAGTTAGACTTGGGCAAGCATTTAATTTTTTCTCAAAGGTCATAAGACCTCTTAGTTTTGCCATCCTTACCTCAATGCATCTCCAATGTCTATATACAGGCCTGCAAAATTCCCTGAGTCACACATGCTCCTAGTGCCATGTGTTAGAACTTACAGCAACAAAGCAAGGTGTTGTGATGTGTACAACATTCTCACAGTGACTATTTGTAAAACAGGGGAAATAGGAAAAAGCTCTGATGGACAAAAAATGATCAACAAAGAGAAAAGCAAGCATACAGGAAATCAGCTGTATGTGTACAATACAAGGGTGTCATTAGCATCTGGGACAGGTTTTATATAGATACATTTACTATTCTCAGTCTTCTTTAGTTTAATTGAGGCAATTAATTAAGGTTCTAGTTACTGTGCAGAAAGTGCTATCTTTTTATCTGCAAAGAGTGCAGGAGTAGACATTTCCCCTTATCTCTTAATAAAAAGGTGCTGGGTTTTGCATGAGTTTAGTGAGCATGTATGCTGCCATTCCCATGACTCCAGAGAAATATTTGTACAGAACTGCCTTCTTCACCACAAGCCCCCTGAATGTGGAGAGCTGCCTGCCACTTCATCCCTGGACTGGCATGTCTGGAGGCAACCAGACCTTTAGCAGCATCTCCTTTAGTGATGGAAAGTCAGATTTTATAAGGAGGCCATGACTTGGTGCAGCACTCAAGCACCTTCTTGGATCTAAGCATGTGTGTGCACTTCCGTGCGTTTTCAGCAACTGCTTGAGGCCAATCCTACGTTACAGCATGTGCTTAAATTACATAGAAGCCTGTTGGTCTGCAGCACACATTTCAGGTCTTTGTGAAATAGGATCCACAGTGATTATGAAACCAGAAAACATCCAGAATATAACCAGATTCTGATAATTATATTTTACTTGGACAAAAGTTTCTTGGACACAGAACTGTAGCAAGTGGATTTGAACATAAACATATCCAAGATGCTTCTTTGTTTTGAATTTTCTGAGGACATGTACCCTGCATCTATGCAATTTTCCCTTGAAATAAATTTTTCTAATGAGTGGTAGAAAGATGCTAACTTTCAAACTTAAGGCATGAGACCACTGCACCCAGCGATGTTCATTAACTTTGAAAAGTCTCTAGAGGGATTGATGCTCTGTTGCAGAAAGTGGCACATTATGTGTGACTCATATTGCTCTTACAGTGGAGCCCTGCCCCCAGGCTCCCCACCACCACAGGCACAGCATTTGAAGTCATTTAAGAGATCTGTAAAGAAGGAATCCACCTAAAGGCTGGATCCTCTTCCAGCACATTCAGATGGGCCAAGGGTTGAATGCATTTGGCTTGTTGCACTGTGGAATTTCCTGGGAGGAAATCACTTCTGGTGAGCAGCTCAGCCAGAAGGCTTGTTCTCCAGCCTGCTACTAAGATGCCTTAAAAGACCTCACCATTTTACTCTTTTTTTGCTTATTTTTAAAACAGCCTATCTTAAGTACCTTACAAACATCTACCTGAGCATGTTCATGTTACTGTAGAAACTGTTGAAACAGATAAATGGTTTTCCTCAGAAATATATGTATATAAAGCAAACTCATATAAAACCACATGATCCTATATCATACATGCATGAGCATTTCCAAAGACACATTTGCACAGGACAGGCTGTAATAAATTGACTGGTCTGACTTTAAGCTCTCATCCTCAGTATTCACACAGGAGCCGTATCTAGGAAGAACTGTTCTTCTGAAAATGCCTACTTGACTGGACAAAAATGACAGTATATGTACCTAATGTTTTTCCTCCTCTCATTTTTGTGATTTTAAATCAGATTTAGGAGATGGGTGAATGTTGAAGGGTCAGTCCTCCACCAGACAGACAGCAGAAAGGCCTAGAGTTTTGTTTCAGAAAGATGTTGGTTTTGAAATAGAGATTGTTTAAAAACATGTCCGCCCACAGGCATTTTTCACAGACACACACACACACACATACACACACACAAAAACACAGTGCCCTTCACAAAATGGTACATCTGAAGGACTCAATTCAGATGTGCAAGGGGTCAATTTTGTGCAATTTATTCAGGGCTATTACATGCAGTAATGAAGCATCTTTCTTCTCTCCCATACCCACTCTTACTTGTAAGATTAGAAAGTAAGTATTTCCTATGGAAGGAATATTGATGATGGTGCACTCCAGTGTGGTTGCCACACTGTCACATCCTGTATATGAGGGAGAAGGTTGCTTTTAAAAGTTTTCTAATTCTTCATTTCTCTATGACTTTGAGCAGCCATAAGAAATAAATGCAGTGCGATATATTATTTTGGCCCATGAAGTAAATTAATCATAACATATTGGTGATTTAGAGATTAATTTACATTTTGTCATGTGAAAAAAAAAAAGCTTTGGCAATGATACAAAAAGATCCAACCCGCCCCCCCCCCCACCCCCGCCTCCAAACTCATACAAATCTTAGATATGCAACAATATAACCAAGGTTATTTCCAGTAAATCTCCATCGTTCCTGGCTCAATTTCTGTATTTCAAGATTGTCTCTCTTCTCAAACACACAAATATCCCAGTTTTCCCTGGCATCTCTTAAATAACTGCTACATATCTTTTTCTTCACCCCTCCTCCCCCTTGCCTTTCTTTTGGATTCTCTTGTCTTTTTCTTCCCTTCCCTCTCTTGTTCTCCTGCCTCCAGGACCTCATAGTTACTACTTCATGCCCAATCGCTCCTATTCAGCCCTGTCTCCTTTTCTCTCTCTCCACTGGTAAGGAAAACTTACCAGAATGTGTATTCTCCAAGCACTTTTTTCATTTAAATGTGAAGAAGAGTCATTTGAGACTCTCTCGTAGAAAAGAATTGGTCATTTGTCAGTTAAATAAGTTTCTTATCTTTATGTACTTCTGAATAACTTGAGATTTTATTGTTTAATGTTTTGATTGTGAAAGTAAACACTTTTCAGGAAACCACAAGTGAAATGGTATTTTTTCTGTCTAGCACAAGCCACGACCAAATCTTTGAGTGCACAACCCCCCCAGCTATGCTTTTGACCACAAATTGCTACCTAGTAAGTAAGTAGTATATCAGAGGAAACAGAAAGTGATGTTTCCCCAAATGGGCAGAAAGGCAGCCCCCAAACTCTGCACTGCTTAACTTTCAGACACACTTTCCCCACTGCTGTACATCCAATTCCCTCTCGCCCCGCTTCCATGCATATTCAATGGACCATATGCTTGATCTCAAATATCTCCAGGCATTATGGATCCTATTCATCAAGAAGTGGCTTCTACACTCATGAGCAAAGGAAAAAGAAAAAAAAAAAAAAGATCTTTTCAAAGAGCATTCAAGAGTTTTCTGAGAAAGAAATCCTAGTACACAGTGACCTGTATATACCAGGCCATGGTCCACTTTAAACTAAACTTACATATTTCTGCTGAACACACTCACACTGGCATTAAGAATTTCTCATTATTTTGCCATAAAAGGAGGCCTGTATAGAGATGTCATGAGAGGTTTATGCAGAAGCTTATGGACAAACATGGAACTAGTGATTCCTTGGAATCCAAAGTGGTTTGTGGGGTGACAAGGCAGTCCCATCACCAATTCCTGGTACGTGACAAAAGCAGAGGCAGCTCCAAAGCTGACACACCCACTGCCTTGAGATCAGCCACACAGCCAGATGCCGTGTCGGGAATTTTTCCCTGACCATAGCATATGGGCTTTGCATTGCCATTTGAAGAGCATGAGACAGACAGAAACAATCTGGAGGGGGTGGGAAATGGATGACATGTCAGCCTGGTGCTTGTATTTGGTCTTTGGTTATTAGGTAGTGCTTAAATACCTCTTTGGCCTTCAGGCAAGAGAAAATATTGACCCAAAGGAAGGCCTGATGTAACTGTATTAGTTGTAGTGCAGTTGGTATGGGGATTAATTTGTCAGTTTGTTTGCTTTTGCTTCGGTTTTTTTTTTGTGTTTGTTTTTTTTTTTTTTTGGAGGGGGGTGGTTTCTTTGTTTTTGTTTTAATTAAAATATTTTTTTAATTCTACAGGTTTTTAGAGAAATGCAGGAGCAATTTGGGATTATGTAAATAGAAATTAGGCTACTGTGTAATCACATTTGTTTCTCGAAGCTGTGGTACTCCATTTGCTGTCTTGTCAATTCTGGGTAAACCAGTTTCTACAGCCCAGTCATGTACTGCAACCAGTCCCAGCAAGAGCTAGGAGGAGTCCAAGTGTGAGTGACTTGCAGGTTCATGGAGTTGTCAGACCCATCCCTTCCTTGTTCGTCAAGGGTTGTCTGACATTGCACCACTGCTTTGCTTTTTCTACAGCATGAAGAAAGAACTGTACAAGCACTATACAAAAAACCAGTGGGGCTGGAATTGCCAGTGGGAGAAGGTGATGAGGCAAGAGATCCAGAGGAGGAAAGGACCACATGCCAAGGAAACATGTACCAAAGAAAAAACACCAGAGAGCAGAGGAGTATGTGCACTGCAGGAAGAGGATGGAGAAGATCAGGAATGTAAACAGCACTGATATTTGAGAAAAGGATATAAATTTTCCTGAGTGAGGAGTAGTGATGGGGTACACCACTGTGAAGGGAATCCCTGAAGGTACCACACATGGGAGTTTCAAAGTGCCATATTGGCTTTCTTTTATCCTTTTCAAGAGAGCTTGGTCTGATGGTTGTAAAAGTAGCTCACGTAGCATTAGACTGCACAACCCCTAAGATGAAAATTTCCTTCTTCCATTTCCCTCAACAACTCTTCTCGTACACATGGGCACACCTGCCTTCTGCCCCCACCCAGCCTCAAGTCCGTGTGTTGTCACACGAGCCACCTGTGAGCGCCCCAGAGGCAGGGAACACTCTGCTCCAGGTGCTCTGAAGTCTCTGGAGCTTGGAGAATCATGATCACCACAGGTGTATTGCCCCAGCTCAGCTGCACAGCAAGTGAGGATTCTCCCATTCACCCAATTCTGACTGAACCAGCACTATGTGAAAGGAAGGATGGAAGTTCATATTTCTGCATCAAATGTTCCTACATCTCTTGAACAAAATGTATCCCTCTTTTAATGCAGTGCACTCTCCTGAAGACAGTCAAAAAATGATGCTTCATCCTGTCTTCATGGCCCCATGTACTATTTGCATCTCATATTTAGGTTTTCCCACTATAAGAAAGATTTCCTTCAGAGGTATTAATGAGACAGAAAAAAGAAATATGGAGACAAAAAAAAATCTGTGAAGAGAAGGAATTTCATTTTTCACCTGCACTGCTTGAACTGGATCATTTGTACTTATGAATCCTGAATAAATGCTTGACCTTTTCATTGTTTCTTCATTTATTGTTCTCTCAGTTCCACTTCCCACTCTCTGTGTTACTGCATGTATTTCGCTAGTTGATCTTCAGCCTGTTTCTTCCTGCTTTGTTGAGTTCTGACTCTGCAATCAGATGTTTGTGCAAAAGCTCTTACTGCCAGCAGGATGCTGACACAGATTTGGGTGTATGAATGTCCTGTGTCTTCAGTAGGGTGCTTGACTATACTTTAAAAAAGAAAAAGCCTTAGGATAATAATACATTTTAATTAAACCATGCACAACTCCCTTGGCAAGCACAAGGAAAATCGTACTCTATCTCTACAGCAGTGCTGCATGAAAACAGAGAGCATCTTTTCATACCTGTGTCTTTAATGGCAAGCATCATGACACAAATAAAATCCCATTTAAAAACTGCACTTATACTTTCACCCTGTGAGTGGCTCCTTGTTATGGGGCTTACAATGGATTAGTTTCATCTTTAAAAAGGAGATAGAGAGATAACTCCTTGAGCACACCGTGAGGTGTGTGAGCTTGTTGTGATAAGGACCTGGTACTAGTTGATTGGCATCAAAGATCATGGATGTATTTATAGCACACCAAGCATGATGACAACATGGATGCACATTGTCAAAGGAAGTCAGTTCCCAGAGAAAGCTAAATATTTAAGGCCCACATTTTCAGATATATTTGAGCTGAGAGCCTGCCTGTGGGCTTAGATCAGATCTAGCACAGCTAGCGGCAGAGCCTTTCAGGGTTGTTTTGCATGAACTGCAAGCACTTATCCTACCAACTGACAGGGAAGTGGTAACAGGGAGGACTTATAATTAATGGGTAACCTGGATCATCTTCATTCCCTCCTCTTTTTACTACCAGGCCAAGTTGTTGCCATCTGATTCAGTAGTTCAGCCCTAATCCATCCAATACACACAGAACCTGCTTTCTTGGCTCCTTCTGGGCACCTGCCTACAGGTGCATTGCAGAAGATGTAGAAAACTTGTAAGAAAAAAAGTATCTGAGAAGGATTTTATTTATTCTATAATTTTCTGAGAAGTGTGGAGCAGATAGTAATTTTTTAGTTCTAAAAGATGCTTTTTACCTTTTCACCCAGGCATTTCATTATAACGTTTGTTTGTGGGAAACACTTTAATCAAAAATTCCAGAAAGAAAGAACAAATACAAGTTCCTTGCCTAAAACAAAGCATCCTTATGGAAACATCCTTATGGTTTTTATCATTTTAACTTAGTGCTTTATGACATTTTGCAACTAAGGTAATATATGAAGCTGCCATTCCAATCTATATTTCTAACACTCTTAGGAATGGGAAACATAATTCCATCTGACTGATCAGAAACCAGAAGGACTAAGCTTACAAAGAGCTAATGAAATTCATTTTGCAAAGTAACTCTAACCCGTTGTTAAGACGGCTCCACTGACTGCATTCGACTTAACCACAGGAGTTAACATGTTCCACTAAATTAGAACCAGGTAGAAGTACATATTTTCTTAATATTTGCTGAAGCCTTTTAAAACTTTCTTTTGCTTTAATGATTTTGTTTTGTTTTGTTTCCAGACACTTACAAACAGAAAGAGGAGGTTTTTATTTGGCAGCCTAGGTGCTCTCTGTTCCTCGCCTCAGCTTTGCAGTGTGGTTTTGTCCAAGCAGTAGCCAATGAAGTCTGTGTGCTGAACAACTCATGCTGAAGGAGAAGCAGCTGCTCACTGACACCGCACTCTACAGCACACAAATCTTGCACTTTTGCAGAAAGAGAACAAATACTTGCAGAAAATACACATGGAGTTTGATGCTCAAGGGGTATAAGATTAGGTCCAGTGTATTGACTAGGGAAATAGCCTGCAGGCCTTAGGCCAGCGAGGCTGCGTGCCAGTGACTTCATTAGGGCTTTTGCCTATGAAAGGGCTGCCTGTTTGGATCCTGGAAACTTGCATCAATACGTCATTTTGTGTGACTAAAGTAAGCAGAAAGCGTCCAAAGCACTGGACAGTTACGGACCTCAATCTGCCTCCATTTGCAGGCAATGTCAGTCTTAGGAAAACAGGTTTTGATTTGATCCAGAGGCTCTTTTCAATAGGACTTTCATCACTGACTTTAACTGCCAGTGGCTCATGCAAAAGGTCCCCATTCTCTCTTATATCTTCCCACAACAGACACCAGCAGCTGATCTACTTCACAGACTTGGATCCCAGAAACCCAAAAATCTTTGCAAATTTCTTTGCATCCTCATGATAAACCTCCCCACTCTCCACCCTCACCTCATGGCAGTGGAGCGACCATGATGCCAGTAACTCCCAGAGTTCCTCTGCTGGGAGGGGAAAAAGGAAGGAACAGGGTGTTGTGGCAAAAGCTCTGCACTTCTGGTAGTATAAAACTACATACTTACATTGCAAAATCCTACAAGATGCAGCTCCAGCAGTTCAAGGGCAAAAGACAGCGAGAATCCAGCAAACAATCTCCTTTTTGAGCTTCAATGCTTTTTGATACAATCAGGACAGTAGGAGTGATAGACTAGTTTGGCAGACTTAGTAAAACTGCTTTGGGAATTAAATGGCTTTGTCAAAGAGCATCAGTTAGAGGAAGCAAAAAGGAGCAAAACCCTAGCCCCCTGAACTAGCATTACACACAGGTACCTACAACATCCTCACGGATGTAGGACAAAACCAGGAAAGGCATGAATGTTGAATTCTTTGCTATATGCCAAAAAATAATTCTTCTTTCTCTCTGCTGCTTTTTTTTTTTCCCAGAGACTCCACTTTTTCTTTCCAATTTGCTTACTTTTTGAAGGTCACTGAAAATATGTGCTTTAGTTGCCTTAAAGTAACAGCATAAAAATCTTCATTAAAGGACAAATTGAACGTGATTATGCTACTAACGAAAGTAGTGGAATTACTTCTGGAGACTTCATCTACAGCTCACAGCACAGTAGGTCTAATGATTTCTAAAAATTCATCATTTGTGTCATTATAAACATGCTGTGCCACACACATATAGTTATTACTCTGCTGAATCAATGTTGATTTGATCAGCTTACCTTTGACATTAGCATTTCATAAATTTCTTTGTCATTTCCTCATGATGACCTCACCAAACATTCTCTAAAGCAGCACTAAGCCATTTGAATGCTTCCTATCCTTTCCACCGCGCAGCCCTGGCCCTAAAATCTTATTCTTTTTTTTTTTTCCGGTCTCCCCTCTCCTCCCCATTCCTTTTTGCTCTGACCCTGTGCACTAAAATTCTGACTTACCGGCAGTTACCAGCTTTCCTCTTAAAATAGATATTGTCGTAGTGAAGGGAAAGGACAAACAAACCCCACAAAATCTATTTTTAGCAGATGGTCCCAATTGTACAAACTTTAGCGGGGGTTATTTCTCTCTCCCCCTCTTTTTTTTTTTCCGACCCCATGCCCACCCCTCCCGCCCCCCCAGTTCCTGGGTTGCGCTCCCTTCAATCTTGTCAGCTGTAAAATGGGTCTCTTTTTAACCTATAATGGATCAGTGAGATTAAAGGTGAAGTCATGAATTAGTAGCAGTGACAGCCCAGCACGATGGCCCCGGCAGCAGGGGGTCCCTCTTTGTGCTCGTCCACTCTGACCCCCCGTGCCACTCTCCGCCTGTGGGAACCGGACAAGAAGAATGTCGGGGTGGGGCCGGGGGCCGCCAGCCCCAGCCCCAGCCCCAGCCCGGCCAGCGCCCCCCAACACATTCTTTCCCTGGAAATATTCTGACATCACCCCGTCATACCTCCTTGCCGGCTCCTTCGTTAACTCCTTTGTGCCTTGCCGCGGGCAGACAATGGGTCCTGCTGCAGGGTGGAGGAGGAGGAGGGGAGGGAGACATCTTTCCCAGGACAACTTTTTCATAAGCTGTGGACCTAAGGCAAGCGTGGGTTTTAAGACTGGGAGCTGGGTGAATTTTCTAGGAGTCAGGCTGTGCGGTTTGAGATGCCACTCTCCACGACAAAAGTGAAACGTGTCAGTAATGCAGAAAGGTTTCTTTGGAGATTTGAACCTGAATTCCTAGAACAAAACCATCCCTACCATAAACACAGCTTATTCAGTGGCTACATTTTGCTTTGGGAAGTACGTGAAAACTGCTCATTAGAACCTTTCCAAAAGTATGATGCATTTCCAGTCTCCTCCATGAAAAACTGTGGTAGGGCAATATTGGAGACACACACAAATAACAGGAGCTTCCTCTTGAGAGTTCTTCTGGGGAATACCTGAGAGTAGAGGGACAGCAACAAGCTCTATGCCTTTCTGCAAATGTGAGACAGACTGGTCTTCCTGTTCATGTCCTATGGGACATATTTTGTCCTTACTGAAATGTAGATTTAATGTTGGCTTCAGCCTATCTTCTAGGATATGTAGCTAGACTTTTCATAGTCCTTCACAATTAATGCACTAATTAATTAATTATAACAGGATTCGTTATCCTGACTGATTTACCCTCTTAGTGAAGAAAGTTCACACTTGCAAACGTACCTTTCTAACACTTTTAAAGCTCTCCTATTGCACCTGCACCAGAACTATCCCATCTCATTCCACTTCTCTGAGGGATATAACGTGTGCAGGACCCATCCAGAAAGGACAGTTCCAGAAAACTTACAGAGGGTCTTCCCAACACCATAGGAGGATCACTAAAAACCATTTCACTGGGTAAGCAGTTTCAATTTCATTCCTGTAATATTATAATATCTGGTAAGGATTCACTATTTCTGTGCCTTGAAGTTCTCCTCAAGTGGGTCCTAGACATACCCCAACAGAGTCAGGTGGGATTTAGGCCCCTGAAACAGCATAAAGGCATTTTAAGATGTCTAAGTTAATAATTGTAATTCCTACTTAGAGTCTGTCTAGCCCCAGGGAAACATTAGTGCTTGCAGGATTCTCCCATTTTTTTCTAAAAGATGTCAAACCACTTCTAAGTGGAGTGGTCTGGAAAAAAACCCCTCTTTTAACTTACTTTGCAGATACTCCTGGGATTCACATGAGTAAATTCTTCATCCAGTCTTGGAGAAGAGAGGAAGGGAAGAAAAGTATGCATTACAGCCAGATCTCTTTTCTTATAGGACATCATTTTGCCTTTCCTATGGCTCACTAGACAAAGAACTTGTTAAAGATGCAGGGGTATTTCCTGCAAAACTAGCACAAATAAATTAATGAGTAAATGGCCCAGGGAATGGACAGGGCAGACACCATGAGCCTCTTCATCTCTTGAGCAGCATGTACTCACACAACCTGCATCTGACTGGAAAGCTCAGCCCAGCTTGACATCACCATGTTTAGCCCCAGCCAGCCCCAGCTCACACCAGAGGACAGTGCAAGACGTCATTGCCAAGGGAAATGAACAGCTCTGAGGGCTTCAGGAGCAGCAGTCCTGTCTCCAGCCCTGAGCAGCAGCAGGCACTGGCTGGGAGCAGTCAGTGGAGGGTGCAGATGGAAGAGTCTCAAACAGGTTTCCGACTAGACGAGCTGACAGCATTTCCACATCAGCTCATGTCAGCTGTATCCAGTTACACTTTCTGCGGGTCTGCTGGACCCATTTCCCAGAACAGGCTCATCCCTGCCTGGCATCTACAAGGCTGCAATCCATAACACTACATTTTGAGGACAAAGAGGAGGGCACATTGGAGTTGTACCTAACTGGCTGGGAAGGCTGCAGGATGCGCATTGCAAAGTGTCGCTTGGCAGCAGGCACAGAGAGGCCTGGACCAAATGCGACTCTCACAAGCTACCAGTTACATCCCCTTCCAGATAACACCTTCCAAGCCCAGGGAAGAAGAGTTCAGATTGCATCCAGCAAAGATCTTGGCAAGCTGAGCAAGTTGCTTGCCTGATGTGCCAGACCAGGATCCCTGTAATATGTAGCATCAGTGTCTGTCCAGTATCCACAGTGCTCTTCTATTTCCCTAGGAAACTGAGGATTTAGGTGCAATCTTTTCTCTGTCTGACAGAAATCAAACTCATATCTTACTGAAGGGGTACCCAATCTCTATATGGCTGCATGTGCTCAGGAGGAAAGATGGGTACAAGGCTGATTTTACCTCTCAGACATTTCTTTAAAACGTAAGAAAATCCTGGGTATCTGCACTCAGTCCTTAGGCTACAGGGTCATGTTCCTTCTCTTTGGCATACCACTGAAAGCAAATGACTGGATGTTCTGTGGCAATGCTCCAGCTAACAAGCTCCTAGCCAGGCAGCAAGCACACTCTGGGAATGGGAGAAAACATCTTTCCACAAAGGGGTGGGACCAGAGCCTCATAAACCCCAGGCGAATTAACTGGACAGTAGGTGTCTGTAAAGGATTATATAAAGCAGTGCCCGTGTCCTACATTTAAAATTGTGTGTATTTATTTTTTTAGAAGTGTTTTAGCCTCCCATGATGAGGAGGGTGAGGAAAGGATTGTGCATAGGCAGGCAGGGCTGACTCCAGGGTAGTCAGGGGAAGGTGCCTTGAGGAGCACTTCACTCTGACCCTCCCTCTCTCCTTGCTGGTTATGGCATGTAGTGTGGGTTGTTTCAGGGTCTCCCATACATTGTGTGGGGATGTAGAGGCAAGGCATAAGGCTCAGGACTCCACTGTGAGGAGGAATGGCAGATGGAAAGGAGTCTCTTCCCTTAAAGGCTTCAAAGAGCTTTCCTGGAATTTGTTGCTTTCCTCACCCAAACAGAAGGAGGAAGCACAGCATTATATTTATGGAGTGGCGGTATTGTCATAAATCACGATTTAATGAGATATACTGTATTTCTTCTTAAAGTTTGGGCTTTTGTATTCTTTCCATATTAAGAAAACAAGAAAATATGTGTCCTCAGGGTCTGGATAATAGCTTGAAAACAGTCACCTTTCTAATAATAACATCAGCTAGCAAACAATTAATAAGTCAATGTTGAAATGTACTTACAAGTACTGTTTAAAAAGCACTATAAAAAATTAATTGTGGTCTTGTTCATTTTGAGATTTTTGATCCCATTTCAGATTTTGTAGCTCTACTGTTAAATAATGGAGCTTGAGCATCCTCTGACTTCACCACAGGCAGGAACACTTCATAAGTCTCCCCCTTTGGA
Source organism: Picathartes gymnocephalus (assembly GCA_013390045.1). Lineage (NCBI taxonomy): Eukaryota > Metazoa > Chordata > Aves > Passeriformes > Picathartidae > Picathartes > Picathartes gymnocephalus. The sequence continues at coordinate 27,976 of WEKY01060632.1, read as the reverse complement.
GCTGGGGGAGACCCCCTTCAGGGCTGGGGAAGCCTGGAGCAGGAGAGGAAGCCTTCAGCCAGGAGCTATGGAGAGGGATTAAGAAGGAAATTACCTCCCAGCGTCACGGAGGCATCAAACACCAGTGTATTTTCCCTGAACAGTTGTCCCCTGTATCGCCTGATCCCATATCCTGCCCAAGAGATCTGTTTGTTTCTCCACAACCCAGACCCAGGACCCAAGCTGTCCTGGGAACAACTTGATTCTCCTCAGTGGCTCATTAGCAGCTGAAGAGGAAACCCAGTGGGAAGGAATCCAGTCCCAAGCAACAGTAATCACCAATCATCCATTTCTATGTGAATTTCCTGGAGGGCTGCAGCTCCCCATTCACTCTCCCTGTTCCACCAGAGTGCATTGGCTGGGGCTAGCACAGAGATTTGGTTCCTTCTTGTACCTCCTGCCTGCAGCCTCCTCGTGCAGCCCGGAAACCACAGTGGGGATCCCCGCCTGTGCCAAAGCATCTTCCTGCACCCCTGCTCTCCTCTCACTGGAGCACCTGTCTGCGAGCACCCCAAGGACACTGCCTCACTTCTTTGCTTGGGCCTGGACAATTTATAACAACCAGTGCGCCTTGAGGACACGTGCTTTGGCTGAGCACTGCCTGGAAATAAGAACATTTTCCCTCTCGTGTCCTCTTCTCTGCTCCTGGACGTGCAGCCCAGCAGCAGCTCCTGCTCTGAGCTCCCTCCAGGGTTATTCCTGCTACCTGCCCTCTCCTGCCAGCGTGAGGTGAGCTGTGCTGCCTGCTGGGAGGCACCAGCAGGGCCAGCGCTCTCCCGTGTCCCCTGCAGGCTGTCCCTCCCTCCTGTTGCACAAGGAGCAGTGCCTATGCACACGTTTATGTGCACACACGTGTTCCCGTGTGTGTGTGAGCAGAGCCTGCCACATTGCCACTCTGTGCAGAGTGCGTCAGGATAAGGGGACATTATTTAGTCCTTCCCCTACACACTGCCATGGGAGGGAGGGAGAGAGGTGTTATCCGTGCTGGACACGGGGCTAACTTGGACTATGCTAACCTCCGTTTTTGCTGTTTCCTGTTCCCTGGAAAAAGAGGGAAAGTGAAGCCAATCCTGAACCACTGTGGGGTGTATCTTGCCTTGCAGCCAAGTCGTGGTTTAATAGCAGCTTTTTATTGAGTCACTCAGGTTGTTTCTTTCTGGAGGAAGGATGGGATTAAAAGTAGATTAAAATGCTTCTCCAGTATTTCACTATCAGTCCAGTCCTTGATCTCCAGGAAGAATCTAGCTCTGAAAAAAAATGTTTGCCAAAAATATAGAAAGCCAAAATTTTAATTATTATGTCTCTGCCTGTTTCTCACACTGCTCACTCTAGAAAACAACACAATGAAACGTTTCATTACCCCTTACTAGCTGCTGAGAAAATTCTGCACTTACATTGAAACATCAAGCTTTCAGATGACTGCAACTTCTATCAAATACTTCTAAAGACAACCAAAAATGTCTCCATTAGAAATACAAAAACATTTTGTGACCAATACTCTCCTAGGAAGGTTTATTATAGTTCTAAAGTCAATTCCAGCTTGCGGTTTGGTTTTTCTTTTTTCAGATATCTACTAAACTGTATTGTAAGAAAAGTATAAAGAAATTTTTTTTCCATTAGATTTTCATTTTAATCACCTAAAAATCATTCTTATGGAAATGAGAAAGACAAAAAGATTCCCCAGGGACTGAGAAACTTCACTGATTTGCATCATTAACACTGAAAAGAACTTGCCTGGAAATGGCCCCTTCACGTTTTCTTTTATTTACATTTCCAGACAAATACAAAATTAATTTCAACAAGGTTTCTTGTAGATTCATATCCCATTTTGAATAGTCTAGCCATTAAAACATGAATATAGCTTGCTGTGCTTTGATGGACTGATTTAGTCTTTGTAAAACTGGAAATTTTTTTTGGTTTTGGGGGATTTTTTTGTTTGTTTTTGGGGTTTTTTTAGTTTTTACTTCATTTATAAAGGGGTTTCAACATGGGGGCTCTGAATGATCATTGGCTGTATTAACATTCATAATTAACACCAGTAATTATTAAGATCCTTTTGGAACAATTAGCATTTATGGCATGGAATGAGAGAAAAGTGACATTCATTTGAAAAAACTCTGTGGTTTCCGTTTAATGAGTCTGTCCAAGCATAAGCAAAAATGGGAAAAAAAAAACCTGAGTACACTAAATATATATTTAAATGCAGATAAATTTCTATGACAAAGTAGTTCTTTCAAGGCTCGAATCAAATTTTTAAACAGTTTACCTTCTTTGTGTCTTCTGAAGAGTTTTACTTAACAAACTTTCAGTGTCATCACTAATAGCAGTTCATGCCAAGGATTACTTTCTTAAAACTGCTACTCAAGCCCGGTGATTTGCAGTACACTTCTTATTACAGGATACATTATGCAGAAACCCTCTGCTATGTGATGGGACATGGCAACCCTGCTGTGAGAATGCCTATCAGCGCTTCTTTTAAGGCCCTTTCTCAATTGTCAGCAAAGTATTTTTTAAGGTTAAAAGGTGTAAAATTATTCTGAAACGCTTTTCTGACCTGTCGCCTATCACTGCAAAAAGCTATAGTTCATTTTTTTTTCTAAAATGTGATAATATTGTAAGAATAAAGCTAGTAAGAAAAATATAGTTTCTATGCTTTTCATTACATTTTTGATAATTTTTAAAGTACTGATACACATTAAGATTGTGAGTCCCTTTTTATTTCTGATTTTCTTAATTATGATTCTTACTTTCCTGTGAGTCAGTTATGATGTGCAATTAATAAGCTATTACAAAAAAAATAATTTATATTTTTGTGGATTTTCAAATGAATTCCTGAATCATATTCTCTAATGTAAAAGTCAAATGCAGAAAGGTCATGAAGCATAATCTCATTTTACAGGTATATAAAGCTCACAAGATCTGTCATTCTTCAAGTACTACCTGTACTTTGATTGAAACAACATTGAATATCAGCAGGAAAACTAGAAGAAGGCTTCTATTCTTCAGACTGGTAGCTGGCTTTTATGGCTTTGCAAGCTGCTTAACTCTAGATTTCCCAGGCTACATGCACGATTCAAGGTCAACGATCCTATAGTTTTAAATCCTGTGCACAAGAGGTTACCATCTCCCATTGTCCGTAGCTTAAGATTTCCAACGGCAGCTAACTATTTATGTGCTGGTAAAATGCTGGAAGGTATCTGAAATCACTTTACACTGTGTCTCATGGACTGTTCTATAGCACAATCTTATCAGCCGACACTGGAGAGCTCAGCCCTGCTGCAAAGAAGCGTCAGACATGAAGGGCCTGATTTTCCCATCTGATATGTGATACATGCACACAACAATGTGAGTTGCAGCCAGAGCCAAGAAGAGAAGCACAAATAGGTGGTGCAGCTGAAAACAGATGCTGTGCTGGGTTTATGCATGGAGTTTTGTGGCCTGTAGCAGAACATCAAGGTGATTACATCCAAGAAGTCTTATAGCATGGCTACAAGAAGTAACAAATGCAGTAAGAAGGCATCGTGGTGTTGCACTCGGGTACCTAGGAGGATCGTATCAGTCCTTTCCAACATGGACTCATCCACTTTTCCTGACACCCACCTAAGCAGTCAGAACCTCCAAAAAAGGTTTTCTTCCCGTATCCTTCAATGCTGTTAGTAGTGAAATGTGCAAGTCGAGCAATTGCTATGTAATGCCTGTGCTGGCATTACCAAAAGGCAGACTGCACATTCTGCTTCACATTCATTTTATCACCTCCTCTTCATTAATTGACTATGTCTCATCAGCATAAAGTCTCATCTTAGTCTGCTTATTAGTACCTTGATAACCAAACAGGTTCATTCATACACACATAGATGACTGTACCTCATGTTTTTTGAACCACACAAGTATAAATTGCACATTCCCCAGCAAGAAATGCTCCAGAAATCTGCTCTTTGGGAGGCACGGCCTGGCCCAGCATCCCTGGGGGCTCTTCATCCCTGTGTCTGTGCAGGGTAAGAGCATGGCTTATCTTCACCCAGGTCCTGGGTGCAGGAGCAGGTGTTTAGGTCTCAGACATGAGAACAGAAAGTGAGATTTCATATCACAGCACAAAGCACAAGGCAGGGAAGCACACATGCTGAGCTCCAAGGATGATGACTATCCAGCCAGCAGTGCCTAGAGAGGCTTGCAACATCCCACACATACAGCCCTCAAAATCCTCCCATGGATGACTGTGTACTGCTATGCAAGATGGAGTGAGTCTTTCAGACAACAAACCAGCAAATTTCTAAAACTATACACGAGGATTTAAAATTGTGTATTTAGAAGTTACTAACAAATACAAAGTGCAAATGAGATTATTGTAGTCTAGAATTAAACATATAAATCTTAATACTGGACAATTCCAGATGAGATTGTTACAAGTGCTACAGGATAATCTTTTAAGTTAGACCCTGAAAAATATGGTCACAGTGTTTCAAAATATATATATGTATACAGAAAGTAAAATAAATCTCTCAAACTGAACAGTTACACTTAATTCCCTGTCAGTCTTCCTGCAACCATTCTGAATGCACAACAGCCTTCTCTTACTCAGCTCCTTAAAACTCCACTTCTTCCCCAGGGAGAAATTCAAGGAAGTTGTGAAGTGAAACCCACCTTTGACTCTCTCTAGACACTTTGTCCTTGGAGAAGGTAATTTCATGTTCCTCCTGTGCATTATTAGGAATGAGCAGAATCTCAGGCACATCCCAGACATGAAGGTATGGAGTGGTCAATGTCATGATAGCCAGTTCTTTGGGACCAGACTTAGACACTTTTTAAAATCACTTGAAACTTCCTAGACTCTCTTCACAGATGTCTTGGATGCAGTAAAATTAATCTGTTTTAATATTTATAAGTAATCTGTCTGGAATTAAAATTAGGGTTCCTTTTATCACATTGAAAGGAAATGTTCATATCCAGAGGCATCTCACTCTAAAGTAGATATCTACAATTGGGATCTTATTCCTGGCTCAGGATAAACAATTCATAGACTTACAAAACTAAGATTTGGGAAATATTTACAAGATGCTGCTATTGTTCTTCTGAAGTTCTACATTCAATTTCTTCTGCATCCAAATTCCAACTCTGATCTCCGGATAAGTGAGGAATAATAGGCAAGATTATTGTCTTGATGTCATTTTTACACCTCTTCCCATGTAATCATTTACATGACATTACCATAATGGAGAAGAAATGGCAGAAGAAACCTAGAAAGCGCAATCCACAGGACAATGAAAATTTTGTTTTATAACATTTCAGAGACACTAGCCAAATATCTCCCACAGCAGGTCCCGATGCAAAATAGGAACCATCCTGAAAATTCTTCTTTTCTAGGCACCCACCGAAGCCAGTAGTTGGGTTTTGCAGGAAGTCTGGATTGCAGGCATCTGTGGGAAGTAATGCTCCACACTGTAGAATGATTACGAGGACCTGTGTTCACCCATTAAACCCAGAACATGGTTATGGCCATAATCCCAAATAAGCAGAAATCCTGCTGCTAATTGCAGAGTCACAGGTTATGGCATTTAGTTATTATCACTTAATGCTACGACTGTATTTTGGCCTCTAAGTCAGGATTGTGACCTGGTCATGTCCAAAGGGTTCAAAGCCCTGCAAACCAGCAGCTTGAGGGCAAAGCTGTCCTTCAAAGGTACAGCTGGAGACCATAACCCAGTTGTGCCAGCTTCCCTCATGGATGGTCATGAACAGCAGGGAGCATGGCCTTCCTGTCCCAGCACCTGCCAGCAGTGCTGGGGAAAGCTTGCAGATTCAGCAGGATCCTTTGTTTGCATAGCTTTCACTGCTCGCTGTGCCCGGTGTAACTGCAATACTGAGTACGTGAGATTCTCGCTGGGCCCGGTGTAACTGCAATATTGAGTACCTGAGATTCTCGCTGGGCCCGGTGTAACTGCAATACTGAGTACCTGGGATCTCGCTGGGCCCGGTGTAACTGCAATACTGAGTACCTGGGATCTCGCTGTGCCCGATGTAACTGCAATATTGAGTACCTGAGATCTCGCTGGGCCCCGGGGAACTGGAATATTGGATACCTGAG
>WEKY01060632.1:0-21745 GCA_013390045.1 Picathartes gymnocephalus | reverse complement strand
GATCTCGCTGGGCCCGGTGTAACTGCAATACTGAGTACCTGGGATCTCGCTGTGCCCGATGTAACTGCAATATTGAGTACCTGGGATCTCGCTGGGCCCGGTGTAACTGCAATACTGAGTACCTGGGATCTCGCTGGGCCCGGTGTAACTGCAATACTGAGTACCTGAGATCTCGCTGGGCCCGGTGTAACTGCAATACTGAGTACCTGAGATTCCCGCTGGGCCCGGTGTAACTGCAATACTGAGTACCTGAGATCTCGCTGGGCCTGGTGTAACTGCAATATTGAGTACCTGAGATTCTCGCTGGGCCCGGTGTAACTGCAATACTGAGTACCTGAGATCTTTCTTGCCCAACAACAGAGAGAGGCTACAGATCCAGCTTGAATTTTCCGAAGCAGGGCTTTGGTAGGGAAGAAGTGTGATATGTCTCTAAGAGTTAGCAGGGGCAGGCAGATGTGAACAAAAGAAAGAAAGTCAGTCACATTCATCAGCAGTGTGTCCAAGATAGATATATGCAACTATTGTTTCTTAATTTAGAGGTGTAAATTAAATAAATAAATGTGCAAATAAGATAAGAAATTAACAAGACTATTTTAATGCCCAAACAGTGAATGTCAAGAAATAAAAATTAGTGGAAATATGCAACAATATCCAGACTTTTAAAATTATCTGATTTCATAATCTAAACTCTCGTATTTTTGCATAGTAAAATACACTGATTTCAACTCAGTGTTTTTCATACACACTTAGTATGAATATGTTGCTCTCACTTCTTGCACAAGACAGTAAATTTTTCTGTGCACTGTGCAATGTAAAATAAAGACACCACTTTTTTCCTACGTTTTCTTTCTTTTGTTCCACTCGTTTTCCATTTTCAAAGTTTCCCATACTTTTCAAAACAACCCCATATTGCTGGAAATTTTTTTGCATACTGCACTAGTGAGTAATTAAAACAAAAAAAGCAGCAACTTTATCATCATTGTTCATAAAAACCATGCACAAAAATGGTGGGAAAAGGAAAATAAATGTTTTAGCCTGCTTTTAAAACTACAGTGGTGTCACATATACATACATGCATATGCATGCAAACCATATAGATATACTTATAAAATACAAAGAAATCAGATGAGGTAATAGCACCCCCTTCTGAGAGTTAGGACCAAAGCTTATGCCCTCACTTCAAAGGAAACCAGGAGACTTTTCATCATGGTACTACAGCTTTTTGATATGCAGCTCCTACTTCATAGGAGTGCTAGTGTGCTAAACTAGAGACATGTACATACTATTTACTTGGCATTTATCTGCTCCTCACTCTGTCACTGTAAGAATTCCTTGGTTATGAGGCAGCAATTATAATTTGGAGATAGGAAGTCCACAAAAAATTATTTTCTTCAGCTCACCTGCTCAATTATTCCATGTATAAAATAGCCCCTGAAGTGGCTATTTTGCAGTCAGAGAACAGGTGGAGGAGGGTGCGAGGGGCTGGCGTAACTCAGCAGGAATGTAATTTCTCTTTTCAGCAATTCAGTTTTCCTGGAGGTGGAGCTTCATCTCCTTTGAAATGGGCACAGCCTCCTATTCCCCGTGCCATTTGCCTCTCCTAGTTTGAGGTTAGGGCAGGAAAGGACCAGAAGCCTCTCTCCCCCTTGTAGCAGCAAGGTTCTGAGAAGTGGTATCTGCAACAACTTCTGCGATCATACCCAGAACCACCCCAATATCACAAGGGCTGCAGCAATGGTCTTTATAAGCCTCCCTTACCATGTACCTACACCAGCAATATTGGGCTTGGTTCCTCCCCTGGCCTGGCAAAAAGTTGACTTACCTACCAAAGAAGGGCATTTTCCACACTCTAATGGAAAAACCAGACCAAGATGATTTCCTGTCTCATCCATCCTTTTCCAACCGCACATTTCCCTTCAAGCAGTTTCATCTCATTGGGAATGATAAGATTCTTTCCCCATTTGCTCAACACAACATGGGCTGCTTTACACAGCATGGTACGGGCAGAGCTCTTGTAAGGCAGCAGAGAGCAGCCCTGTGAGCAGCTCTGTCCCACCGCACAAGGCTTTAGCGGCATCAGGCCGCTCGAGCAGTCCGCAGCTCACCAGCCCAGAGACAAAATAAATCACACCAAATAACAGCAATCATGCCACAAAATGCTCAGAGAGAAACTGAGAAATATGGCCAGGTGAAGAGTCAAAAAGAGACTGTAACAGTGCTCCTCAAATTCCCACTTCTCTTTAAGAACTGATTTGTGGTATCCCTCAGCATATCCTACACTGGATAAACTGTAGTTTGCATAGACAGTACTGCAAAAACTTCTGCAGGGTTTACAACAAAGCAGCTAGGGGAATAGCAAAAGGTTATTTACTCTTCTTTTTTTTTCCTTTAGCTGCAAAAGAAAGAAATGTGTTTGATGAAAGGTGCTAGACTAAGGAAAATAGTGAAGGATGCAACTTAAAGCACAGAAATCCACATGACACTGAGCTATGTATAATTTACTGTGACAAACCAGTGCTCTAGCAGAAAGAGAGTCACAGCATGCGAAGAAAAAATTAGCGCAAGCTGAAGATAAGATAGACACCATTTTCTACTTGCAGTGCTATGAAAAAAAAATGCAAAAGTTAAGCCAAACAAATAGAAAAAGAAATCAGTAATACTGAAAGGGAAAAAGGCTCTTCCAGGAGGTGTGCACCACAGAAATTCATCATAAGGAAAATCTTACAGCTGAAAAATTATTAAAGTCCACAAAAATTCATGTAGTGATGCTGAATCTGATGCAAGAGCCTCCAGCAGAAGATTTTGCAGCCCAAAACCTGTTGCAAACAATATGCCAAGGAAACTATGAATAAAGTTACTGAGATAAGAACTTATAAAGTAATTACAGTACATAAAAGTGAATATACCTGAAGCCCAGATTACAATGGTATTTAGTACTTGGTTTTGGCTCAATGTTGTTACTGTAGGGCTTTTACATGTGAAGAACAGCCACCAGTACACTCAGAGAGAGTGCAAAAAATGAAGCTAATTTGGGGAAAGAGTTCAAAGCATACCTACACACTTGGGGTCTTTCAGGTCAAGGGTAGCAAGCACCCAAGCTGATGCCTACATTCCCAAAAAGACATATGCACAGATCAAGATTATCATAAATTCATACAGAAAATAAAATACATTAACATAAATGGACAAGCATATGTATTTTGTTATAGAGTTCTTTAAAACTGACCTCTGGTAAAACAGGAGTCATGGGAAAGGTAAATGGCTTCTCCTGGGAACACAAGAGAGGTTGCAGAGAACCTCTGACCTGGAAATCCCACGCTGAGCAGGCTCATCAAGAGCAAAGAAGAGCTTTTCCTTGCTCTCTCTAGGCACTGGCAGCTATCCCCAGAAGGAAATTATATTATTGTGCCTAGAACAAGTGCACACTCATGCATTCCCATCCTAGCTCAGGTATTGAGATCCCTGAGCTGGCCCCTTTGAAAGCCCAAATTGATTCAGAAGCATTTAAGCTTTACTGGCAGCCAAGTCCATTTACTCTTCTCATCTCGAACAGCTCCTGCCCCACTCAGTGTTTGGCAGGGCTGGGCACACCTGACTCTTCAGCCCCTGCAGCATGGGATCTGACTTCCTGCTTCCCCCAGTGTGGCTGGGAGTCAGGGAATTACCCGGGCAGAAATTGAGAGCTCTGTGTTGCACCAACAAAATGTTTCATAGAATCACCTGCAAATAAAAATGGCATCTCACCAGCTACAAAAAAATGCATTAAAACAAACAGTATTATTACTTGAGGTGATATTAAGAGATGATATATTACGAATGGTTCTGAATCTATATGCCTGGCCCAGATAAGTCTACTGGATTAGATTTGGACTGGAAACCAAGACAGGACTTTGAAAGAGAACATAACAGATTCTGTGATCAAATAGGAAGTTGTCATGCAAGAAAAGAGACTCTGCAATATTTCATGCATACTATTTTTTACATTTCTTTCATAGTTCTCCTAATCCTTTGGAACTCTTGGAGGCTTAAAATTTCCATTGACTAATTCAAAGAAAAAATGTCCATTCAGTATCAGTCATCTGACTTTTCTACTGTTTCTTTGAAGTTACTGTCAAAGATACCCACATCTCAAAAGATGGACTTTGTGAAAAGACTTTGAACCAATCACAGCAAAAAGGAAAGGATGCAGAGGCTAATGACATGTCTCTCAATAAAGATTTGATGCTGTCTATGGAAGCGTAAAACATACTATGCAAAGAAGACAAAGGTAGGAAACTATTTGATAGATTATAATCCAGACAGTTATTCTGACCAGTATGGAATTTGAAGTGTTGCAGTAGTCTGCAGGAAAGTTGAGACAAGGTTTGGAACACCATCAGCTGAAGGATAAACTATGTACATCTGCCTGTAAACATTCAAAGACCAATCAACCTAAGCAGTAAGTTACAACAAATTACTTCCTTTATGGGAAAATATTAACATCATCCCAAAAAATTCAAATGAAAATTCTATCTCAATAGGCTAAAAACCACCTGCTTTTGAATTTCAGGAGTGAATATGTTACACAAACCCAAGGAACAATCAAGACGCTAAAGTGTCACGCAAATGGGATACAAATGATGGGAGTGACTGAAAGTCCAACACAGAACTGCCGGTGACTGTGGTGTCACAATAAAGCCAACCCCATGGAAAATGCCCTCTTCGTGGCCACAAACTGCTGATGGAAATGGACAACGCAAACCACCACCTCAGCTGAGGCTGGAGAAACAAGTGTAAGCAAGGTTACAGCAGCTTAACAAGCCAGTGAGACACAGCAGCTGGTATAGCACCCCAAAGCACACTGAAACGCTCCAGCCTTCAGCAGGACAGGGCATGCTTGCTGCAGGCTGATGTTCTCAACCAAGAGCCAGATGTGTTTTGGAGACCATCCAAGGAATTAATACAGGAGACCAAATCCTTATCCCTGTCTCTTGTGTGCTACCAGGTGGACAAGTAATGCAACACAAACACATTGTTACAAAAGAGTCTCACTGGACAGACACAAGAGGGATCGAGTCCCTGCTGGCCAGAAGGAAAGAAAGCCCATGTCTGCTGCAAGATGCTTTCATGAATCAGTGTTCCATGGCCTGGGGCTCCCTCCTCACCCTGCTGATATGCTGTCACACCAAGCTGAAGTGGCTCAGCTGGATCCAGCACCTCTTGATAATCAGTGAACATAAATGTGGAACTGAATGGAGGCACAGCATTGCCTCTTCCAGTGCTGGCAGGACTCTCCTGCTCCAGCCCCTCTGCTCAGCACGACAGCACATCAGCAGGCCACGCTGAGAGCAGAAACAACATGAGGCACAAAGGAGCAATGCTAACACAAGCAGGGGGATACAGCAAAGGAGAGCTGAAAGCCCATGAGCAAAGAGGAGAGAGAAGGAACGAAAAATTAGGTTGATGAGCATCTGAATGAAGACTTTATGTGGGGGGAAAAAGGCAATGTATTTCTGTGCTTGCACTTTTCCCCTTACACAAGCAAAAGCAAGGAGCAGAAATGATGTTTTTTATACTGTTCATGATGAAATTCAGAAAGGAAATAGAAAAGAGATTCAAAGGCAGAGCTCAGAGAGCTCCCACTCCCAGGCTCCTAGGCCAGTAATTTTCAAGCTGTGGTCCATTGTGACTTGCACTGCCAGGCTGTGTTTACCCTGTGACTTAGTGCCAGCAGTACTGCTGGATAAGGCCTTTCAGCAGATCAGCATCAAATCCTATTTTCAAAGACTTAAAAACAACAACAACAAAAAACCAAAAGCCTCATTTAAAAAATTTGCTCTGTACAAAAACTTGTCGTGATATTCTACATTCTGGACAATTCCTCCACCAACTTTTAAATGGGCGTATTTAGGCATTATGTCTATTTTGTGTGGATTTTGTGAGCATTGTGAAATATATATGGTTTCAAAGCTTATGAATTGTGTTCTGGCTAAGAATGTACATCTTAGAATGCCACCTTTATGTGCAGGAACATAAAGGAGACATAAATCTCAACTATGATATTCATCTTGAATGAGAAGTAAATTTGAAATTACCATGGCTTTTCAGTACTCATACTCCACCCTGCTTATGTGTTTTGAGGAAAGCACTGTCGGGCACTGAAGGATGCAGCCATGAAGCTCACTATCAGCCACACAAAGGCTGATGTTGGCACAGATAACTTCTACTTCTGTGCCACTGTGACACTGATACCTGCTAAATCTCCATAAACTCCTTTGGCTCACATGAATAGAAAGGCATATTTAACTATCTAGAGAGAATGGGAATCCTTGGTCACCTGAACATGAAAAGAGTAGTGCAAACTCTAGAACAACCCAGGCAAAAATATTTTCTCAAATGGCTAAACCAGAAGTTAGAACAGTTGGCTCTCACTGCAGTTTTGCAGCTAAGATGGTAAATGTCCTTACCCTTGTCTGATGTTCTGTTCCACGACCTGTTTAACAGTTTCCTCTCTTTCACTCTCTCAAGCTCAATGCTTTTATTTTATCCTTCCTAATTAACCTTATGTCTTTCTCTTTGTCCCTTGCCCCTCTCATCCCAGTGATTTTGTCCCCTTCCTGGCTGGGATGTCAACCTTGGTTTGACGTCCTACCACGGTAACTGTTTCTTCCTCTAGGCAGTCTCCAAGTGAGCTGATTTGTGAGGTTTATACTTATTTCTCTTTTAAATCACCTCCCAAACTCCTTTCTGCCACAGCAGTTACAAGAAATGAACCAGTGATAAACGGTAGGGATAAAGGGTACTTGATAAAATGAAACTAGATGAACTAAAGTGTGTCAGAAGGTACATTGCTGGTTTCTGTCTCCCACACCTGCCATTTACAACCCACTTCTCAGAACAGAAATTAAAGATTAAACATAGTACTTCATCCAGTCCCAGAGTACACTGGCAAGTGCAATACAGCAAATACACCAATAAAGGTCACTTCAATCACCCACACAGAGGCTACTGATGGGCATATATATAGTCATGCTATGCAATGCTGAAAGTTTTTTTATGACAAAGCATAGTCCAGGAGCAAATTACTCACCACTTCTGAAAGGCCAGCAGCGCAATGTTCTGGAGCACCAGAACTTGCATCAGAGAGAGGAACACCACTGAACAGCAGGCATAATTTCTTTGGACCCACATGTGTGCCTTGAGAACTCCAGACCACACAAGACACATCAGAAAGCTAAAGAAGCCCAACTTCAAGAAAACCAGCCCCTTACCTCTAGAATTAAAACTACTGACACAAAGACAGCAACAACAATCAATTTCCTATATCCATGATCAGTGGCTACAATCAGTTAACTCAGATGTGTGTTGGGGTAGTAGAGTACATGCAAATAGCAGGGTATTAAATGTTCTGCAAGAATATTATAACTGAGAGGGCACAAGTCACAGTGCGAATATTTTTGCCCCATTACTGCATATTCTGACTTTCCTGCTGCAGATTCCTTTGTCTTTTCTACAGTCTCTCCTAAATGAAGAAGCAAAGCATGTGTGTGAGAGGGTGCATTCCCAAGAACCCTTAGGAAAACCGTAATACAATACCAGGAATACAACTTCAGCAGGCACATGAGCTCCGTTTTCCCCTGGCTGCAGCAGTCACACTTTTGAGCCTGCATTTCTTGCCTGGAACAGCAATCACTTTGCTATCCGTCCAGCCAGCATCCTTTTGTTGATCAGTGAAGTTTTGGCACTGCAGCTGTGATAAGAATAAAAACATTTAAGCAATCGGTTAATCTAACAAATATGTTAAATATAGTGAGACAATGCCCACTGCTTTCATTGGCACCAGACATAAATCTCAGAGAAAATTGCACAGATGCAATCAGAGTTGAACACGAGAAGTGTTTGGCACATTTGAGCTCTGCTACCCTGAAGATAAGACTTGAAAAAAGGACAGACTGCCTATCAATACCTTCACAGAGCACACCCTTTTGAGCTCTATAAATACATTACATTCTCACCACAATACTTTTTTTTCCCCTCTAGGACTGTCTTTAAACATACATGCCCTCATTTCTATACTGAGATTTTTTTTACCCTCCTTCTGATAACTTTCTCCAGCTTTGAATTATTACTGAGCTACTTAATTGTAGCTAACATTTTCCAACATTACTCAAAATCCCTGCCAATACAGAAATCTATTTATAAAAAAAGTACTTTTAATAAAATATTTGTAATAAGGCAGTTGTCAGCTGTTTGCAGGTGCCCCTCACAGTCAAGTCTTACTAATGAAAGGTGGGAAACAACATCCTGGAGGAGACTGCTCTGAGATTTTCAATTAAAGAAAACTGTTTCACACTGTAATGGCTGAGTGGTGTCTCCAAATTGAACACAATGATTCTTTAGGGAATAGTTGAATTTTCCAGACAATTTGTTTTATTAGGAACACCCCTAAATTTTCTAGATGTTTGTAAAAAATACCTTTTTGAGAATAGACCTTGTTTACCACTTCCCATTTTTATGTTCCTCTCATGACAAACCATTTTGTCAACTGTTAATGTCAAGCAAATATGTTTTTCTCTCATTCAAGGTAAGAGTAAGAGAATTTCTTAAAGTTAATTCAAGTTGAATTTTTAACGCATTTTAGGTAAATCTTATTCAGCTTGCCTGTCTGCTTTCCTCTTCAGAATTAAAGTTGCCCTGATTTAAAATAATTTTAAACCATCACAGCTGGAAATAAATGAATCTGAGAGCTAAACCCTTTTGAATTTTGAATGAGAATGTACACATAAATTTTTTAATATGATTTAACTAATCCCTTTAAATTTCATGCCTCTATTAATAGAGATATCTTCTGAGTGATCACAACAAGATTATTCTTAGATTGTTAAAAAATGTTCAGCTGTTAGTCCAGAATTAAAAAGACAGTTCAGTAGCCTTTAAACAAGGTGAGAGTCTTAAACTTCTCTTACAGATCCAGATGCAGCCCATGTGATATTTCCATATAGCACATGCCTCCAAGACTCTCTGGTTAGAAGCCAAAGGCCTTTCAATATTTGGATTGTTGCAAGCAAAGGACACGAAAAAGCCAGTGATGAAAACCACCAAGTCTGCTTGAGTTTCAAGAGATGTTTGGACAATGCTCTCAAGACATATGGTGTGATCCTTGGAGTTATCCTGTGCAGGGCCAGAATTTGGACTCACTGATTCTTGTACATCCCTTCCAAATCAAGATACTCAATCATTCACTGACAGTTCTCTGATACAAAAATATTATGCTTTTGCCTTGAAGTTGCAGTGATACCTCAATATGGCTTTATAAAGTGTTGGGTGAACTGAACTGTCAAGACTGGCAATGCCTTTGTTGTTTTTAACCTGCTTAAGAATAATTAGAGAGTAAGAAAATGCTCCAGCTTATTTTTCATGTTGAACCCAGGAATGTCTCCCAACTCCCACATTTAGCTGTGCACTCCAGCTGTGTCCAAATCCAGGATAGGGGAGGATCTGGCTTACAGCATCCCCTCAGCTCAGTTCCTCACTCCAGTTCTCTTGTCTCCATGGTCAAAACCAAGGACTCACAGACTGGAAAGAGCTGGGCCATATCTCAGCATAATCCAGACAACTGGGGTGCCAGAGAAGAGGATATGCTGCAGAATTATTGAGGCAAAGTCACAGACACCACCACAGGTAGGCTGAAGAAAGATTTCTCTTAAATCTGATTCACACCCAATTCAGGTTCCATAGAAGACCTAAGCCCCAGGCACGAGAGAGCAGGTTTATAAAAATCCTTCACGGGAGGTGGATGAAGAGAGCCATTCTTTTCATAATGATATGGCTGGCAGAGATGAGAAATATGCAGGAATGAGAAAGAGCTTTTGCTAAAACCAGCCAGGCCAATAGAAAGGTTGCACACAGTGACCCCACAGAAAGCAAAATATTGACATCTCGCAGCTGGTCAGATGATGAGGGAAAGATTGCTGTAGCACTGCTAACTAAGCCTGAGAAAGAGAGTTTTTGACCTCAGAGTTTGGAAGATCTTGACAGAGCTCAGGAACGTAGATGAGAGTGAACATGAACACTTGTTCCATGTGCCACACTTAGAAGTGTAAACTGACCACGCCTCTGCTGCAGCACGGCTCGGGCAGGCTCGGCACCGCAACCTTCGATGAGCATCTCCCAAAGGACAGGGAGGCACCACGGTCGGGGAGGAGGAGACCACCACTCCTGCACACACAGCTGATGCAAAAAAGGTTAGAGAGGCCAGGAGAGCTTCCTCATGCTTATTCCCAGCTGGGTTTATTAACCACAGGCTGGGAGGGACAGAGACAAAGAACCCTAAACAAAGGCAAGGAATTAGGTGTTATCCCAGAAGGCAAGGGGCAGGGAGAGCATCAGGGTCCAATGATCTGAGGGCCTGGGGGTGGCACCCAGGAGGGGCCACGGGTATGAGGGCCAATGGGAGGATAGGGAAGGAGCGGCCAGGGGACAGGGATCAACGGGGGTTTTAACCAATGGGGTTACAGAACTTGGAACCGGGCCATGTCGGCAAACAGGGGAAAGTGAAACTGGAACAGATCCTTGGTATTCCATGGGAGAAGCCAGAACCTAGGGGGTGTCCTTCCAGGGCATCCACATGCCACTAAGACAAAGGTTTACACAGACCTGCAGACATATGGCAATAGCTCTGATGTGGCTTTGGAGGCCTAGGACCATTCCAGAGGCCATGGAATGGCTTGAAGGAAGGTTTGTTTTTCTATTGAACTGATGTATCTCGAGAACGAGAACCTCATGTTGCTATGGACATATCTGCCTACTATTGACAGAGTCCACAGGCAGGTTATACACTCATGAGATGACTCTTGACATCACAGTCTTCACCACCAAACACCCTATGTGAGAACATAGTCAGGGAACAATTATTTGGCCACTTTGAAGGCATATTCTCTACAACAGCATGGAAAATGCACCATCTGATCATCCCAATCAATCAAGACCTCGGAAGGCTCAGAGTTGACTCGAACTCACTGGCTTAAGTTTAGTGTGAGACCTTCAGAGGTGCCATTGCACTGCCCTGCTCACGGTTCAGCCCTGGCTCAGCACAAAATAATTTGCTCTGTTTTCAGAGTTACACTGCCCTTCATTAAACTTAAAGAATTACCTTATAGGAAGGAAGGCTCCAACTTTGCTCCTCACTTGCACAGCAGTGAAAGAACTGTTACAACTGATCCCCAAAATACAAAAAATGTACTTTTTTCCATTGGTTAAAAGAAATATTTAAACTAGGCAGGAAATCCCCCAAAGCTTAGTGCACAGGGTAAAAACTATGTTCCAGGGATTTCAAAGCACTTATATTAGGCTGTAGGTAAGTGGACTCAAAGTTAGCATGAGTGACAGATACAGAACACAAGATAGATTTAAAGCTATCCACAAATAAACACATCTACATTGGTAATTCATTGGGTAATTCACCCAATGAAGTCTATAAAATGCTGCAGGATATAAAACTTTTTGTTGGAAGGTTGTATACTTCTAGAGTACCACTGACATCTAAATATTGTCTTCCAGTTTAGCATGCCTGAAACCGTCGAGGCCAGCAGTGCAGAAGTGTAGAAGGTGGGCCTTAAAGAATTTCAACCTTCCCCACAAAATTGCTTTTCTTTAAGGCTTTGCCAGGTTTAGAAAGCTAGAGAAAGGGATCAAAACTTGGGGCAAACATAGTTCTGAATAAAAAGGAGACAGTCTGAAACTTCTGGGGATTTACTGGAAAAGAAATTACAGCTTGCTAACATCTTTCCATCAAATTTCAAAAATGCTGGATAAAATGTCATGCAATCCCCAGCCCCAGGACACAATCTTTTTGAAATCTGTGGGCAATATCACAAATATGACACAGTATGCTTAGCATGTACCACTGCACACAACTTTTGTGAGCAGACACAAACATGGATGTTCACACAATAATTAAATAAACAGAAAGCAGAGTAGCTGGGAAGATTCCAAACACTACGTCTTAGTTACTTAATCACCCTGCAAACACATTTCAGATTATTCTGTTTTTATTAGTTTCATGTTAAAATGCAAATCACATACTGTAGTTTTAATGACACAATAAAATAGAAAACCATTTTTGGCATAAAGATCTACTGAATAGATTTCTCCCCCACCAAACTGGCTTGTCGGATACATCCTCTGCTCAGTTTTAGTTCCTTCTCTACATAGCAGCTCTTTTGGTAGGACGCCAAAGCCTGTCAATTAACAGTAAGCCTATCCCTTATGAACAGAAGCAGGGACTGTGATCATGTTCAACTAAGATCAAGGATTAGTAAATCAGCATGGCACCAGATTGCAGGCACTACTTAAACCCCACAAGCCTACAAGCCACTGCAGCAATATTATATTCCATCTGGATGTGGAGAACAAAATCTCATAGTTACAGAGGAACTCACTTTTTACCTTTCCTGTGCAGGCAATTACAAGTCAGCTTAAAATGAGCCCTGATTTAATCATGTTACCTCTCTCAAATGCTAGTTAGGGAATAACCCTATGCTGCTACTGCTGGTATCTTATCAAGGACTTTCCGTCAAATTACACATATTTCATTACACTTTCTATAAATTATAGAAGACTGGATTTTTTTACAAGCAAACCAAATATTGAACGAAAGCTGGCACAAAGGTTTCTTTTTAGAGCTTGAAGAAGTGTAATGTTATCTCACCCCTGGCCTGGCACATGGGGTTGTTTCTGCTACTTGCTGCAGAATCAGCCACACTGCACATGGTGAAACATTTCATTTACTTGATAAACAGAGTTTGAGTTCAGGGCTTTGCCAGAAAGTGGCCACCCAGTACAGTGTACATCCCATGTTCCGTATAATCATTCTTTCCCTTAGGGATTTTTTAAATTTTTTTTCCTCCTTAAGAATGGCATAGGTTTCTTTTATCCCAGATCAAGTGACAAGAGAAAGAAGTGAGATGTTTGCTGCCAGGTAAAATACAAAGTCATGGAGGTCCAGGGGGATCTCATTCCACAAACCTACTGCCAAGTTGAAAACAAATGATATTATCAGAAAATGATCACAGAAAGCAAGCCTTGCTCAAAGAAGAACAGTCTTTATTACCTCTCTTTGAAATGACCTGAAAGCAGAGTCAAAGAACAATGAGGGAGGGTGACCTGCCTCACTACTGCTGCTCCCACCAACCATGCTCAGCTGGAGCAATGCCTCGTGCAGTGCCAGACTGCTGGTGTCAAAACTGTGATAGCTCTGCAGCCAGAGAAGACACTTGGGCCTTTAGGCAGAGGTTTTCCTTTAACGCTGCCACCCTTGCTGAGTAATAATTTCCTATAACTGAAAATTAAAACAGAAGAAAGCTGATGCTTTTATTTTCAGCCTTGGTGCCTTTGACTTCTTTTTTCTATGACAAGCATCACGTAAGGAGGGAGTGAAGCCACCAGCTGAGAGGTCCTAGTCTAGTGCCCAAGGGGTGTCTTGTGAATTGAACTACAGCTGTTTCATAGCAGGCACATGGGCTATTTCTATGCTGTGGGACCCCAGAATATGTCAGTTCTTGGTCGTGATGGCTTCTGCAGCCACTTTGCCACCCCATAGTGGGATGAAAGCTTGGCAGAAGCCAGCTCCTCTCCTCCCTCCCTCCCTCCGTCCCTCCGTCTTGTCCAGTTTCCTGGTGAGAGGCAGACATGGACCCAGGAGTGCCCCATGGCACTGCCCAGACAGGTGTCATCTGCATCAGCAGAGGACCACAACCTAAGGGATATGTGTCCAGGCATACCATGTTTATTTGCATTTTCTTTGAGATTCATCTGTCCTAACCTAATAAATTTGATAGTTAAACGCTAGCCACAACTGGCTGCTTGTGTAATCAGAAAAGAGAAAGAAGTATTTTGAAGGTGTGATTCATGCCATCTTAAACCAGATGCCAAAAATATGGCCAAATTCTCTTCCAATTATTATATAGGCAGTCAGGGAGATGAGTGCACACAGACATTTATTCTGTGGATATCTAAAGACAGCAGATATGAGTTTTAGTCTTTGTGACTCAGTAGCATGGCCCCCTTTGCTGAACACCTGGAGTTTACTGGGATGAAAGTGATTTAAAGTCATTGTCCTGTTAAGGACAGCAATTAATCTGAGACTCCAAATAATATAAACTTAATGTCAATTATTTACTTCCACATTGCACACAGACCATGAAACCAAGGATGGAGCCTGCAGATTTCTGCAATTCACTGCAGCACATATTAACCAGACCCAGCTGGTTTTCACCTCTTTAACAAATATCCCAACAAAACAAATTTCTTAGCACATCAGGTTCCCTCAGAGTTCTCCATTCAGAAATCCCTCTTGCTCAGGACTTCCCTGTGGACAGCATGGCTATCAGCATGGATATTAAGCATCAATCACCT
The DNA here is from genome assembly GCA_013390045.1 of Picathartes gymnocephalus. Taxonomy (NCBI): domain Eukaryota; kingdom Metazoa; phylum Chordata; class Aves; order Passeriformes; family Picathartidae; genus Picathartes; species Picathartes gymnocephalus. The sequence goes on along the minus strand of WEKY01060632.1, from coordinate 7,351 downwards.
TTTTGCGCATCTGCTGTGCTGTGTAAAGGAGTTTCCTTTTTTTAAATGCTTACAAGAGGGAAGGGCTGTAAACCTCTCACTCTCTTTATTAAAAGCATTTTAGATGATGTTGCTAGTCATCCTTAATGGAAGGGCCATTGAAATCCCTATGCATAGCAGTGTCTCTTCCAGTGATAGCATATTCTTGAGTACTTTGCTGAAAATGTCAAGTAAATCATGGTGCAAGTACTGAGGTTTTTTTAAGAGAATTGTGTCCCACGTCTGTCATGACAGAGGGACTATTTTAGGAGACGAGCTTTCTTAAAAATCAGGAGTTTTAATTTAATTAATACCTGAAACTCACTAAAGAGAAAAGAGTTGCTATGCAAATGAATTATTTCTAGTGATACTATCAGGTTTGTCCCTTTCAGTTGTATTTACAAGAAAAAAATAGTTTGTCTCACTTGATGTTTAAACTACATAATTGCTCAGATGGACATTTATTGGCTTGCCTGGTGTCTGGTGGTCTCTGAACAGCTAAGTAAGAGAAAGGAAATGAACAGGCTGCAGAGGTTCTAATTGTGAAAAATTGCTCTTTGGAAGTGTTACCGTGCCAAGTGAAAATACAAGAACCGAATATAATTTGGCATTACTAGAACTTGTTCATGCTTTTTCTTCTCTTAGCAGTATCCTCATGTGACAGGATTTGGTTATGAGGGAACTCCTAGAGCAATGCTCTATCAGGTCCGTAAGGAGTTTCAAAGCCTGTCTAAAAACAGGGAGGAGAGATGGCAAAGGGAATGAAGATCTGCAGGAAAAACACAACGAAGGCTGGTGTGGATTTCCCAGTTCCCTTTAAAGCCAAGATGTAAATACCAAAAGCTCCTCTGTGTCCATGAATTCTCCAACTATGAAGTAAATGTACACAACCCTTTTTTCTACCCCAAGCATGCAGAAAAACCTTTCTATTGCTGAATTCTATTTATGTGTCTCAGTAGAAGACATAAATAAGTTTAAAAAAGTATCCATTGCCAAGCACAATGATATTTTCAGCAGAAATTTATCATTATATTTGTTAACTAGAGGCTGAAATAATAAATAATCACTAATGCTATCAGCTGATGGGTAGCATTTGTTTGAAACATCAAAAGCTACTAACAAACAGTACTACAGTTTCATAGCAGGGGCTTTTATTCAAACAAAAAATCCCCACAGGTTTTAGGATTTTTTTTTCCTGCTGATCTTCTGCTGAGCTTATCAAGCTGAGCAGTCATGGAATCAATCTCACTGAGGAGCCGCAATTTCTCCCCAATTCATGAAGCTTAAAATCACAGCTTTGGCAGCAGCCCTCCCACCCACCCACAGCTTTCATGGATCCAGATATAATGTAATTTTATTTTTATCCTGTAGGGTTTTACATGGAAACTCAGAAATACATTTGCACCATCACATAGTGTCTATGAAAGCAGCACAAAAGCAAATTTTGCATTTGCAGGCTCAGACAGATCCTTCAAATATTCCAGTCACCAATGCCTTTTGGGGGGCAGGAGGAAGAAAGAAAGCACCTTTTTCCTTGCAGGTAGATGACAAAATGATTGGATGTACCTTCCACTCTGATGTTGATTCCCTTATCTTGATGGACTATTTATACAGTCATAAAACCACAGAACTGCTGAAATCCCGGTTATACCCCTGTCCTCTATGCCCAAGGACGCTCAAACATCCCAATTCCTTTTTAACAGATGTCAGTCTAACATGTTTTTAATACCTCCAGTAATAATGAAGTCTCCCAGTGTTATTCCAGTATTTCTGCTTTCAGAGTTGGCAGGTTTTGTCTGTGTCTGACCTGAATTTGTATTTGATGCAGTGTAAGTCTGTGGTTTCTCTCCCATTCAGCTTAGACAAGAACAGTTTAGTCCATCCCTGCTGCAGCCTTTCATGTATTTAAAAACTTCCCATGTCACACCTCAGTATTCACTCAGCTAGTGCAAGCAGGCTTGAGATGGTGTTTTCTGGAGCTCTGGTCATTTTCACTGTTGCCCCCTCAATTACTCTTCCTAAAATGTGACACCCCAAACTGGACACAGCATTTCATACAAGGCCTTGCTAATGCAGAGCAGAAGAGAAGAACTGGACACGACGTGTGCTGTACCACTATTTTTATATCCAGGGGTTTTTTTGGTTTTGGTTTTTTTTTTTTCAGTTTATCTCCTGTTTGCCAGGAGTATTTGAATTCTATCCCTGGACCAGCATGCCGGCATCCCCTCTCAAGTTTTTGCTTATTTGCAAATGTATTTATTGAATGCAGTTGCTATGCTCTCATTCAGGCTGTTAATGAAAACTGACCCAGATCACTGACACTCAGCTGCTCTTTTTCAGTGTAGTGAAACACGTCGTTTCATGGTGGGAAAACACAGAAAATATTCTTTTCTAATCTCTGAGTATGTATGTTTTGTAGTGGGACAACCTAGAGAAAGCCTGCATTTTTTGTATTCCAAGAATTTTATCCAATTTCAGTGCATATACATTTGAAACCTGGCTTTTGTTTTATAGAGTGTTTTGGAGGTTTTTCCCTCTTTGTTTCACTTTGATTTTTCTCAGCACAAAATGAATACGATCAAAGGAAATAGTCACCAAGGTAAAAGAATTACTTGTTATAAGACGCTGGAAAATTGCCTGTTAAAACTAATGTTTTCTTGGTAAATATGTTCAAGGCTAGGAATAAGCAACCTATTCTACCAGGATACTCTGTACAATAGCTGGGCAGGGGAGAAAATACTACAAAAAATTAAAAACCCCCCAACATTATTCTTCTGCAAACTATGAGAGAAGATTAATTCTCTAATAATTCAAATAGCTTCTTGGGAAGAAACCTGCCATAACAGAATTATTTGTAGGGCAAATAAATGTTTGAATAAATTTGTGTTAGGTTTAAATGCAGGTTTGGGGTTTAAGTGGAGTTGGGGCTTAAATACAGAGCATTAACAAACATTTACTTAAAAAATTTCTTTGATCATCTCAATTCATTATTCCGTTGTCTTCTCTGGCACAGTTAAACTCCCACAAAAAAAAGAGTAGAGGAGGCAGTGACGAGTTCTTCTCTGAAGTGCACTTTAAGTTGTTGAGACAGATACATAAAAATTAAGACAGATTTTTTTTTTTTTACCATGACCATGACCATGACACAAGATTGTTCCTGCAGTCATTTCTTTTAAGTATGTATCTAAAAATGCTACAAACAGGACCTCCTTCTCCTAACACAATGCACACCCATGCTGTCGACTGACCTCGCTCCCCAGAAAAATCCTTGGTCCTGTACTTGTGTTATCATACTCCTAAACTCTGTTTTTTGGCAGCATCCAGCATCCAGGTATAGCATGAGGGGACAATTCCCTCTGGAGAGTGGTGACAGCAGACAGGCTGAGTGACACTGCTGCAACTGCCTGGTTCCCCAGCACAGCCCCAGCCTCCCTCACCTCCCCTGCAAACCCTCACAACATACACTGCCACAGGCTGGGGGCTGTGATGCAAAACCACCGCTCTGGGGGACTGTGGCACAGCCCTCTGATCCCTTCTAAAGTCTGGAACTGGAGGAACACATGAAAAATAATAATTAGATCTAAAGGGGCACCACATGGGACCCAATGGCCTGCCACACATGGATGTGGCTTGACTGTTTTAAGGAAGAGGAGGCCTAAGCAGTGGATAAAGACTTATATTAGTGATAGATAGACAGTTTTGATGATCTAGAGAGGGAAAATATCTCAGTCTACATGTAGAAATCCTACCCTGGACTTCACTTTTCTCTGGAGATTGAGTTTTAAAAATTTAGGGCATTATTTTAAGAGTACTCCTTTGCCAGAAAAAGAAGTATGTTCAAAGTGGGTGAGTAGGTTAGGTGGACTGGTGAAGATTTGCATAGAGCAGTGTCAGGTTCTGGGTTCCTTGGCTACAGGCAAAAGTGGGGTATTAGCACATTGCCCTGAAATAAGCGTGTTTGAGGTTTAAATACACTTCCTAATGAAGTAGAGTTTATCCTCGAGAAGATACAGCAACAGTTTTCAAATAGGTAGAGGACTATTACAAGTACTCATTTTTTGTTGATACATCTTGTCCACACATATTTATTGATATGTGGTCTGTGAGGGCTGGAAAACATGGATTAAATGGCAGCAGGAAAACTTCAGGTTAGGAATGATAAACAACACTGTAACAGGAGAAATGGAGAACCAGTTGGACAGATTCTCAGAGGGGAAAACAGGACCTCTACTTTCAGGGTTGCTTAAGAACAAGTTGGGTGAGACTCCCTAAGCAATTGGAGTGTGTAGATAATGCTGCCTTGGGAAGACCTAGCTCACCCCCTGAGGTCACATCCGTGGCATTGCCAAAGGTTTTATGCGTGTTGCTGTAGGTGCATCATATGTAGGATGGAGAAATGAGTATTATTGATTAAACCAGAGGCTGCTCAGAAGCACAGCACTGCATAAAGCAAGGATAGCTCTGTAAAAGCAGGCAAAAGTTCCTTGGAGGGTTCTAATCTGTGAGTAGCTACCAAATCTGGCAAAGATTCAGATGCTTTACACAGCCAGACTGTGAAAACAGCAAGACAAGTTAAAGGTAAACTTCACATTTAGGTGCTGGAGCATGTTCAAAGAAGACCAATGAAGATGGGGAAGGTTCTAGAGAACAAGTCTTATGAGGAGTGACTGAGAGAACTGGGGTTGTTTGCAGCAGCTACTTTTAAGAAGGAAGAATACAAATTAAAAAATAGTAAGAGTGCCTACTCTTATTATTACAAGAACTGTCTTCTTTTCTCTAGCACTATTTGTTGCTATAACAAAGCAGATCATAATTAACTAGGGACCCAAAGATTCTTCACATTCCAGCTAAATCCTGCAATTTTCCTGTCCAAAAACCCTCACTACATCTTCTTAGCAAAATTGTTAAAGCCTACATAACAGCAAAGTTTCTGTCCCCAGGAGCATGGGCTTCCTGGGGCTGTTTGTGCAGTTAAACCTGCATTCGCAAAACCAGCAACAAAACTCATGCTAACCCCGGTGTGCTCCCACCCTTGCAGTCCTTGATTATGTCATCACAAAGCCACACTCCCCCTGTCAAATGAATTTTGTCTACAAAGTTGGGCACATGTATGTTTTACAGTATTCTTTTAGTCTAACCCAACTACTTTAATTGGTGTGTCAGAGCCTTTATTGCTGTAATCGCTCTTCTCTCAAACGTTCACATTAACAAATTGTTCAGCCTTGATGTGCTGTGTACTTACTAAAAGGAAAACCTTGTTTTCTTCTGGAGATGGTACTTCAGAAATGTAAGCACATAGAATTGTAGAAATGTCTTTTGATGAGTTGAGTGTCTTGTTTGTGACTGTATCTCCTACATAAAGCTGTACTTGCTTTGTGTTTTTCCTGTGACCAGTCCCCACGTTCTTTAAAGGCTCACATTCACTGAACAACGTGTTAGATCTCTTTTCCTTCTCCATTTCCTTTTCTTCTCCTCACCTCTCCTCTCCTTTCTTCTTTCCCTTTTTCCTTTTTCGTTTTCCATATTCCCAAGAATCTGCCCTTGTTTATTGCTGATCTGTAAGTCACCAGCATCTCAAAGACATTGAGGTGCTGGAGCGTGTCCAGAGAAGGGAAATGGAGATGGTGGGGGGTCTGGAGCACAAATGCTATGAGAGGAGGCTGAGGGAGCTGGGGGTGTTTAGCCTGGAGGAAAGGAGGTTCAGGGGGAACCTTATCACTCTCTACAAGTACCTGAAAGGAAGCAGTCATGAGCTGGGTGTTGGTCTCTTCTCCCAAGAAACAAGCAATAATAGGACAAGAGGAAAGGGCCCCAAGTCGTGCCAGGGTTTAGGCTGGATATCAGGAAAATCATCTTCATGGAAAGGGTTGTCAATCACTGGGACAAGCTGCCCAGGGAAGTGGTGGAGTCCCCATCACTGGAGGTGTTGAAAAGATGTGTATATGTGGCACTTGGGGACACAGTTTCATTGTTGACTTGGCAGTTCTGGGTTAATGGTTGGATTTGATGATCTTGAATATCTCTGCCAACCTGAACGATTCTGTCATTCAGTAACTCAGTAAGAATAATTTGGAAAAACAATTCCCAGAAAAATACTTGGGATATATCTATGCATTCAAATGTTATCTTTTAACATTTTGATTAGAACAAACACAGAAATAGTATTTGTAGCAGATGTTCATCCTGCAATGAAGTCCTAAAGCTCTCTCTTTAAACACACATTCCACAAGCTGTCTTCTAGCTCAATCAATACTTAACATTTTCTCCTTGTAGACAGAAGGGAGTGAATTCTTACACTCTCTAGTGCCAAGGCAGAGCAGTACCCAGCTTCCTTAAAAGAAATGAGGAAATTCAGCTTGCCTTTCTCTCACTCAGTGGTGTTTAGCATGAAGAAAGAAATACCATAATCACCATTATTCAAGAAAACAACAGAACTACCTTTTCTAGTGCACTCTGGTTTTATTCTTCAGGGTACAAGAACATTGCATGTGTGTGTGCACCTGCCAGCACATGCCACATAACTGGGGAGGGGAGAAGTTAGCATGCAGAATAATGTAATTACTCATTGCTGAATAGAAGGATAATTACTGTCACAGAAACCCACATAACTTGCAGTTCTTTTTGTTCTTTTTAAGATGATAAATACAGTATTTTCCATTTTCTAACAGGATGCATCCTTTTCCTTCTGATTTCCCTTCCCCCCACTTAAGCTGAATTACATACATTTCAAATGAATAACAATGTTTATCTGTTCCCATATAGGAAAAGAAAAGCTTATCTGGATTTTTTAAAAAATAAAAGTAACTCCATGTCTCTGGAATCACAGTGGTTAGTCACTGATTGGGCTGTCACCAGTAACAAACTTCCTTTAAGAATGCCTTTCAACAGCGTATCTAGAAGAGGATGGGGAAAAAGAGGCAGGAGCAGAAAAAGACACAGTGACCGACCACCAGCTAAGAATTTTAAAATTCACCCTGTGACTCGCAAGTTTAAAAGCAATGATTGCCTATGTGTGCCGTGCTGTCAGTCACTCACAGAGGACAATCTGGGGGCAGGTGGTAGGCAAAGCAGTGTGAAAAGACACACGAGCAGTCAGGAGCTCACAGCTTCTGACAGCTGGCCAGGTGCCCTCTTTCCTTTTTCCTTCCGTCCAGAGGGGCCTTTGGAAATGGAGAGAATTGTCACTGTGTGAGCCGCTGTCTGTTTGAACGGGGACATATTGTGCAAGATATTCTCCTAAATAGCTTTATTTAAAGAGCTCTTTTTAACCCTGTTGCCAAACCTTAGGCAAGAAGAGTACTTCTGTTAGGTATAAACCTAAATATATATATAT
>WEKY01060631.1:70661-90560 GCA_013390045.1 Picathartes gymnocephalus | reverse complement strand
CAGCACATCACATTTCCCTGGGAGATAAATTGCTGTCTCTCTGGTATGGTGATACTGATTGCAACTCATCTCACAGAGAGTTTATATGAATTTACATGAAGATTAGAATTTATTCAGTGTTTTAAGAATTAGGGGGAAATATGCCACAGTAATGAACTTCCTGTGAATGCTTCAGTTGTAACTCACCAGAATTTTCATGTTCTCTTTTATTTTTATGAATACAAATACATTGTAGAAGACACTGTTTTATTTAGAATGTTCTCAGAACTGGAGTTTTGATAGAAAATATTAACAAATTTTGTTTTTAGGCAACATTTAAAGGATGGATGGAGATTATGTATGCTGCAGTTGATTCTACAGACGTGAGTGCAATATAAAATCTACTGAGTAAAAATAAAATTTACTGAGGGAAAACAAATGTAAGATTGATGTAATGCTTCTCAAATGGCAGTTGAAATGAACTAAAATATAAAAAATTAAATGTAAAGCCCTGATGGATTTTCTATATAAATGTATGCCCACAAAGTGCTTGCACTTTTAACAGGTGAAATTATAGCTGTAGAGCTACATAAATTATTACTAATTTAATAATTGTTCTGTAAAAATCCAAACTAATGAGTTGTGGTTTTCTATTAGTTTATGTCTGAGATTGTACAGATCAGGAAATAAATTTTTCCTGTGTCTTCAGAAAAAACCCAAATACTCAAGAGGCATCACTGCAAAAGCTAATCCAGAGCTGCAGACTTTGATGATCTCAAAAACCAAATTTGTTAAATTTTGCCTATTTTTCTTTTAATGTTGTTATATGTTTGCCTGTCTCCTCAGTCCAGCTCCTGATTTGCATAGTCTATAGGAACTGAATTGCTTTTGAGATTTGCACATTCCTGTCAAATTTAGTAGGACTTACATTAAATGTCAAATGTCATCAAAGAGAACAGACAGGCAAGGAATGGCAAGTCCTGCAATGCATGCACTTACAGAAACCTGTATTGAATAGATTTTCAAGTTCAAATATGAGGCAAGTGTAGTGTATGCTCCAGAAGAGTTTGGTTTACCCCCTTGTACGGTTGTGTTTACCCTCTGTCCATCTGGATGCAACTTCTCTTCCTGCTTGGGAGCCTTTGGTTTGTCTTAACCGTTATTTGTGATGCTTTGCTGTTTTTCTGTGTTACATAGGTAGAGAAACAGCCCAAGTATGAAGACAACCTGTACATGTACATTTACTTTGTGGCCTTTATCGTCTTTGGGTCATTTTTCACCCTAAACTTATTCATTGGTGTCATCATAGATAATTTCAACCAACAAAAAAAGAAGATAAGTACCACATGTTTCATTTTCACAGTAGTTCATTGTTACTGAGCAATCAGCAAATGTATGCAAGGATAAATAAGAGTGCCTGAAATTTCTCATAGTAATAGAAAAGAAGAAAGTAGGTTTTAAGATTTTGGTTTATTCAAAATAATGAACTAACAGTCTTTTCTTTTTAAGGCATTTGAAGTAATTTAAACTTACACTGAGAGTCTGAGTGTTCTCCACATCCCAGTGTACAGCCCAATGATATGTTGTCAATCAGAAAGTTATGTCTTTGTTTTTCTGAACTTTACAGTGCTGTGACTAAGCAATGTGAAAATGCAGATGACTTAAGCAAATAAAAGGCAGGAAAGAAGAGAATATGCAAAACTATAAATTTCAAAATTGATAAGGAGATAACATATAACAGTATTGTGAAGGCCTCCATTACAGAGACTAATACAGACAAGTTGAATGCTGAAAATACAGCTCTGTATTGTAAAAGTATTGTAAGATTAGAGAGAGTTGGGAAACTGTCTTGATTTAGTTAATTCGCAATAAAAAGAAAATGGGTGACATTTGAAAATACATAGGTTTTCTTTTCAACATAAGCTGTTTCTGTTAGTTAAGTGAACACAGGATTGTGTCAAGAACTCTAGGAATGTTTGAATAGATGAAAATGCAGGCTATGATGGCAAATTAAATTGTACTTGCTATTTAAACCATAAATGGTGGCATCTTCACCCTTCAAGATATTGCACCTTTCTTGGAGTAAACTTCAGGGGCATCCAGTACTTAGCAGGAAAGTGGTTCCGTTTCTCATCCTTGAAGAGCAAGACTAAGGTTATATACATGTTATTGGCATTTTTGGCAGTCAGTGTGTAACAAGGTGACCTTACTCAGTAATGAGGTAATTATAAATTTTATTAAGTTCACTTGGCAGGCACTGTCTACTAGAGTCAGCATGACTCAGAAGGCAGATAAGGGTTCCTGCTAAAGGGCTTTTTCTGGTAGTGCGTTATACACACCCCTTGTACATTTGAAGCTCTTGTAAGTCACCAAGAAGGTAAAACACTGGACTGAAAATTAGGCTGGGGAAAATTCTATCTATATGGTACTCAGTTTTCATGTAGCGAATTAGCAAACATTAGTAGTCTATCTTTTGAATTTATAGGTGCACCTGTGTTCATAGAAATGTGCAGATCACACAGTTCATGGCTACCTACCAGTAATTTTCTTGTCTTTGTTCTTTTTTTTTCACTGACATTTGGGCATGTTGGGATATGAATGGGAAAAGACCTCATGTTGTAATATACTGTCTCTGTGTAGTTAAACTGTGCTTTTCTGTGGTTCCTATGTGCATCCTACTTTCATTACATTAGTTCCATGAGGGCGGCAATGTTCTACTGTCAAATTCCTAACTGGTCCTTAAGGGTATCTTGCCTTGAGACCTATATTCTCCCTGTGGACAGTACACTGAGACAAGGATGGCTTCTTCACTCATGATAGCCATCACATTAGTGAGACAGCAGAAGAGATTCCCAACCCAAGCCTGCTTTCTTTATGGCTTTTTTTTTATTATTTATTTCCCACTGAGTGAAATTTTCCAACAGTCATAGCACATTTCTACTATAATTATCAAATCAACTTCTTTTCTTCCAAAACTCTTCTTAAAAGAAGTTAATTTTACTTGAATATTTGATTTATGAGTGTTTGTTAAAGACAGTCTTCTTGACTTCTAAATCTTCATGTCAATATATAGCAACAGCTGAAAGAGTCAAACACACCTTCATTCAGAGTTATCATTACTTTGTCTATAAGATTGACACTACATTTGACAAATTTAGTGCGACAAAGTCACAGAATCACCCCTTACTCCGAAGTTCATGACAAATGCCGCTGCTTTTATATCATGCATACCTGGAATGTAACTACAAACAATTGCACGGAAGGAAAAAAACAAGTTACTTGTCAGTATAAATTGTATTTCTAATAAGTGTTTCCATGGATGTATTACACATACCAGTATAGATATCCTTTTATTCAGACAAGAAACTCTAGGGTAAACCTATGCTTCTGATGATCTCAGTACAATGTAGGGGGATGATCAAGCTTCATATACACTGTTCATATATCATCTGAACTGAGATACCTATACTCAAATGGTAAATGTACATCCTGAAAAGTAAAATCAGTAATTTTTCTCCTTGTATGTTTTACACTGTGAGCAGATATACCTTCAGGTATCTTTGTACCTTTGAAGCTTTTTTATTTCTGGTAGATTGATTTACAATATGGAGTTTATGATGCTAGATATATAAGTGTCCATGAAATGTATGTTTCACAAGTTGTTGGGGGTTTTTTTTAATTTATTTAACTGAATTAATCAGGTGTGGGGTTTTTTTTTAATAAGAAATAGGTAGACATTCTGGAGACTTTCTTTGTTCCTTAATTTCTCTCATTTTTCCTTCAAGATCCATCAGATATTTTAATAATCTTTGAAATAATTACTATGTTTTAGTTTTGGTAGCAATGTATAAGGATGCAAAAAGGGTTCATTAAAACCATGTTCTGCAATGCCATGAATTAATTGATGTAAAGGCTTGACTGTAATCAGATTTGGGGTTTCTTTTATTAATTTACCTTGGAGGTCAAGACATTTTCATGACAGAAGAACAAAAGAAATACTACAATGCCATGAAGAAGCTGGGATCCAAGAAACCACAAAAACCCATACCTCGACCAGTGGTAAGAATTGTGCCATTCTTATGTCATCTGTATTTGGGGAGAAATTGCAGCAGTACATTAATTATAATAAAATTTCTTCTTTAACTCTAAAATGGTTTCAGCCATATTCAAGTTATCCCTTCATTCTGAATTCAAATGTACATGTGTCTGTTCTGCAGGAAAAATCTCTCCTATTTGCTATGCCTGAAGAAGCAGAGAATCAAAGAATGTGAAGAAATATAGGCTTGTTGGGTTTTGAGGGGAAAACTTTGAACTGGCATATAAGTTACTGGACAATTGTTTTCTTAGATTTTTGAGCCTTTTGCTTGGTTGTATATTTTGGGAGAGTAAGAGTGAAACGGGAGGGAGGAAACAGATGCTCATTACATAAAAATACTATAACCTTTTATTTTTTCTCTCCCCAGAACAGATTGCAAGGTCTGGTGTTTGATATTGTAACACAGCAACTATTTGACATCGCTGTTATGGTTCTAATCTGTCTTAACATGGTCACAATGATGATAGAAACAGATGACCAGACTGAACTGATGGAAGATATTTTATATTGGATTAACTTGGTATTTGTTGTCCTTTTCACTGGTGAATGTGTCTTCAAAATTTTTTCACTCCGTTATTATTACTTCACCATTGGCTGGAATATTTTTGATTTTGTGGTTGTCATTCTTTCAATAATAGGTAAGGACTTCTTATGTTCAAAATCCAATATAGTTATATGTGTATTTAATGCTTTATCTCTGTCAAGTTGTGCAAATTAGAGGAATTAATTTAATTTCTCTTGATTATTTAGGAAATTAAATGTGTACTTAAGAGTGCTAACTTTCTTAATAGTTCTTTATCAGTTGTAGTATTTCCAGGTTTGGGGTTATTTTCTAAAAGTGCTGGGAAAAAATTCTAAAATTATCCATAGCAGATAAAATTTATCTCCAATTATATTTTCCACTAATTCCACAACTAGAGTTTGGGGGGAGGGGAGGGTATTATGCTTTTTTGTGGAAAATGTAGTCTGTGTTAAAAACTTACTCTCTTAATTTATTTTTGTTTCACAGGTATGTTTCTAGCTGAGGTGATTGAAAAGTACTTTGTGTCACCCACTTTGTTCAGAGTTGTACGACTTGCCAGAATCGGTCGAATCCTGCGCCTCATTAAAGGCGCTAATGGAATCCGCACTCTGCTTTTTGCTTTGATGATGGCTCTTCCTGCTTTGTTCAACATTGGGCTGCTGCTCTTCCTGGTCATGTTCATCTACGCAATATTTGGCATGTCCAACTTTGCCTATGTCAAGAGGGAAGCTGGGATTGATGACATGTTCAACTTTGAAACATTTGGCAACAGCATGATCTGCCTGTTTCAGATCACCACATCCGCCGGCTGGGATGGTTTGCTTGCCCCGATCCTTAACAGTGGGGAGCCAGACTGTGATCCCCATAAAGATCATCCGGGGAGCTCTGTGAAAGGTGATTGTGGCAACCCTTCTGTCGGGATTTTCTTCTTTGTCAGCTACATTATTATATCCTTTCTGGTAGTGGTGAACATGTACATTGCTGTGATTCTGGAGAACTTCAGTGTTGCTACTGAAGAAAGCGCTGAACCCTTGGGCGAGGATGACTTTGAGATGTTCTATGAGGTTTGGGAAAAATATGATCCTGATGCAACACAGTTCATAGAATATAGCAAACTGTCTGATTTTGCAGCTTCTCTAGATCCTCCTCTTACTATACCAAAGCCAAACACAATTCATCTTATTGCAATGGATCTGCCCATGGTGAGCGGTGACAGAATTCATTGCCTTGACATCTTGTTTGCTTTCACAAAGCGTGTTTTGGGGGAAAGTGGGGAGATGGACGCCCTCAGAATACAGATGGAAGATCGTTTTATGGCAGCCAATCCTTCTAAAGTCTCCTATGAACCAATTACAACCACACTGAAACGAAAGCAGGAGGAGGTGTCTGCTGTCATCATTCAGCGTGCTTACAGACGTCATCTTCTAAGGCAGTCAGTAAAGAAGCTTTCATTTATTTATCAGGAAGATGGAGGTGATCTGCTTATCAAAAAAGATATGATTGTTGGTAAGCTGAGTGAAAACTCACCTCCAGAGAAAATGGATATGTCTGCATCCATCACAGCTCCACCTTCTTATGATAGTGTAACAAAACCAGAAAAAGAAAAATATGAAGATGACAAATCAGAAAAGGAAGACAAAGGAAAAGATAGAAGAGGAAACAAAAAGTAAAAGGCAGAGGTTATCCATGATGAATGTTGGTGAGCTTGAAAAGATGATGTTTTTGTCAATAGCAGTCTTACTGGAAGATTATGCCAAAATTATAAGTTTTTACATATTTATCCACTGCTGCAGTCAGTGCCTGTCCAAGACAATGGTCCTTCACTAGTAAACTCTTGGTCTGTAACAGGGAAGCAAACTTGCAGAACAATTGTTTTGATTATCAGCTGTTACTAACTGAGAGGAGACACAAAATTTCTAGTTGAACTATAGGAACCCTTAATGGGTCCTAATAAGCCTGTATTTTTGTGGAATAAGTGTATCCACTGTGTACATTTCATCTCCTGTGTTCCATGTGTGTCAGTTCTTGTTCATGATCTTGTTTACTTTAATAACATACTGCTTATTAGTTCTGCTATGCTGAGAAACCAAAATCTAAATACTAAATCTAATTTAGATAAACGCTAAATAATACTCTTATGTGCAGAGGAACACAAATGTTATGTAATATGTAATTATGGCATCATAATATGAACATTCTCTTCAAGCCACTTTTAAATGCAGAAAAGCAAGATTCCAGATTATCGAAGCTCGGGATCTAGATCAAAGTAACAGCAAACTATAAAAAGACCAACAGAGTCCAGATAGAGAATTTATCAGTAAATCAAAACAGGGAATAATTCTCACAGGAAAGAGCTGGGTAACTTAGTCTTTTAAGTCTAATATATTTATTTTTATTACCTTTTAGTAGTTCTTAATTTATTGTACTGTCCATTTCAGATACAGTGGTTTAAATAAATGCTACACAGAGCTCCCGTTCTGAAAATTGTGAGACTATGAAAAAAATTACTTTCAGAGTACAAGATAGGTCATAATTCCTGAAATATTCCAACAGTTCTTTTCACAGACAAGCGACAAGTGCCAAATTCTGCCTATAGGAAATTTTTTTTTTTTTTTAAAGTGGTGTGTTTTGACCCTATAATATCATGAGTAGCTTCCATACTTTATTCCAGTCCGTTGTTACACTTCTTATTTCTCATGAGTGTATCCCACTTAGGAAAATAATGAAAGCTGTGAGTATAAATTGATAGCAGAGTACCTTTGGGGACAAATACTACCTTAATGTATACCTCAGATTTAAACTTCCCTACTTGGAAGGATGGATCATGCCAGAAACACAAAATATGTCCATCAGAGAGGTGGTTTTGACACCCCCTTGGCACTTTAGTCAGGTTTCCACTGTAATGTAACCTTCTGTAGAGAATTTAGATGACCAGAGAAATTTACTGAAACCAGCTTTGTCTTGCACTGGGTTTAAAGGACTTTTTTTTGCATTCAGGCTGACACTATACATGTAAGTAAAATACCCTCTGTTATTTAATTAGTTGTTTTACACAGTGGTAACTTTTTGAACAAAGAGACAATGACCTAATTACTGTATGTGTGTCAAATATGTACCCTAGTAAGTTAGCTTACAACATTTCAATAGATATTATGATATATTCTGTGATACTCCAAATAATTGGAAGCTCTAACTGATGCATGCTTGCTGCTATTATCCTACAGCTGTTAGAGTTTAACATGGGAAGAGATGTGAGTGGTAAAAAGAAAAGCTGTTTGACAAGACCATCATTCCTCATACCAGTAAGCAATAGTTTGCTGCTATTAAAGACTTTATTTTGTGTGAGTGTTGTAATCAGCAAATATGCAGAAAGTTACTGGACTATACAGGACAAATAGATGGCTTAAAATATGGGGCTAGAAAAAAATTATAACATATGTCTATTCTTTTTATTTTTAAAATAGTTTTATTTTATAACATTTTATACCTACTGTAAGAAATTACACATACTTTCCTGTTATATAATTTTTATTGCTGTCTCTGTTTGACACTTTACTGTTCGAAAACCTAAGATACAATGGGTAATTGAAAATTTCTGCTAATTGCTTTAAACAGCTTTTAATGAGGGATAATTTAAAAACAAATGGACAGTACAATTTTTTTCTGATCCATAGGCAGGCCTTTTTTTGCAAAACAAGATACTTTTTTATGTTATAATCCTGTCTGTTGATATTTAGATTAATCTTAGTCATAGGAACATTGCTTTTTCCCCAGAGTTAATCTCACACTGTCTGCTTTGCTTATTGGTGCACGCTGCAGTAGAAACACTTTAAATATAATCTGTTATTCAAAAATCTTCCTTCATGAGGTTGAATAGTGAACTTGTGCAATGGGCAGTGAAACACCTTGCATTTCTTACAGAAGAACTAGAATATTGATGGGCTCCTGCTTTTATAGAAATTATTGGCTCATAGTGTACTAATGAACTGCATGCAGGAAGTTGTTTTACCAAAAATAACTACATTGCTAACAACCGAAAAGAATAAAGATAACCTTTTTATGTAATTGTTTTAGTCTTTGTCTTTTATTGTATGAAGTTTATAAAGATTAACAAGTAATGGTTGGTAAAATTAAGGGGGAACCACTTCAGCAGTGAGGTGATTTAGACATCTAGCTCTCATGTCGCTTCATGACTTAGATCAGTATCAATTTCTCACCATCAAGATGAAATGAAATGCTGATGTTTTCCTGACCAGAGGAGTTTTTCTAGAATTCAGAAATAAACCACATTTCAACTATGTGTCTTTTTGTCAAATTTTTGAGTTGCCCAGGAAGAGCTCCAGTGATATTCTCTGTTGGGCAAGTCCAATGTGGGATGCTCCTGCAGACACCACTCACCCTGGGATCTGTCACCAGAATAACCCCATGGGAGCATAGTGGAGTTACTTTAATCCCTTTCCTTCTGAAGAAGTCCATGCTTGCCAAGAGAAGGGAACAAGAGCTGTTAGAGCTTTTAGTGGCTGTGTCGCAGCTGTCCTCAGGCCACTGATGCCTTTGTGGAGGCTCTCAGGTGTGGTCCCTGGCAACAGGTTGCTACACACAGGTGGCACGAGAGGGGACACAGGGTGTGCATTGGACCTGGGCATGGGGTAATTAATCCTTTTTTTTCCTTTTTTTCCTTTTTTTCCTTTTTTTTTTTTTTTTTTTTTGTGTGTGTGTGTGTTCTCGTTTCTTTTGTGAAGAGTAGCTGCTGTATACTTGGGCCAACATAACTAACAGGAAAAGACCCTGAACTATGCTGTGCTTTGAAGGACAATGTTTTTAGTAACTATACCCGACTTTAATTAGTATGCATGCTTTTTTCAATCCAGAATAGCTAGTGTCTTAATACCTTCGTTACTAACAATAATTACGTATTAATGTAATAATGTAAATACTCTTTAAAAATACTGGTTATACTCTTAAATTGCTGTGTAAAGAATGAAGTTAAGTCAGTGCTGGACAGGTGTGTAGTTAACTTGAAAATTCTGTGTGGAATAAGCATAAAATATTTATGTAATAATTTTTCTACAAATTTGGTAATGCGCAGAAATTTATAAGGTCATTCATAAATCATTTTACCCTATAAAATTTCTATTATTTTTAAAGTTATGACTATTGAACCAATAATCCAACCCAAGTCACTCCATTTTTGGTATCTCAAATGCAATACTTTAGACCTTTACAAAAAAGTAATATATTTTTGGATTTCGAGTGTATATATTTGAATAATTTTGGATACTTTGATATTTCTTTGAAATTATTCCAGTATATCTTGAAGGTAAAAAGCTTATGGAGGACACAGTTAACTTGCAGACTTCCTTCTTAACCTCCAGGTATAAAATAAGTCTGTGTTTTAGTTTTGATATAAGACAGTGGTTTCAGGTAATAGGTCAGTCATATACCGTTACGCAAAACATTAAGCAAAATTCCTAGAGCAGTAGGACATTGCACTCTCGTATTTTCCCAGCTCACAAAGAAGGAAAAATTAATAAGAAAACTCCCTTAAAATTGCCTCAGAAATGAGCTTTCTTTATTCTCTCTTACTAACTCAGGAATGTAAATGTATTTTATTTTGTGAAGGTGTCATCAATGTCCAGCTCCCCTCCTCACCCTCCAAAAGAGTCCCAACTGTACCTCAAGCCTGTACGGGAACATAAAAGTGGAACATTCTAAGATTTTTACATCCTGGCCCAACCCTGTAACAAAACTCTGTTTCATTTCTAAGGACAAGACTAGTCCTGCGTCCACCGTACAAAATCACTTGTAAAAATGAAAAAGGGAGAGATAGCAGGGCGAATAGGTAGGATATTGCTCACTCGCTTGTTTTCATCAAGAGGCCTTAAATAGGTGGTGGGGTAGTTTGTATTTTCAAGCAGGAATTTGTGCTGCTGGGGGCGGTGGGAGCATCCATCCCCCGGCAGCAGGCGCAGGGCGCGATGCGGGCGCTGTCGGCGCCCTGCGGGCTCTGCCGCCCCGGCGGCGCCGGCACACTCGGGCTGCGGCCACCGCGGGGAGCTTGGGCTTGCAGAGAACGCACGGGTTTTAGGCTTGACCTGATAACTCCTCTGGTTGTGTGAAGATAGCTTCGTTGTTAATTCTTTTGAGACTGAAACAGCAGCTTGGATTTCAGTTCTGTACCCTGTATATGTGGACCTATATCCAAACCTGATACCACGTTGGTTAAGAACTGCCGTGCTCATCTGAGTTTACTAGGCTACAGCTGAAGCAGGGAATTCCTCGAATAGCTTTAGGTTTACTTTTATTAATAAGAATTATTAATCTAATCCCACGGTGCACCCCTGAAACAGCCTCAGCCCTCTAAAAGAATCATATTTGAAAGTATCTGTGTCATTTGCATGGCAAACAGTTATATATATAAAGCATTATTAAAAATGCAGGGGATTTTTTTTAGACATAGAAATTCCTTATAATATTCGTTCTATAGCATAGATTCAGAAAGGCTTATCTAGCTCAGTAAGGCATTAGGAGAAATAATCTGAAATCTCTGCAGTGTAAGAATATTTAATGGCTCACAAACCTCTGCATTAGCAACATCTTTTTCAGTGGGGGATGGTACCATTTCTTTCATTCTCTGAGCACAACTAGGTTTCGTGTATGTGATACAGCATGCAGGCTCTGTCACTCCGTATATTTATTTTTCCTTTATCAGTGGGAGCTGTTGCAAAGTGGAAAGAAACATATTCTAGTGCTTGCCTTAAAAAAAAAAATAAGACACTGCAGTGTAACCCAAGCAAAGTAAACTGCGGCACATTCTCATCCCTCTGGAGAGGGAAAATTGCATGCTGGAGCACACATGATGTCGGCTGCAAGAAAAGCTTTTGATGAAAATAAGGAATGACACTTCATAAACAATTTATAACAATCAAACCCGCAGCTTCAGACATGCTCTGCACTTCGATTTTCTATTGTCTTAAAAGCATGTTACTTTCTTTTTAACACCAATCTTGATAATAATCTTTGTGGAGTATGACAGCTGATTAAAAAACAGCACAATATATTTTTCAGAAAATGTTTATCTGAAGTGAAATGTAGGAGACTGTTTTCATTTCCGAAGTAGTAAGTATCTGTAACAGTAATGTTTAAAAATGGTTAGAGAATTATGTGCTGTATTGCTATTTGCAATATTGCTTTATAAAAAAGCCATGCTTGCAGATACCATAGCAACCCCTGTCATGTGGTACTTCTTGATTGCCAAGCTGTATAGTAGCTTTATGCTCATATTCTGCAGCCATACTTGTATTAATATCTTTATATAGTGTTTAGGAAAAATTGCATCTGCATCCACAACATAATGCAAACTGAACTTTGCCAGCAGTGGTCTCTAGGTCATGGTCTCAGGCAGGCAAAAAGTTAAAATATTCTCTCCAATAATTAACACTGTGAATACCTTTTTAGTTGTCTTAACTTCTTCATGGCCCTGATGGCTGTCAAATATGGTCTTACAATGATTGCTGCAGCATTGCTGCAAATGCTAGTAAATGTATTTATACAGATGGAAAGCAGCTGCTCATGCTCTAACTGTATAACATTGGAAATTGGATGTGATTTGTGTGATGCTGAATAAGAGGGCGGATAAATGCAGGCTCCTGATAGCCTTTGTCTGGAACTGCATGTACATCCAAGAAAAAAAATTCAGAGTGATGCTGAGAAGCATTGTGAATTCATCAGCTTTATCACTCCTGCTTTCTCATTTATTTGAAAAGCAGTTACTTGAAATTTCGTTTATCTATGTTGCATCAATCTTTTAGAATTCTGTTACTTTTATATAAATACTAGAAGAATGAGGAAAGGAGAATGTTTGCTTTGAAAAGATAGTAACCGATGACGTATGAAGACTACATAATATAATTCTGACATGATTTTTCTACTTGTGTTTCAGGATTAAAAGCTTTTTTTCACAGTTGAATTCTACTACATATAAGGAGAGCATCCAACACGAAATTTCAAAGGAAAAGAAACTTACAGCGCTGGTATTACTGACAGGTTATAAATATAAAGTCTTTTGTGGAAGTTAATTGGAAGTTGATGAACTCTGAAAATAAAAGATTGTGCCACAGAACATGGAGTAAGAAAAATCTGCAGCAAAGTACAATTAGAACACAAGGAACTGTTTTACTTTTGTGATCAGACAGAATACTTCATACTAAAAGCTAGGATCAAAAGATACTTCACATATCTGTTAATATCCAAAACACATCTATGTCTATGTACCCTATTTATTCATCTATTACTATATAAATATCTTTAATAATTTTGCAGTTTAAAAATTCTTGAAATTTTTTTTAAGGAAAAAAGAGAAAAGGCATAATGGGAAGGCATGCTGGTTCAACTTTTCTGTATTACTTGGTACCTATTCACATTCCAGCTTCCCTTTCCCCATTCCACTATGAATCCCTTTGCACAAGATGAAAGTTTTACATGGCAATTCAGACTGATGTGGTGGAATGCACTCCTTTTAAAAATCCATTATGAAGTAAAATAAAATGCCTTTTCCTCTCTGAAGGACAGGAAAAGGTTGAGTTTGTAGGTCTTCCTAGCACTGTCAGTAATATATCCAAAAACCATTTGTGAAATTCTTGGCTTTTTAGAAGTTCTGTGTTTTTGAGTCAAAGGAATTGCATTGGAAAGGTTTTCCTCAATGTTTCTTCAGTATTTCTTCATACATGGGACGTAGAATAAAAAATTATGTTCTTCAGAGCTGCATTGAGTCTACAATCTCTTTTGCCTCTGGTCTTATGGATATTTGTGGAAGTGTAAAGGAAGAGAATGTAAGTAGATAGGTAAGAGCCTAAACCTGTTCCTCTACGTATAGGTTTTTTTCTGACTTTAAGGCAGCTCTAGTTGAGTATAATTGCATCTCCTCTCCTTTTCCTTCCTGCTCTATTCCCATTCTGGAAGACAGAAGAGTTGCCTTTCAAGCAGGAAGACCACAAATCGGTGTATTGTTGCAGATGGTTCAAATGGTGGAGCTGAAGAGTAACTGATCAGCTGCAGCAGCTTTTTCATGTATGACAGCGCCAGCAAATTATGGTAGGTAACCTCATTAGCAAATAGACTTCAGCAGCAATTAGAATAAATATTAAAGAGAGAAGAGAGAAGATAATTGGTGTTTAAGAACAAAAATTAGAGACAAGGTCTTTTAGGTTTTGTAGGAAATTTTATTCCACATAAAATTACAACTTTTTGTATGACTTCTTTAAAAAACAGATGCACAGTACTCAGACTCCCTTGTGGAGATAAAGGACATTCAGAAGTGACTTAAAATAATATTGAAACATGGCAAAAATACCACCTTAAAATGTCCCATTTAACTGCAAGCAGAGGCAGATAAATTTGATATTCAGAGACTGATAAACAACTTAGTTCCTCCTTTTACTATATTTTCCATATAGAGAACTTGCTTCTGTCTCTTCAAGCAGTGTCCCGTCCAATGACAGTAATAAGGATGTTTGTAAATGATCTGGTTTGTTCATAACCTTGTGAGAGTTTCTTGAGATGTGAATGCATTTTCTTAATAGTTTCAAGTCTATAGCTAAATGTTAGGACAATTTCAGTTATGAACTCCTCTAGCTCTTCAAAAATTTTCCCATGGTGCCTAAGGGCTTTTTTGAAATCTTACTAATCTATAACTGATCTGGCAGAATGTATATAAACTTCTACTAAAGTTTTCATCTTTCTGAGCACAACTGATATGCTGGTCTGAAAAACGTTCCTTGAATATTACCGGCTGCTGGCCATTCTGACAGTGAGAAAAGAGTGAATGCCAAAAAGTCACCAGAGGTATTACCAAGCTAATCCAAGGTTTATCTGATTCCCAGGGTGAGAGACTGACCAATCAACGATTCTTCCCAGCACTGGATAAGTCATGGTAGTTACCAAGCAGGGAGAAAGTTCTTTCAGCACACCACAAGCTGCCCAGCATCTTACTGTTTCAATAAGTCTGTAAAAGCACAACAGTCAAAAAGCCCCTTCTCCAGCCTGCACACTGAGTGCATAATTGGCAAGCTCTCTTGTGGATGAGGCAGGGTTTCTCCATCCCATTTTTCTTCTCTGTTTACCAGGCTGTGAGATGTGGGAAATAAGTGAAGGTAAGGAAAGGAAGAGGAGAAGTAACTCAGTTCAGAAAGCTGACAGGGAGCTGGGCAGTGGGGATAAAGACAAAGGAAAGGAACAAAATGAAGCTGGGCAGTAACTTCTGTTCCAGACTGTCAAAGACTGAACTAGATTAACTGGTTTAATTTAGTATTAAGAAAAAATAAATGTCAGAAAATCATGAGTCCACTGAAAATATGAACTTGATATCAATGAAGATTCTTTAGCATAAGAGGTATTGAGCAATTGCACAGCTTCATGTGTATTTATAAAATATGCATGGTTAAGAGTTTCTGCCTGCTTCTGACCAGTTTATATATTAAGGGATTACTGCAGGTTTGTCCGAAACCATTTAGCTCTCTTACTGTCAGTTACACTGACATGTTATGAGGAACTGTTACAATCACAGATAGTTGCTGTATTTCAATTAGCATTTCATATCATTACCCTTTCCTAATCTTAGTTGTAGCAGAGGAGTTGGGTCAGCTCATTGGTTTTATCAATGCTGTCCCCTGATACTTTTAGAAACTCTGGAATTGTTTGGGACTTTGAAAGAAGTTTTAAAAACATGGGCACATTTATGTTCCAATATAACTGAAGAATACTCCAAGTGGCTCAGAAATTTGCTAGGATACGTTGAAGTTAGCACTTCCTTCACAATTCGGCAGTGAAAAGCATTGCAGGAAAGCAATGTCAAAGTGTTTATTAAAATAATTTGTCATAGTGCTGTTAGGTACTTTCAATGTTCAGGGTTTATGTAAGAGATATATTAACACACCTGCTGTGTAGTGAATGGGCACAGGGAAGTTAGGGTAAAATCTTACCAGTAAGTGAATTTTCCTGATCTTGAGTGATTTGGTGAAAAAAAAATTCAGTCTTTACGTATTATTAAAGCAAAATTATTTTCATATTTTGTAGTCTTACATCAAATTATTTTCCAGCATTCCAGCATAAGGTTCCTTCCTTAAAATATAATACATCAGTCTTGACTCTCCTGATTCACTGTGAATATAGTAAAGGTAATACTGACAGCTGTAATGTTTATAAACCTAGTTATCATACAATCATAATTTCATTTAAGTGGGTATATTTTATATCTCCGTGGCCTTCTCTCCCTCCCTAGAATTCTTGACATCTCCGGTGAGTAAGCTCTGGTGCTAGTGACTCACTGTGATTTTTGTTTCAGTAGCACTTCTGACAGCTGACATCTCTGAAAGTGGCTTATCCTTACTAATTGCCAAGTGGAAGGTCTAAATTAGGCCATAGTTTCACAAACATATTTAACTGCCATAAGGTGGCAATGTAAGTGAAAGAAGTAGTCCTTTCTCCCTGCTTAGAACAACCATTTATACTTCCCTGCAGCAGACTGGATTGGGGAACTGAAAACTCAGCAAGAACAGAAGTTTATTCTTACCCTAGATAATTTTTCCATTCAATTCACACTATTTCAAGTACTATGGTGTGTTATATTTTTCTGATTCATTTGTCTCTACCATAGTTTCTAAGTTATGAAATAACGCTTATTAAAAAAAACACCACAACAACAAAAACCAAAACAAACAAAAAAAACCAAACCCCAGGGAAAAAAACCCCACAAGTAAAAATGCAAGAAGACATTTACAGAAACTCAGAAACTCAACACCATTGTATTAGAACTTTCATTCTTTATGAATAATGGAAAACTTGTCTATGTACACCTAATATTTCAAGTTTCAGTTTATTTATAACTTTTTGTTCTGCTAAGAAGATTTTTTGAAAAACACCATTGTCTGGTACTGTATTGCCCTAAGCTCTGTCAGTAGTTTAGATGTGTCACCTCATAGCAAGTCTTACGTTCTTCCTAAGTTTAATCATAATAATTAAAATATACTTGGGAGCAGCCTTTAATTACATAGCTTTATTTTCCATGCCTCTGCTGCTGGTAGTTTTATAGCCTCAAATGTGTGATGCCAAATTTCTTAATTTTGTCTTTCAATCATTGAATTTTCAGTTCAGGCATTACTTTCTTCAAAGTCTTGCCCAACAGAAAATTGCTTTCTTGTTCTTTCAACACCTTAGTCACAGTCATCCTTTTAGTTGTCACCTCCAAAGCAGACTGTTCCACGTGTAGTATCTGATTTACCAGCCAGTCATTTAATCTGCCTGTAAGAGAAGTAAAAGTTGTGTAGCTGATCAACTTCACTTCTGATTGAGGATTTTTGAACCTGAATCTTTTGTAACCCTTCCTGGGAGTTACCTCTCCCTATCCAATGTTGCCACAAATAATTAGAACAAAGTATGGTTACAATGCAGTCCATAATTGATACATAGTCCCACCTCTTGAGATGTGCTCGTTCTGGTTATTCCAGCTTCCAAAACGGCTGTCTTCTGCCACTGAATGTTAAGGGGTGTTGAGGTAGACTAAGTCAGCACCGGCTGCTTCCGTTTCAGAGGAGGGCTTTGCTGCAGTTCTGTGTAGAGTAATTCCATCTGTTACTCTGTTGTAGAATATTCAAATGGATTTTTGTCTGACATGAAAATGTACCTTGGCAGAGGCAAAGTGAGATGGCAGCAGGGTGGGTGTGTGAAGGCAGAGGCAGTGACCTGGTGAGGTCAGAGGAGGACCCAGTGTTGTGGTTTGGCAAGTGCCAAAGACAAGGGATATGATAACTTTGGAATGTGGGAATTGCATAAAATCTGGGATAAGGGAGAAGATGACATCCATTCAGTGAATTTAATTTCACTTTAAAGTTGACTTTTACCTTTTAGTTTTGTGTCCCTGTATTACTTATTCTGTGAAGATCTGTGAATTTTTAAACTCATAAAACAAAATTCAAAAATTGGTTGGTTGGGTTGCTTTCTGTATTTGGAGTGTGCATAATAAATGATCAGTGAAGAACGCATAGAATCGGGGATTAATATAATTTCCACTTGAGGATTTGCGTAACCTGAAAGTGCTTCATGCATAACTCCCTTTGCCATAGCCATGTTTTCCAAGGATCAGAAGAGATTTTTTTAAGGAGCCTTTATTTAATTAAAGATAAATCTTTGAGTTCCAGAGATCTTTTTATGAAGCGACTCCATGATTTTTTTACAAAATATGCTCTGTATGTGTTTATTACCATGCAGTTGATTTTTTCAATTTCTGTGCTAATTTTTCTTAAGGTATTCATTGTCAAAATTATGGATTTTTATCTGTTTAATCACTTCTTAGTGTCTGACAGGACATATAACAATAACATTAAGACATAATCTCCCGTGAGGTAGAGTTTTTTTAATTCTAGCATCCTGCCACCCCACCTCTAATGACTTTTTATCACTTTTGGCTGCCTCAGTTTATCAAACTGAGTCATGCCATCAGGAAGCAAGCTCTACCTAAGCTGAATGGAAGGATTTCCAGATGGTGATTTTTTTTTTTTTTAAGTCATCACGATATAGTTATTTCACATTTGTGAACAACCTTGAGAAATTCTCCCTGTCTCTAAACCCTTATTGATCATTAAATTTCAGAAATGCAACTTCTAGCAGCAATATACCTTTTGATAAATATGCAGAAATTTGCTTCTTTGAAGAACTGCTTTTTCTGATATGAATATGTAAGCCATCCATTTGAAAATAATTTATTAATCTAATTCAAACATATGTCATGTAATTGTACATGCCTCCATAATAGAAAAAAAAGATATTTTTTAGCTTTAAAGGATTTAATCAGAGCAGGACTCCCCTACAAATGAATAGAATGTTCCTTCTTCATCTTTGGGCTCCCTGCCAAGTTTTATGAATATGGCAAAAAAATTAGACTGAAGGCTTTAAAATTAGATCTTACCTGTCTCTTCATAAATTCTAATAAAATGGAAGAAATAGCTCACTTGGATTCTGGCCTCAGTAAATGTACCAAGATTTTGGGGGCTGAAATGGAGATACTGGGTTGATTCTGCAGCATGCTTGCTGAGCAGGGGGTTAGATTTTGGAAGCAGGCTGCCAGCATGCTCTGCAGCAGTTTGCAGGTGTAAGGACAGCAACCTTTTGCAGTTTGTGCTCTCAGAAACCCACTGATATTGTTGATGCCTTTAAGAGAATATTGTGAAATTCAGTAAGTTTCTGCATCCTTAGAGGCTTTTGGAATAGATTAACACTATGAAGTTTAGAGTTATAAACTGGCTAAAATGTCGTCTTCACTACACAGACTCAGGGAAGTGTAACTGTAGTAAATGGTAACAAACCTGCTAGTGCTATTTCTTACATATGCAGGAAGAGATACTGATAGCAACTCTTCAGCTTTTGTGGGTTTTGTTCCAAGTGCAGAGTGTAAACTAATTGAATAATGAACTTTGATAATTAAAAAGGAAAAAAAAAAAAAGGCAGTAGTATTCAGGGTCACAATATTTTTGGGATTAAACGGGAGCAAAAAAACCCCCAGAATAGTGCCTGTGAATTTATTATTTAAAGGTGAACGGTAGACATGTGCTTATCTGTTGTGTTTTGCTGATGTTTTTTCAGGGCAAAATTGAAAGCCAGGAATGGTAGCAAAAAGCTGCAGGCTGGTGGCTCCTGTAGTGGGTAATTGAGCGAAGTGTGAAGTTACTTGCCTGTAAACAAAGCAGACAGACATTACTTTGACCCGTGTTTTATTGGTAATTAAAAACCTACATAGCAAATCAGCTGGAGAGGTGTACATTTATACCTGCCATGTGGGGAGGAAGGCATCAAGTTCAGAGAGCCTGAGACTTCTGTGTTATAAAAACAGGCTGGTTCCAGTAGGTTCAGCTGTGGGGAGGGGCGTGGGGGCGGCAGCAAGCAGCAACATCAAAAAGCCAAGTGCCATCACCATTTGGTGACATAGTTAGACCTAAGTGTGTTTGTGTGAATCTGTGCCTGAACCCTGAGCTCGGAGTACACAGACACGTGGGAGTAGGTCCACAGGAGCTCGTTTCTTGATGTTAGTTACCTGCCTCGGTGTAAAAACAGATGGGTACCTCTACAGAATGCTACCCTGCTACTCCCATTTTTTCCATTATTTGCTTAATGAGAAAGACAGTGGTTTGATTTTGGTGGCTGTAATAGAGATAAACCTGATTTGCTGCTGCTTTATTAATTACAGAGCAACTGATGTGAAGGTGGACCTGTTGTTCTCTCGAATGATGTAGACACCATCTCTTTTTTTTTT
>WEKY01060631.1:14773-66563 GCA_013390045.1 Picathartes gymnocephalus | reverse complement strand
TCAAAAGAAATATTTATTTGGGTGAATATATTTTTTTGCTACTGGTGTAACTACTGGCCTGATAATTTTTTAAACTAAAGGTGTTATCATCCTTCTAAAGATTATTATTTTGTTTTCTTTCAAAAATTTAATAGTTTGTTCTGCACTTTGCTTGCAGGATTTTGGTTGAAAATTATCTAAAACAACTTTGGTAGTTATTTTTCTATTGATTATTATAAGCTTAAGGTCCTTTGAGAGAATGTCAAATTATAGGTCTATAATTACTTTGACACCCTCCAGTTTCTGCTCAATAAAAAATTAAGATCAATAGCTCTTGGCATACAATAGGTTTGCAGAGCTCCTTGTCTCTACAGGCAAGAAATTCCAGCCTATATAAATGATGAATTCTCATCCCCACAAAAGCCTGCGATAAGTTGTCCAGTATTCACCATTCATCCACAGATTGTGTGAATCCTCTTTCTCTAATAATTATGTATTTATATCAGATAGAGTGCAAAGATATTTGGAAATAGGAGAAAGCTATTCTCGGGAGCACGCTGAAGGATCTTGGAAATTTTCCATAAGCTTAATACATTCAAATGTCTATTCCTAGCCAAGGGAATGGGTGATTGTAAGACTCCAGGCCCCTGTTGAATATGAAATATGCAAAGGGCACCTGATCAGCGCTTGAATTAAGGTAAACATTACCAAGGTATTTCCAATCTTTAGAGGAACTGTGCTTTGTAGTGTGATGCCATCTATGTAAGACCATCTATTATACTGTTCTGAGTAGTTTCATTGTGGCTTTTGGCATTTTTGTGGCACCCCCTGATTGTGTATTGGACTTGGGGAAGTTAAAAAAACACAACTTGCTGCTCTTTTGCACCTGCTGGGATGCACCAAAACCCACTTCATTTATAATTCAGTTTCATTGCCAAATTTCACCATCTATTGCTTATGTTGGCAATGTCCAAAACATTTCATTACCACGTGATGGTAATACACCCAGAACAATACCATTGCATATTTCTTTTTCTTAGGTCAGAACTCTTCTGTTCAAAAATTATTTTTAATGAAAGTTTTAAAAGTTGGAGCATTAACAAAAGAGCAACAAAATACAACCAGAAGAGTAGAGATTCATTTAACCCCAAATTATCAAGAGTCATGTCTTAGGCACATGATGACTTGCACAGGCCTGCTGCTGGTAGCTTGTTTCCTGTTTCAAATCTCAGTTAAAATTACAGAAAATATTTTCCTACCATTCCCATCTTAAGGAGCCACCAGATTTCACTGAAGCCAGTTGAATCATTCCTAATGGGGTGGCATGCAGTTAGCATGGGCAGGGATGTGACCCCCAAAAGTTTAACAATAGAGATATGTGCTCAAATTGTAGTAAAAAAGGGTTTGAGAGCCACAAAGCATTTTGTGAGAATGTTCAGTGTGGTCCAAAGGTAAACATGGGAATACACGCTCAATATTCATGGCACTAGCAGTAGTGCTTGTGACTGTTAGGGGTAGATAGCATTTTACTGGAACAGCAGAAGAAAGAAAGATAAGCAACACATTTTTAGGACAGATGAGAAGAAAAGGAGCTAAGCAATACATTATTTTTAATATTCTGAATGCTATCTGTTGACATATCAGGCATGGACTCCATTTTATTACAATGTATCAAAAGTTGAAATGAATGAGATTAATCAGTGAAGACTTAATGAACAATAGTAATATTCCCTTATTCTTAGCACAACTAACAGCAAGTTTCTGAAAATATGACATTAAGAATACTGGAGGACTTCCAATCTCACTACAAATTTATAAACACTAGAAATGACATTTTGAAGAACTATTGATTAGTTACATGAATGTCAGTTCCAAGTAAAATACTGAAGATATTTGGATTTGAGCAGCAAAAAATGAGAAGCTAAAGTGCTAATTATGGTAATGAGCACAAAGATAAATCCTGTCAACTCTGTTTTTTGAAAAGATCATAAATCTATCTAAAATGGCAAGTGTAGAAGCATAGTTTTTTTTTTTTAATTAATAAATACACACTTTAAACACTTGTTTTGGATGCAAGTGATCGAATTAGGTGTGCTACAGGCTGGGCTGATAGATTTAAAAGTATTACTAATGAGGAGATGTGTTTAAGTGGTGTTATTTCTAGGAAGGACCCTCTATAAATAGGTCCTTTATTTGGTGTAATTAATACTTTTGTCAGTTATGCACAGTATGCTGTAATGTTTGTGATAGTAAAGTTTGCGGATGACATGGAAGAAGGAATGAAGTTAATAAGGTTGGTATTTCAAGGCAAGCTGCATAGTCTGGTTTAAATATTGGCATTGAAAACACCCAATTTGAAAGTAGTCAAATGCAAGGTACAAGAATTGGGACTTCAGGATGTACTATAAAAAATCATTTTCAAATGAAACAAGAATGGAAGATTTAAAAGCCAAGACCACCTCAAAGTGTATGGCCTGGGCAAGAAGGTCAATGTGATGATGGGAATGGACAGGGAATAGAAGAAGGTACATGAGTTTGGTATGAGCTGGAACATGTGGCACTGATGAGGTTTCTTTAAAATAAATTCCTTCTTGGAAAAAAGGCAGAATAAATGTCTATTAACAGATTGTGGGAGATGCAGGAAAGTGTTTTGAGAGACTGGCAATGAGATTAAAACCAAGCTTAAATAATTCAACTTATGAACTTGCTGAAAAGAAAATTTAGAGCACATATTACTGTTGGGTGGAGAAGACATTACACTGGGAACTCCCCAGCTTGTCTGAAAATGGAATAATATTTTATAAAAAACAGCAGTTGATACTAGATGAGTTCACCTTGTAAAATGCAGTTTATTGTAAGTGTTGGAACAGCTGATACAAAAGGCTGTGGACATAGAACTGGTCTGTGCATTTAATTCAGATTCAGAGCAAATCAGATTTAAATTATTCACATCCATCGTACAGTTTGTTAACTTAACAATCCTTCTTTTCCCTTCATCTTGAAAGAAGATTTTCCTATGACTAATAGGAACAGTTCTGCTTTAAGATTATTATTTTAATCAAATTATCTCCTTTAGAGGTCATGAAACAACTTCTCTAAGATGGATAAATTAGTCAGCAATATTCTGTTTATTCTTTTTTCTCTGAATTGCTTTGAGAAAGTTTAAATTAGCACCAGGAATGACTAGTTTTCAGCATATACCTGTAGTCTGAAGGAATGGGAATGAGCCAGCTGTATCTTTCTCATGAACTCAACTTTGAAGTGGTTGTTGAGCTTAGGGCTACAGTTCAAGTCAGAAGAGAAAGGAAGGGGAAAGCCCTCGAATACCTTTCTTCTGCAGTACAGGACATCTAGATATTTTTCATCTAGCAGTCACTTACCACAGAGGCACTTGCTGTGACTTTTTGTCTTCATTCTATGACCTTTGTCACCCAATTATTTAATTTCCTTCTGATTTCAGTCAAAATAAATAAATTATGGTTTCATTAGTGGAGTTACTGAGCTAAATCCAGTGGAACAAAACTGAAAATAAACATTCTAGCCCATGAGGCCTGAAGTTCTGTGAAGTAATTTTGCTTACATGTTCAAGTTTTTTTGTTTAAAATCATTACTTTATCTGAAAGGGGCTGCAATTGGGTAAACTTATCATGGATTAGCATTCCTTTCTACATTGATGTTGAAAATGCTTAAGAACAGCTCTTGGCAAAGGCAGATTTTATCATACTGCTCCAACTCTAGACTGACATGGCTATTCCAGCAGACTTGGAGTAACAAAAAGGTGGGTCACAGGTTGTAGAAATAAAATATCAATATACACAACCAAAATCAGGGTAAACCTGCTGAAGCTCAAGCATTTTCACAGAAGTTCTGTGCTAAAAAGGGAAAAATAAAAGATTACTCATCCTGTTCTCTTAGTCTTAAAGGAGGAGGTAATGAAAATTCAGTGGAAAACCCAATGTTTCCAGGAAGCTGGTTAATAAAAACAGAAATCCTGGAGGAAGGTTTGAGAATTGCTCTTATGGGCAGAAAGTCCTATTAATGTTTCTGTTCTAGTTTCTATTCTAATGGCACTTGGGGACAGGGATTAGTCGTGAACACAGTGGTGCTGGGTTAATGGTTGGACTCGATGTTAGAGGTTTTTTCCAGCCTAAATGATTCTATGACCTTATTT
The DNA here is from genome assembly GCA_013390045.1 of Picathartes gymnocephalus. NCBI lineage: Eukaryota > Metazoa > Chordata > Aves > Passeriformes > Picathartidae > Picathartes > Picathartes gymnocephalus. Next base: position 62,413 of record WEKY01060631.1, on the reverse strand, counting down.
GAGTTCCACAAAAATTCTGATGCGTTGTGAGACAGAGCTCAGTCTCCTTCCCAGAGGACTCTGTTTAGACCTGGAGCTCTTAGAAGGCTTCAGCCAGTTGTTCTTAGGCACAAGAATAGAGGGATTTGCATTTCCTTTGCAAGTTCACCTTTAGACACAAGGAGACCAAAATCTGTGCTTTGCAAGGCAATGATTCAAAGCTGACATGGAGATACTGAGTCTGGGAGGAAGATGGTCTCTGTCAGGACTGTGATAGGCACCCCAATACTGCACTGTAAGCAGTTGAAGAAGGAAGAATAGAAATATGCCTTTCCTAACGTCACATTGCCACAGCTTCCAATAAAAATTAAAAACTATTAAAGTAAATATGATGAAGGAAAGAATTTTGCTTCATTAAAGTACCTTAAACAATAGAACTTGCTGATTTCGCTTGAGGTGACCTGTTAAAAATAGGAACAGAAAAGTGTTTTCCCTTATTGGCCTCTAAGGACTCAGTGATTTGAGTATATACAGCTGAATCTTGAAGAATTACCCACTAGGAATGATTGAAAAAGGGAGAACTTCTTCAGTAGATCTCTCTAAGATGTCATTGCTTTACAGTGTGGAGTCAGTTTGAAAGAGATTAGCATAAAGAGCTAATATAATTTGATGATGAGGCATTTTAGACATTGCTTTGGTCTGATATGGCTGGTTTTATTTGTTTGTTTGATTTACTCTGTGTGAAATCAAGCCATAGTGGCTTACAAGGACATATAGTTTAGTTTCTCACATAAGGGAAGGAAAAAGAGACAGCTACGTCAAAAAGATGAGCAAGATAAACAAATATAACACAGACTTTCATGTCTCTTTGTCCTGCAAACTTCAAAACTCTGTTCCGGATTATGCAATTATTATGTTCATTGTTTTTAGTTTAGTTTACTTAAATGAAAGATCAATTAATAGTAGCCAAAATAGTGCTTATTCTGACACATAAATATTTTAAAACAAGCCAATGTAGACATTACTGATTTTTCTTTAGATGAGATAGTATTCATATCTTTTTTAACAGTTTCATGCAATGCTGCTAAGCTCAGCATTAGACAAAGGATCACTTAAGTGTAAGTAAAATGTGTATGAAAACCTAAGGTGTTGGCAAGGATCTTGCTATGTAAATAATAATATACTGGTTATCAGTCAGCAAGGGACTGGAACATCAGAATCTGGGAGCTGCAGAATATAACTGACAGCCCCTGAATCCTGCTCTACAAGGGACTACCCTCAATTCACAAAGATTTGGGACATCATGACTGTTGGACCACTGTGTCTTTCAGTACTGAATGAAGGCTGATGTGTTTAGAACAGATATCTTGAAAGATTTGTTTTATTTATTAGGCCTTATCTTTGGGTTGGTGAAGGAGAAGCGAAGACAGAAGCATGCCCTGACCTAGGTGCCCAAGGACCATCCATGTTTAACTCTGCATAGTCTGAAGGCTGAACAGTCTTTTGCCTATGAGAGCTTGTGGTGTGCAAGTTCAAAATTTGGATGTGGAATACATGACCTGAAGAGCTTTGATTACTGGTCAGTAAGTCCTTTGTGGAAAACAGCTACAGACACTAGAGACTTGGAAAGTTACCTGAGACACAGGCTCTTATTTAGGTAATTGTGAACTCTTTTATTGTAAACTATGCCCAAGTGAATAGGAACATCTTGGGAAGAAAAGCAAGAAACCAAAAGGGAATCTGTATTATTTCCTGGAAGCATCCAAACGATGGAAATAAGAGCAACAAGAATACAGGAGCTGGAAAATTTTCTTTGGTGGGAACCAGAGATCTATTGAAAACATTTAACAGGTCACCCACCCTTTTGTTACCCTGCAGTTATTAAGCATATTTCTAAAATTTCTGGTAAAGCAAAATACAAGAAGTATCACTTTTCTATAAAGAACTACATCTGAATTATTTTTATTTTATTCGCAGAAATATAGACATTTCAAAGACTTGAAAAGACATTAAAACCTAATGAAAGTAAATATAGTTTGTTTGACTGGTCTGGGCCCATATCAATTAAAGAAAGACAAAAATAAGTTACTTGGATCCAGAATGAAATTGAAGTGATGAATTTATGCCTCTTAGCTATAAATGAGTACTGATTGTATCTTCATGTCTTGCTAGAGGGGATAACCAGTCTTGTGAACATGTTCATTGAAGTAGGTCTTTCAGGATTTTGTGTTAGCCAGTTCTGCATCTGTGTTAAATCAATATCATAAATGGTGCATGCTGGGGGCTATTTAGGAGGGGTTTTGGGGAAANNNNAAAAAGGTACCTTATTGCTTTTAGTGCTAATGGTACATTTATTATACTGAACCATAAATCTATTTTGCCTGATACTGTTCTTAGGCATCAATAACTCATGGCTGGGAGTTCAAGGTACTACCACTACAATTTCTAGAAGTGTTCTGGTGGAGGACTGACAACTTAACTTACTCCAAAACTAAGTGTGGTTTCTTTCTTGCTCTTGCTAGTTTAAGGAAATGCTAAAAATAATTAAAATCTAAATTCAACATCCTGGAGTCAGTGACAAGAGAAAATTCAACAGAAAAGCCTGCCAGTGCTAATTATTTTCAGTTGATAAAGATCATTAATTTACTCAAAATAAATAGGCATATTTATTGAATGGTTAATTAACTGCTTTTTCATTTTTCAACTTTTTTTTTCCTCCTATTTTTGCCATTCTCTTTTTGTATTAATATGCAAAAGAGCAGATGGGTTTTTTTATTAGATAAGTACAAAAATAGTCACTTGGGAAATCAGTTTATAGGCACTTTCAGAGGTATAATAGGCAACCCTATAAATCTTACAGAGAATCTTGAAAAGGAATTTAAAACACTATTGTAGCTAGTTTTATTGTAGAGGAAGAGATGTCAAAGAGAAATGAAAGAACAGTCCATGAATATTAAGATTGTGACCTTGACCTATTTAATGTTCACAGTTTAATTGTAGAAAGTTTTTCTGCTTAATTGGGTTATAATTTTTCAGTTATTTTCTAGGATAATGTATATTGTTAAATATCAGAAACTGCATGTGAATACAAAATTACAAAATTACTGATACCTATCTGAGGAGTATCCACTGAATTCAAGAATTCAGTGTTCACCTTTCATGACTGGAATACTTTACCATTTGGAGGAAAATCAGGGACCTTGTAAATATGTAGAATATCAAATATTGTCAAATGCTAGGGAAAGGAGGCTTGAAAACATTGACACAACATCTAAATAATACAATTTGTTTGGAAATATGACAGCTTTTTAATTCAGTTGCAAGTTTGGCAATGTATCATTGAAGGACAAAAGGGTATTTAGAGATGTTCTTCTGCCTATTTAAATATTGGCATCATTTGGATACCAGGAAGTTTAGTCAACTATAGGAGAAAAACATTCCTCTTTGGCAAGTCCTCCAGTGATCTTCATTGTGATATGACCAGGTCAAATTACAAAAAATGTATGCAGAGTAAATTGAGGTCTTGAGCTGTTAGATAATATTTGAAGGAAGAAATTAAAAGCTTTTGCTACCTGTTTCAAAAAGGAGGTATGTGATATGCATTTATAGGTTTTGCTTGCAGAAGTAGCACATGCAGAGAAATGACCAAAGTCTTCAGAGAGACTTGGGTAAAGGATTCCTATATGGAATCCCCCTCCTCCTCCTCCATTTACAAGAGTGTGTGTTATCAAGTCTAAATAAAGGAGTTTGTTTTTTGAAGATTTTGAGCCATTGTTTACACATTTCAGCATGACTCACTTGTGCAGGTTGTTCAGGAGCACAAGGGATAAATTATTTTTAGAGAAAGAAAGGTCAGAAAAGACGGAAAAAAAAACCAAAATCCTGCACCACAAGATATTGTAGTTGTGTCTCTAGTCACTGATACCAGAGCATTTTAGTGTTCCAGCACATCTCAAATGGAATCTATATTAGCATGAGCAAACCTCAAGTAATGATTTATTTATGTGCAAGGCATCTTAAGAGCAAGGTGTCTAAAAAAAATTGTCCTGTTTACTCAAGGTTGTTGGCAGGAGTAAGGTTTATGAGAAACTGTTTCCTTCGTTTCAGCATGGAATAGGAAGGACCTTGTGGAAATAAACAGCAAATAAGGGTAATTTAGTGACAAGCACTGCAAACCTCTATTGCCATATTTTCCATAAAAGAAAAATTCCAGAACTTGGTTCATGGGCTTACACTCTTCTGTAATAGTGACTATCATTTTCTTCATAACATGTGTAGCAAGAGTTTAAATTGTTTTGTACTCCTCACATTAAACCCTTGAAAATGCATATTTTCATCTCCATCCTCATGAGAGGTTCTCTAGTCCATTCTTCTTTTCCAATCAGCAGATTTTTCTGCAGTCATTTTCAGGAGACTGCAATTTTTAAAATGACTTTTTCAAACTGCATTTACTTTGTTTACTTTGACTCAATCTGCTGAGGCATCAGAATAATTAATTTGCTAGTTGAGTATTATATAAACTTATTTTCTTACCACTGTCAAGCATTAGACATTACTAGTCACATTACCACTTCAGCTGGCTCAGAAAGAGTCTTCTGCTGAAAGTCCTACATAGCAGCAATTTCTGTATCAATTTGTGTTCAGTCTTGACTTGCCAGCAGATCAGACTCAAGAAAAAATGCTAATAGGAGTTACTGTAAACTGAGAAGTACTCTGGCTCAGTGGAAGGGCAATTTGGCTTCCACCTGAGGGAAGTAAACAGTTTTTGTACTCCAGACCAAACCTATGGCTCTCAGGTGTATTTTGAATGACAAAAGTTACTGTTTGCAAACTATTACACAGGACTTACTTATCCTCATGAGAACAGACTGTGATAAGACATTGTTCTCCAATTGGATAAACAGTCATAGAAAATATCATAGAAAATAAGACTGGAAAACTTTGAAGCAATATCCAATTCATCATTTAGCCCAAAGATGAAATCAGCTGTATCAAACGTAGACAAGTTTGCCTGAACTGCAGCATCATTGCCTTTGCAATACTGCCAGCCAAATTTGCATTCTGTTCATTTAGGTAGCCTTTTCTACTCAATTTCTGTATATTGAGTTGGGTTATCTGTAGTTTGCCAATGAACTTTCTTTACTTTTCTACCTGATGCAGTCAACATTTGGTTATTTCTGGTCGGATTGTCCTGTCCAGTGCCATGGCTGGGGAAGCACCTGAGCTTGCTTTAGGTGAGTACTTTGTCTGCTTTGCTGTTTGGAGTGCTGTGACCAACAAAATTGCTGGTTTTGCACCTTAATTAAACTGTCCTTGTATGTTTCCAAAGCCTAATACAGGTCATGATATTTTCAACTCTTGGTTAACCCAGGTCAAGTATGTAAACAGATTTTTTCTAAAGCAAGTACTCTTATTTAACACTTGAAACACCAAAAGTATATGTTGGTACATGTAAATTATATAAAGTTTTATAGGGACTCCTCACTACCACTCTACACAAATATGTAAAAAAATAAATGCACCAAGGTATTTTTAATATTATTTTCTGAAGACTGGAAAGACAGTTACTGATTTCAAATTCAGAAATAATGGGTTTTTTAAAGAATCATTCTCAAATTATATTTTTCTTGCTTTTTTTTAGGTCTTATTAGTGATCTGCATTTTATTTCAAATGCTTCTGATTTTCTTTTTCTTTATTTTTTTTTTTTTTTAATTCTCAAGAAAGGAAAAAGGAAAGCATTCAACAAGGGACAAGGAAAACATAGTTCAAAAACCAGTAAAAACCAAGCATTTTTTTACCTGATCAAATTTGATAGAAAAGTTATTATAAGTTTATCTCAAAAGGAGACATAGAAATTAAATATAAATTAATTATTAATTTAATTATATTTATTATATTTAATTATCAATATTATTATATTATTAATTATTACATTATTTTTATATTTAATTAATATTAATTAAATATAAATTAAATAGATTTTGTAAACAAAAATTTGGATTATTTTTATCTCTTTCACCTTGATTTTTCCTTTTGAGATCGGAGCTAAAGTCATGTTTAGTCTGCTAAGGACATAATTAAGAACAATAGAGTCTGCAGCTAACCTGACTTCTGTAAGAAGTCTCTGTAAACCCAGTCAATGTTCCACATTGAGACTAAAACTTTTCTTGACCTGTCTTTTAATGTTGCCACAGGATTTTGTGTCCAGTTCCATTTACTCTTAATTATGTCTAATCAAGCACTCTCAAATATAACCACAAAACATCTTAGTGAAACCTTTGCCTTCTTTTGTAAAGAGAAACTATCAATCAAAATAGTCATTCAAGAATAATTTGTATATGCATTATATGCGTTTAAGGCTCTTTAGTTACCATTGAAGCATTAAAATGAAATACATGATGGGATACAAGTTATATGCAGTAATTTTAATTTATATGAAGTGCTTTTTGTAAACAAGGTTGTGTAGGTTTTTAATGGCTGGTTAAGCCTGAATACTTTTGTGCCCTGCACAGAAGTGCTGATACGACCCAAACAACAAGAGACTAAGAGATATACCAAGGCTAAAAAAAAAGGCAAAGAAACACCAGAAATTGCTGTAAATATCTTCACAACAGAGAATGTTTCTTACCCATCATTTTCTTGAAAAATCAAATCTCTGTAATAGAAGCAGTTTAACCCCTGCAACACCAGGTACAACAGGTAAAAAATGGTTATTTTTCAGAAACTAACCTGCATGAAGTAAGATTTGAGGGAATAGCAATTCCCTTTGGAAATTAACCCCAGCCTTTATCTTATACCAACGCTTTCCTCCTACTCACCCGAGTAAGCAGTGCACAGAGAGAGGTGAGCAGGAGCAGTGCGTGTCTCTCGGTGCTCTGCCGTGCTCCCCTCTCGGCTGCAGCCGAGTCCTGCAGACAGCGTGTGCCAGGAGCGCTGCTGCCTCGGAGCAGCTCCAGCTGCAGCTCCAGCCCTGCTGCCTGCCTCACCTTTGTAACACCCTCGCTCCTTCCGGTCATTCCTTCCAGGGGAGGAATGACACCAGCATTTCTGAGCTGTTCTTGTGTTTTCTCCCAGCACAGTCAGGGAAAGCAGACTTCGTGATCTCCATGCTAACGACCAGCCTGCCTGCTGCCAGTTCTCCCTACTTCTGCCAGTGATGACATTCAGCTCGCTCCTCCACACAGGATAGAGCACTGATTCCTCATTATGTAAGGCAGTCTAGGTCAAGTGTAGGAGAGACACTGCTGGCCTGAGCAAGCTGGTGGATTGCTCCCTCAGCTTCATGGGGTCTGGAAGCTGGATCCTTATCTTTGCTACATCTTCTTGGGTGAGTATTTTTGCATGATTTAAATGATTACTGTGCTGCTTTTCTATGCAGATAGCTGTCAACCATGCTGTGAATTGCAGAGATAATTTCTTAGGTGAAACCAGCTCTGTCAGCATGATTGAATTAACACAGTAGTTCTTCTAGGCATCTCAGCTTTAAGACACTTTGCAAATAAATAAATAAATCATAAATCAGGTTTGTTAAGAAACATCCTTTCTAACCATATGGGGATTAGTGTTAATTTGACTGATTTAGCAGTGAATTAAATCCATTTGCTTGAAGATGGTGTGGGAAAGCATTATTGAATATTGCTATTAGCTCTGAGAGGTTTACTGCAGTTCTTGGCTGTTGCAATTTTTTAGCCCTGCAAATGACAAATATGCTTCTCCTATTAAACGTAACAAAAGAAACAAAAACTGTGTTTAATTTTCTTACACTCTATGGTTATTTTTTGAAGTAGCAATCAAACCCAGGATGCTATTTGCTATGTACTGCATGAATGTGTGAATTTTTATGCTTCTGAGATACCTAAGGTGGATACTGCAGATAAAATTACATTTAGTGACTGCTCTGCAGAATGCCAGAACAGTACATGGGAGGTAGATTTATATTAGAGGGTAGTTTTTATTCATGCACCAAGTAGAATTAAAAGACAATTTTGTATTTCAGCCCTGCTGAAAATCAGTCTGTAACAAGGAATAGAACAGGTTTGTACTTAATTATAGATACTGGGTATTGTCAGGTGCTGGAATGTCTGATCATACTGGAATGCAGTAGAAGAGGCCCTTGAAAGTAACAGCATAACACTGATACTGCAGTATCATATAAGGAATTTCAGCAAGGCTGGCTAAGGACAGCTAATAAATCTGAACAGATTTTTAACACATTTGCGCGATTAATTGGAACACTTATCGTTATGTGAAGTACCTTGGACAGCAACTTTTTTGTTCTGTGGTACATTGAGTCTCCTTCATGGGACTCAGCAATTTGTGAGACTTAATACAAATTTAAGATACATTAATGAATTTAAAAGTACTGAGGATTGTATAGTAAAAAAAAAAACGAACCAAAACCGAGAGGAACTTTGGCCAGCTTTGTATCAATGTACTGTATTTAAGAGCTTACTGCCAAGATTTCTTTTAATATTAACTTTAAAATAGTGGTGTTTGTATTGAATTATGTTAATGAGTGTCAAAATGGGAAATTAAGAATGCAAAATTGTTTGCAGTTTACAGTATGGCATTGACAAAATTTTCATGTCTAATAGATAGTTGCTCACTTTAAGTGTAAATGCCAAGGTCCCTTAAATCAAAATCAGATTGGATATTTATATAAGTTTATGTATTAATATCAGATTAAAACTAATTTTGATTGGAAGAATGGAAGCCTGGAAGCCTTTAAAATGTGTTTTTTCTCCCCACAAGAAACTAGTTGTTCTTCACATTGTTCTAGAAATAACTGATAGACTTTAATTTCAGCACTTGTTCCAAAGTGAGGTGAATTGTTTTATCATTTTCTTATTGTCTTTGAAAGCTCTCTTTCTCTGGAAAAGAGCTGTCAAGCAGTCAATTGTCTTTTCACCATGGTGTTACCTTACCATTTTTTTTTTTTTTTGGTAATGACAGTCATACAGATCTATGATGTAATTTAGTAGATATACTAGGTTGCTGCCTTCATTAATTACATTGTGGAAGTTAGGTTCAAGAAAGTGTAGCTCCTTCTTAGTATCTTGATCTCTGTTGCAATGCAGCATATTACATTGTATAATATTTTATAGATACCACTTCAGACTTCAAAATACAGAAGTATGTCTTTCAAACAAACTTAAAATAATAGCATAGTTTAGGAACTTAGAACAAAACTGCTAGGTACCATGAATTATTGTAATGATGTACTTCACATTCTCTGTCTCTTGCTGCAGGAAGTATTCTAAAATTGTTACGCTATTATATATGAGTACACTGTGTTCCATCCCATTTCATGTGTGGGTGCTTGAGGTATTTTCTTACTGGCTCAAGGAGTATTAATAACATATCTATTCAATTAGAAGGAAAAAAAAGCCAACCTTATTGTCTTTAAATGTAGATGGAAGTCTTATTTTTATTTTTTGCATCATGGTTCATAACAGGGCACACACAGTACTTCTCAGCATAGCAAGCTGCAGATACTACAGTAGGATACAAAATGTTAGAAAATGGTGTTTCCTATGTGTGTTCTGGTATATCACTTTGGGTCTGAGAAATTCAATCTGAGATGTTAAATGTGTTTTGAACCCGCTTCAATGAAGGATATTGGTCGTTAGTGGTCAGTGCCTCCTCCTGGTATTTTTCTGTGGTTTACTGGAATTGTCCAATCCATGGCTACATCAGTAGCTTGCTTTCAATATTCATTATATTTCTTCAAATCATAGTGTGCAGCTGGATTTTCTGACAAATTTTTCACTTTTTCTCAGAGCACTAGAATTTTCTGTACTGCAAAGGAGTTTCTTTGCTCTCTTCACAGTTACAGAAATTACACTCAAACTGAGGACCGTGGAAACAATACCAAAGTGTGTGAAATAAGTTTTTCAGATTTCATTTTAGTTGAGTAGTGGAGATACATATTGTGATGACACGCATGCTAAATTAGTGCTAAATTGAAAAAAAAGGCTACAAATATTAATGTTTTTGTTTATCTCATGTAACAACTAAATATAAGACGGCAGAAGTATAGTTGACAAGTTTTCCTTGTTAGTTTGGGCTCACAAGTTCAGATCTTTCACTATCTAGGAATGCCAACTTTTATTTGCATCTAGTACACAAGAATATTCCAAATGTGACAAAAATCTGCTGTAGAAATTTGCTTTACCTGTTCTGAAGACAGCTGTTTAGAAGCTGGCAGATGTGCTTTGTTCCTTGTGCAAAAAGTTGCTATGCTTTTTATTCAGAGATTTTCCTTGCATTTCCTTTCCTCCTTGAAACTGATTGGATGCAGTCTTCTGTGTTGCTACAGTTTGTCTCATTTTTCAGGTCCTGGGTCTCCAATGTGATGTTTTCCCATCCTTAACTGCTTGGATAGCACCTCTGTGCCTGCAGTACGATTGGTTCACAAGTTTAGAGAGAGAAAGTGTCCCTTGGATCATGATGTTCACCAACTTGTCCATGGAGGATCTTGGTTGGCTAATCCCTTTTCTATTAGATGAATTACTCCATTAGCTGTTTTCCACACCCACTGTAATTCATAGAATTCATTGCTAGATCACTAGAAAGAATCAAGGGAGTATTTTTTAAACGTTTTGGGAAATAAAATGTACCTCAGAAACTTTCATTAAAAACACATACACACACACACATATATATATATATACGTTGCTCTTAATACCTTATAAATTGAACATACCATTTGGCATTGTTGCTTGTGTGGTTTACTTGCCATGGCTGAACATCTGAACTTCTAAGGTTAATTTTGAAGGTTTCTCTAGATTGTACACAACTATGTTTGCATCAAAAAAAAAAAAAAAAGCTGAAATGTAGCTGTTTGTTGCAGCGAAAATGCTGAAGGATAGGGACAAATAAACCTACATTCCCTTTTTAATTCACTTACAGTTCATTGTAAGGTCTTTTCAGAAAGGGAACTGTGCTGCAGAGGGCCACTATAGAAGGACTTCCAGATGAATTGTTTCACGTGCTGAAGAATAAGTCTCCTAATGCCTGGTGATCACTAAGGCTCTTGAGCCAAAAACTTACTGGGCTGTTCTTCACCAGTGCTCTTAAATATTTACACAGTGTTCCTGAGGTAGGATTGGTCAAAATTTATATGAGGACAAGTGAACCACAGATCCCCATTATGGCAAAGTTACCAGGTCTGCAGAATCTGAAATCTGCAGGATTGCAAGCTCATGGCTGCATTGGAAGTTTGCCTGGCAGCTGTGTCCCTGCTGTGAGTGGCTGGGAGGGCTTCTCCTCAGTGCCTGGTGATGGTTGCTTCAGCCCATGCCCATTTTCACCTTGGGCAGTCAGGAAGGGATTTGTCACCACACCTGCATGAAGAAGTGCTCAAAGATTTCCAAACTTACTGCAATGAGTATCCTGGACCTACTTGGTTTTGAAAATGATTTGACTAGTTATTAGCAGTTTACTATTTGTTTACAGATGGTAAAAAAAGGCAAATATTAGATTTTGGGGAGGAGAGGAAAGGGAGACCATAGTTCATTTACTGACTTTCCATCTGTCTTGGAATTGGAGCAGTTCTGGTTGAAAAATCTATACCTTTTTTGTTTTCTTCACTTGTGGTGCAATATATAAGTATGAAACTTTAAAAATACAAGAATTCATGGAATATAGCTCTTTAGCAGTTGGAAAGAAGTTGCTGTTGTGTTGATCAAATCTTCTCTCTCAAACCTCATAACAGATGACAGCTTGGTTCAAGAAGCCGCTAAAGAAGCTTGTTAAGACAAACAGAAACCCTATCAATTTTCTTGATAATGTAAGCTGCTGGAGCTGAATTTGAGCACCTAGTTATAATGTGAGCAGTGAAATTGGAGCCATGAGAAATCTGCTTGGAAAAAACAGCTTTCAGCATTCTGTTTATGATACTTGGAGATTTCTCAAAGTCGGTGGTCGTATTAAGCATCCCATGCTGAACCGCTCGTGATGCTTAAAGAAGGATGTCTTAGTTCATTCATTCCTAGTTTAGTGTTTAATTTTGTGTTGTTTATTTCATTTCAAAGTGCAACATTTGAAAGGAACTATGCCTGTAACATGTCAGCTTGTAGACTGGAGGGACTCATATTAAAACTTCAGGCTGAGGAACAAATTTTTTTTCTTCTATCCTTGTCATAAATCTGTGTTTATAAGCACTAGACAATTTCCAGAAACATCCTCCATGAAGAAAAAGATTTCTGGGAATGAGCAATTGGCATCAGCAATTTTATCTGAACATCTGTTTAGTATTTAAAATTTTTCGACTTCTGCGTCAGGTGTGTTACTAGTGCTACAAAGTCATTTGTCACCTGAAAATACTCTACATGATCCTGAAGAACTTTGCAAATACATGAAAAACAAATCTGCCTTTGGAATTGCACCTAAGAAAGAATCAAACAGTTGAAGTGTGTGCTACCAACTGCTAATATTAAGATAATGGGTTAAAGCTCTTTCTACCTGAAGATCATAGACTCAAACTGCTTTGTGTAAAGGGGACCTGCCTGAGCCACACAGCAACCTACCAGTAGTGCCAGCAGAAAAGCTAAATACAAAACTGCTGATCATGACAGCAGTGAGAGATGAAAGCGTGTGAAATCAGAGCTCAGGTGTATTCAAAGGAGAAAGGTTGAATGGACACTGGTTGTGTCCAGTTTGGCCTTGCCATTTCTATGTCGGCATTTTAGTATTAGTGTTTGAATCTATTATGGTGTGTTTTAATGAAATACTTAGTGTCATAAGCTCACTTGCTCTGTCCTTTTAATCACTGCAGTATTTGAAGAGAACATATTTAAAACTTGTGCAACTAGATTTCATCGTTAGATCAATTGTTCATAACATTCTGTACCGATAAATGCTTGAAAATTAGGTGTTTTACTGAGAGAATTCCAAGTGCTTCTTGTGAAAGGACAAGCACCTCAGGTCACCACTGGGAGGTGGAGAAATTCTGGTTCACATAGCTTGGATTCAAGCAAACTTTAAGCAATCAAAACATCATGATGTAAAATTATTAGAAAAAACCCGTATCAGAATGTTGGAATTGGCTCTAAAGCATCAAATTGATTAAAGCTGCTTGGGGTCACTCAATCAGAGGTTAACACTGAGTATCTGTTGTATCACAGATATGCCTCATTGCATACAGGTATTAATTAGATTCATATTCTTCAATTTTTACATGCAGAAATGGTATTGAACAATGTAAGAAATGCAGTGTTATTTTTAGCCCTCCTTCCACGCACCTCTCACCTTCCCAGTCACTGCCTTCTCTTTTCCTTTCCTACCACTCTGTGCTCACCCCGCTCCCGCATGGCAGGCACTGGGGCTTTCACAAGCTTTTGCTCATGGCCATCCCCTTTTTTTTTTTTTTTATTGGTTAGTAAAGCAAAATGAGAAATATAGAATGCTGTCTGATTTAGCTCCAGCTGAGGCTGATCCAATGCAGATGGGGTTCATTGTGTTAGCAGTTACTGTTACTGTTACTTAGTAGTCTGAATTTTAAAAAGGAGCCCTTTTTTTGCCTAGGTTCCAGATTCGGCTGCGCAGCTGCCATCTGAATCCAGAGGAATGTATAGCGCTGACGTGGCAATCGTGTAGCAGGCAGGGTGATTAGCAATGCAGGCTGTAATAGATGGAAACGTCATGGGACTCGGGCACTGGGACCCCTTTTGTTTGGTGACTGAACCCCGGACTGAGGAGGGTGAAGCTAGCACCACTCCTCAGTGGGCAGGTGTAAATGGACGCACGGGACAGGTAGCGTTTGGCTGAGACATGTCAGGGGCTGACCTGGAAAGGTTTCTGGTGCTTTCGTAAGGGCTGACACTAACACAAACGATTTCTTTCACACGTTTCAGAGACAAGTAATTAACTGAAAAGAAATTAAAATTACTGAAAACTTTAGCTCACTTAACACTGGATAAAGAAATCTACTTCTCAGCACTAACCCTGCCCTTTGTTCCTCCCCGAAGGAAAACGGGATTGCAGATTCTCAGTCTCGTTTAGGTCAGAAATCTCTAAAAAAGCAATCTTTTATAGTCGGTTCTTTGTTTTTGCCGATAGATGGAGCTGTCCTTTAAGGTGATGGCTTAGTATCTTTTTTGTTTTCCCTTTTTTTCTATCTTTACCCTCCTCTCTGTCTCTCTTTACCGTCCTCCCTTCCCCCCTCTTTTTTCTTGGTTTTTCTCCCTGTTATTTGCTGATTTGTATTAGGTACCATAGAGTGAGCCTCAGAACAGGAAGCTGAGAATGAAGCAGACAGGATACTGCAGAGGTCTTTTTTTTTTTTCCCCTTCTCGATGAGAATGCAGCAATTTATAAACACTTTGTAATCTTTGGAACTGAGAATCTAAGCTTTATTAGCATTTCAAGCATTTCATCATCACTATATCTTGGTGCTGGTTTTTTTTTTTAATTTTTAAGTTTTTATATAATGCTTTTGAAATTCCAGTTTTATTAGGTAAACCAGAAGGATGTTAAATCCTAGACCTTAGTGCATTTAATTTATGTGAGGTGTAAGCATGGATCCCCCATTGCAGTCCCCCTTCCTTTTTTTTTTTTTTTTTTTGACTTGTTGTTTTTTTGGTTTTTTTTTTTTGAATGCTTGCTTTATAGTTATTATTAAGCACATAATTAAGGAGAAATTTGGGGTTTATTTACTATAAAAATGTTTTGCACGCTGCAGTCAGTTCTTTTTTGGTGTCTCAGCATTTTGTTACAAGATGTGTTTCAGTGATCTTATATTTTTGGGTGTTTGCCAGTTTTCTGAGGGGTGATTTTGTTTAAATTATTATTAAATATTTTCCCCTGAACTTTTTAGAAGATAACAGAGGTCATGTTGTTCCTTCTCATGGAAGACATATTAAAGTCTAAAGCAAGCACTGCAGGATTGCACAGTTTTCCTTCCCATAGAGGAGCTCTGCTTAAAGGCTAAATGCTTCACACAAATGTTTTACCGAAGGAGGAAAGGCAGCCCTCTCTTTTGTCTCTCTCTCCCTCTGCCCTTATTCTTTGTGACCAGGTGCCCTGCTAGCAGCTCTTACTTTGATTTACGTGCTGACCAGGACTGGTTCTAATGCTGCAGATGTGGCTCGGTTCATAATCTGAACCGTCTTGCTTTTTCAAACAGCACAAGAAATTTGCCAGGTGGACTTCAAGCTCTTTCAGCGTCTTTTCTCAAATGGATTTCTTCTCTGCTGCTTGTCTGAGGTATGTGCCTAAAAGAATCCCACTGTACTAATTTACCTGGGATTGGGCTGTTTGTTCAGGCCCACTTTGAGAAAGCTGTTGTTACTCACTCAGCAGTGTTTGCAAATGGATTGGTGTTTTTGGTTGCTATTGAAAACCTCTTCAACTGTATTTTTCCCAGAAATGCTTGTTTTGTGGTTAAGGTGTCAGACTCCTAAGCTATACTGGCTGATGTTAGTGTTGCTTTTTTGAACTGCACCTACCTCGTTTATTGTGTTTTTCATGCCTGACCAATGTGTTGATGTCAAGTACAAAAGAAAAAAGGCTGTGCTAAAAATTACTCTGAAATCTAATGCAAAACAATAACAGGATGATTGCTGTCAAGACTGACACCCTGATACTTCTGTTAAGCCTGGCTTGTGTGATCTTGAATATTTACTGAAGTATTTAGACACAGGGAAGCAAGTTAGAGACAAGCAGCTGTAAACTGGTGGTCCTCAGTTTGCCAAAAAGTTTTCATTATTTTGAAGGAAGTATCAAGGGAAGTGGGACAGGGAATTACGGAAAATAAGAGCTTGCATGAGGCATAGTCTAATCAGACCAACTCTAGTGAAATTCTAGGAAAACAACAGCAATTTGCATACCATCTGGTACCAGAAATAAAGAACTTTAAAAGTCTGATTATGATGACTTACAGAAAAATTATATAGATAAATGTGTATCAAGAAAACATATATCCTATCAGCTGTTTGAAACAATACTTTATATAGGGGCAAGGGTGGTTTATTATTGATCACTGAAGTCTTTGTTGAAATTATATTAAAACCTAAACTTGCTTTGACGTTTCAGAAGTTGTAATCATCAACAGCTGAGAAGTTAAATCAATTACAGATTATTTTATTCTTAAAATGAAGATGGCTTTGAGCTAGAAAACCTTCATAATATTTATGAATATGACTTCTCAATGCACTACCCAATGCCAAGCAGTTTAAAGGACAGTTGGTTGTTGACTTATAAGGATGACAATTCTGCTGCTCTCCATATTGCACTGGATCCTTTCAGCATGGGAATTCTACTTCCATAGTTTTGTCCATTCATGACAGAACACAGCATATTACAGGGGCAAACCCACACAGCTTAGCATTGAATTTTGTCCCTTAAATAATATTTTACAAATCCTTCTCTATCATTTTTGACTGCATGAAATTGAGGAACTTGGATTAACTAAGTGTGAGTGTTCTCCTGCCCTTGGTTACAAGAAATAGTCTGTTAATAATTGGGAGAGGTGGGTACTTTGCAAATTCTTCTGAAAAGAGGTAGAAATCTTGATCTTACTTTTCTGTGTGCATTTAGAACTATGACACTCTTATGAATTAACATCTTTTCGTTCATTTTATTCATTTTCTAAACTCTAGTCCCAGCTCATCTGTGGGAAAACATATTGGGTCTTTTGGACTAAATATCATGAAGAGAATTGTGGATTTTTTTCCAATAACAGAAACCTACTCTGCTTTCTTTTTCCCCATTGGTAACAGCTTATGTAGGTGGGAGGCAGTGGGATTCCTCAAGAGTCCTGTATTTGACCTGTAGACTTTCTGTTGGTGCCAAAATGACGACAGAAGAAAAACCAAATTAAAAATTGAACAATATTTATTCACACTTCTAAACTGAGACAACCAGTGTTAGGGAGACAGTATGACATACCAGAGAAGGAATACCATTTGGCTTTTTTTAGCATAATACTTTACAGCACTTAAGAGATCACATTGCTACAAGAGAAAAAAAATCCTAAAGCTGAATTATTCTAAAATGTGGGGAAAAAAAGAACCTTTGAGTAAATTTGAACCATTAAAATCTACAGCTGATGTTTCTGACTGAATGTAATACTGTAAGGAGATGTAGAATATCATGCAAATTCTCCAGATCTTTTTTCCCAAAGCTCAATAGTTCTGGTATGTTACTTCCATTTTTCTAGTTGTAAATTTATTCTTTGTAGATTTTTATCCATAAAAACACATAGAATTTGGATGGAAATAACTGAAAATTCCGTAGGAGTGAAGAAATTAACTAAATAGCAAATGTGGACGTAGAAATCATTACCCTTTCCATGCTGGGGTTAGTTCAAGTTCTGTAAAATATACTGATCTCTTTTTATTCAATATTAGTAATATTTGTTGAAAGAATCACTGTGACATCTTACTAAATACATGAGTGTTCAGTGTTTTTAAGCTTGCTGTCTTTTACTGATTATTGAGTCATTGTTTCTGTCTCTTCCATTTTCACCAGTGTGTGCTGGTTTCAGGTCCTCTTTCATGCTCTTCTGAAATTCTGTTTAGCTCTGAAAAAAGAATTGATTTTATTTTACACTTGTTAAAAAATCTGGGTAGAAACCTTCCCTGCCATATTAAATATTACTCTGAAATCCACAATTCTGATTCAGCCACCCTGCTGTTTATTGTTGTAATTTATCAGCCCCAGAAGCTCTCTCTCTCCTTCCTCTTTCTGCTATGAAGTTCTCATTACATTGCATTTTCAGAATCCAAGTTTTCATTGCTTTCTGTCTCAGCAATATCTAGTGGATCTCTAACCACCCTTCCAGTGCTCTATTTTAAAGTGTTTCCATCCCTCTTTTTATTAATTTCGTCTTTTTTTTCCACAAGTCTCTGAGAAAAGGACAAAACGCCTATATTTTTAGTCTCACAAACAGCCAACTCAGTTTGAGCTTCCAAGCTCTATCCCTTCTAATTCCCTCTGTCTTTGTAATTTATATCAGTATCTTGTAAAGATACGGGCTAATCTTCATCTCTCTCTTACTCCTTCAAGAGACTCTCTAATTTACTTCTAGAATTGGCTCTTTTAAATTACTTCATAACACAAATCAAAAAAATTGATAATCATCCTCCTGGTAAAACAAAGCAAAACCAAACAAAAACTCTAATCCTGCCGAGGTCAAAAATAAAAAATTTGGAGTAAGTGCAGAGGCTTGTGTGACTCAATTATTTAATGACTGTATTTAATAATGGCATTGGTCAAAGAGGACAAATCTAGGTAGCAACTACAGTACTGCTACCACATCTTGTTTCCTTCAGAGTGAGAGCCTTCATTTTTTTGATTTGAAGTGTTTAATTTCTTTGTTTAAAATTATTGTTGAATTTATTTGTTAAGAGGAAATCGTGGTGGAGGTATTTCTGAATACAGATGGTAGGTGCTCCTCTTAAGAATGTCTCAGCAGGGCTCTTTAAGTAGCTTTCCAGGATCCCTGGAGTAAGTCCACACATGAAAACAGAAGTGAAGTGGTTGGTGGATCATTAGAAGCTGAATGCTGACGATTTTTGTTCTCTGTGTCCACAGTAGGTGGGAGAGGAAGTGAATATTGAAGAAATGGGCTCACCCAGATGAGATATGGGAACAAACATTTAACTAGAGGGGATAGTGAAGAGCTGCAATAGAATGCCAGAAGAATCTGTGTCTGGAAGGTCTATAGGAAGAGGTTGAATGAAACATCTGTTGAGAAATAGGTATAGCAATCTTGTCTTGGGCACCGAGATGAATTAGGTGGCCTCTGATCTTTTTTTTCCACCCAGTTTTTCTGTGAGTCTACAACATGAAGTAGATACCGGAGGTATAAGAGACAGCGTACAATAAATTATATAGGGTCCAAAATAAACCTACTAAAAGCTATCTTCACTAGGATTGCCTAAAAACATATAAACATCCCCTGAAAATATTTATCCTATGGAATATACACTCTGCAATGCTTCAAATATATCAAGAAATGACAGAAAATGGGTCCTAAAAAGTTACTTAATTTCTTAGTGTTTCTTTTAGATTACATAGTCTTTACTAGTGAACCATAGCAAGTGTGTGAATAAAAGGGGTAGAAAAAGGATATTTGCAAATCTGATCAAATTTCCATACTGTCTGGAGAATAGTACACATTTAATTAAAAAGATTTTTAAATTGATAGTTTTCCTTTATAGAAAGAACTAGGACACTTCAGAATCTGATTAAATGAAGTGAGTGTATGGGAGCCATTTCAAAGTTCTATTTTTAATGTTCATATTCAGTATTTTTCACAGCTGAGAAACTCAGTCTGATGCATTTATTTTCTAAAATGAAACTTAAATAATGCCATATATATATATATATATATATTTATCACTTGAAATGAGCAGTGATGGATACATAGAACTATTCAGAACTCTATTCTGGGTATTTTGACAATGCTTAATTGAAAAAGAAGTTGTACAACAATTTAATTTTTTTTCTTGAACAGGAATTATATGATCCAAGTGTAATCTAGAAACCTTGCATCTGAGTATTTTTGCCTTCAGTTCAGTTTATTGTCTCTTTACACACACTGGGGGGATAAATCAGAAAGGATGACCCTTTATTATGTTCTCATAACTTCATATTGCCTCAGAACAAAATACCTTACAAATCAACTACTCTGAATTAATGAAGCATTTTATCTGAAAGAAAAAGTTTTACTCCAAGAAAAACTATCTATGTGTTACAATGTATTTTTTATTTCTCATTTTGGCTCTAAGACCAGGACTAACTGACATTGGGATACCCTGTGTCTGCAAGGGTCTTGTGTTCACCAGCCCAGGGTGTTTGCACCCTGCCAGCAGGGTAGAGCTGATGGGAACTGACTCTTGAGGTGTCTTCCCAAACTCCTTGGGAAACTACCAACCAAAATGAGTGAAAGTTGCATCTTTTTAGCAAGACAGGGGATTGTCTCCCCAGATCCAGGAGTATTTCTTACCACTGATTAATCTATTAGCCTCTAAGCTATGGAGCAAGTAAAATAAATATTGTCCATATAAATATATATAATGAAAAATGTATATGGTTACCTAGGAAGAGATAATTAAATTTTATTGAGCAGGTTTTTTGTAGAATATGGTTTTAGAATAGGCTAAATAAATCCACAAACTAGTATAACATGTTAATTGAATAGATACAAAACATTGCAACTGCTGAATTAACAATTGCGAAGGAGGCAGCACAATACTGCCTTGAGCGTCCTTTAGGAACAGTTTGCATCATGAGGTATCAGGAGCGTACCTGCTCTGAATTGTCATATTTCATGGATGGGACATAGACTAAACAGAAGTTTTCAGCTTTCCTGATATAGATGTGCAATGAGACTAGGAAAGAAAGTCTTAATTACTATGAGTACCTGTTAAATAGAAATCCAACTGAAGATTACTTTTATTCAAACAATGTTTTAAGGTTTTTATTTTGAAATCATTTTTTGAAACTGTTTTCTTGCAACACTAGTAGCAGTGGCGCTACCACTTTGTTTCACACACAAACTTCAGGCCAGCCTGGAAAGAGCCATTGTCTCCTGTGCTCTGCCAGCTGAAGGTATCACTGCCATGAGCTGACAGGGAGCAGCAGCTCAGAAGGGCACACACATTCTGTGGTGAGTTTCTAAACAATTGATAAATGTTATATGTACTGCCAGTCCCAAGGATCCTTACAGTTTATGGGAACTCTATGGCTGCAGCCTGGGGAGAGCCATTCTGCTCTCTCTCAGACAGTGCAGCTGGTACTTTTGCTGTGGGTTATGTGCTGTCCAGCTGCTGCACAGCCTGGCTGCGAGTCTGTCACTTGTGGCTGTTGACCTCAGACTTGCCCTCTGCTTTCCCCTCAAGCAGGTTGCTGTACGTCTGTGAAGTCTAAGTTCAGACTACTACTGAACCAGCACTAAATAATATTTAATGGTTCTGCTGGGAGAAAAAAAAATGCTTACTGCCCAAGAGTAGCGAATGATAAATTACGAGACGTGCTAGCAGGAGAAAGAAAAGTAGCTGATACGATACCCCTTCTCTTATGTCTGCATGCCTAATTCCTAGACAATATCTAACAATGAATTTTGGGGAAAGAGAAAAAAATAAAGGCTGAGGACATGCAAATTAATCCATTTTTTAAAATGCAGGGGAGTAGTAAACACCAATTTTTTTTTTTTTAAAGCTATTTCTTTGTTCCAAAACAATCTGTCTTCAGGATGTTAACCTCTCTTTAACTCTCTAATAGTGTTTTATTCAAAATTTTCTCTCGCTTTTCCTTTGACTGCCTTGCACATTATATTTCTCTACAGGTCTCAGCAGTGACATTTATTTCTCAGGGTTATATGCTTTCCAGAATGCTGAAATGCAGGAAACTGGTCTGTTTTGGGAATAGTTTCTTTTCCTCCTGTGATTAAAGTAAGATTGACTATGATATAAGGCTGAAATTTCATACAATAAATCTAAGCTTATATAGTTAATTCTGTATTTTAATGCTGAGGCAAAAAATACAGTGTCTCTATACAGAATGACAAGAATGTTATATTGACTTTTGTGTGAATTCTTGATTACTCAGCACTTTGGAAAAGGATTGCTTATGCCTCTAGCTGTCTGTTCAGATAAGTTTCAGATAGGAAATATAAGCCATTTTCTCTCTTTTATGTGAGAAGAGATTGTGAAGATGGCTAAATAATGGCTGAGGGTAGTGCAGCTGTAATTAGCAGTATTCTGAAGTGAAGTCCATAAAGTAAGCTGTTTCTCTTTAGGGGTCTGCAGGTCTCTGCTTCTCTGTGTAATGCTTCTAATTCAAGTGGCTTTGCTGAAGCAATAATTGTTAACTGCTTTGAGGGATTAAAACAAGACAGATATCAGGTTTTTTGAGACATTCCTGTGTCATCCCTGTTAAAATACCATATTGAACTGTTGTAGGATGTATTTTACTTCTGGAAGTTTCAGGAACTTTGTTATTAAAAACCTCCTGCTTTCCAGCTCTGTCAGGCTCAATTCTGAACCCCTTCCTTCATATTGCTCATCTGAAGTACACATTCTTGAATTTTAATACTTCTTAACATCCAAATTCTTACCTGCAAATTATTCTATTTCGATTTGTGGCCAGCGTTACCAGTGCCTTGGTGTGGCATGCAGGTACTTTTGGATGTCTATAGTAGGCAGGAGTTCAGATGTGGAGTGTAGGATTCCAATCTGAATGTGCTATTCAAAGACAGAGAGAGGGAACTGCTGCTCCAACCATGCTCCAACCTAAGTATAAGGCAAAATGCTCAGATGTCACAGAGGTAAAGAAGACCTTTAAGGTGATGAAGTAGTTTTGGTAGCTGAGCAGCCTAACCACTGAAGAGTTTTGGAAGGTATCTTGAAAAACAAGAGGTTAAAATGAGCATAAGCAAAATAGGAATCTTTGCAGATATTTGTATCTCCTGAATGTGACTGGAAATCTTCAAAATTTTAGTGTTGATGTAAACTGAAAATTTAAACAACAGAGTTAACATCTAAAAAATTAAATTTGAGATAATGAAGAAAGGCTGCAAAGAGCCTCTGAGAGGCAATCAGTCATCTGCTTTCTGAGAATTTATACAGCAAGATGATGGAGCCCAAGCAACTATGTACAAAATAATTCTTAATAAGGGCAGGTTTTTTTGCTAAGGGCAAAGAAACGTTCTTGGTTTTTTGTAAGAATGATGGAAAACAGACCTTAGATATCTATGGCAGCAGGGGGAGTGCAGTATGTTTTGTAGTTTGGCTCCAAAACTTAGACAAGGACATCTGACACATGTAAGAGTCAGATTCATTATGACTGCTAGTAGCACAGACTACCTAACCGCAGCAGCCCTTAGGCTTGGTTGCCTTTCATGTGCTGATGCTGCATTAAGCACTCATAGTCTGGGATGAATCACTCCATCTAGAAACTGAAGACATTTACACCAGCAATGGCAGCGGAAGGAAGTCTGAAATAATTAAGACTTGGGTCAATTGGACTACATATAGGACAAATAGGATGATTCTGAAAGAAGTTTGGAGACTAAAATAGCTACAGCCATCCATTCTTCCTGCTTTCAGCAGGGTTCATGTGGTTTGGACAGCTTTGATGCTATTCTGAGAAAGTAAACTTCACAGGTGTGTAAACGCATTTACCTGCAGCGTGAACATGGCTGTCTGCTGTTCAGAACACAAAACCAAAAGTAACGCAAGAGGGGCTTAGCTAGAAAAGCTCAGATATCTGCACATGTGGAGATTTGAAAGCATACTGTCTCCCAAGTCCAGAAGAACTGCCTGTAGAAGGCAATACAGGCAGGTTCATGTTGCCTCAAGAGCAGCTTGTGACAGAGTTCAGTTTTGGCTGCACTTTGTCAAATACAGTACAGAAGTAGCCTGAAAAAAAATAGGTAGTAAAACAGAATCTTAACATTTCATATCGCTGCTGGTAAATGTATGTGCTCATGTTTCAAAACAAACATCTTTAGATTTGGTAATGTAATATATTGCACTTTTTCACTGAGGTCCTTTCTTCTTAGGGAACACAGTCACTAAGGGGATAGGCTTTTAAAGGTATGTAATCATAGCCTTAGGCTTTGGCCACCTGTTATGCATCACATGATGGTGTTCTCACTGAAACAAGGTCTTTTGCTCTGCATTCTTACCTGGATTTAACTGTCTTTTCCAGTGGTAAGAATTTTTATCTTGACCTTAGTGGGTTTGGAAAATTTTAGATACATGTATCTCTTCCTGCTTGCTGGCTTGCTTCAAGCTTCTGTGGTCAACATGTAGGAAGGGAGAACAAAAATTTTCATGACATTTTCATACTCACTGATGAAATTTTAGAAATTAGAGAAAACATGGAATTTTAAGAGTGAGAAATATGTAAAACTACATAAACAAGTGTAACGAACCAACTCCTACTCAAAATTGCTAAGTACTGAAAATTTTTCTGTATTTATACTTTTCATAGGCTTTTTCCTCAAAGTCAAATTGAAACGTTTGATGTCATTTCCACCTATGATATTAAGTCCCCAATTTATCCTTGACTCACAATGAATGAAACACTAGTATTTTTAAGCTTCTTAACCGTACATGTTTCCCTCACGCTTAAATGTCCTTCGATTCCTTAAAGCCATGACCTTACAATTTGCATTGATCTCTTCTCTGACAGTGTTCACTGTTGACATACTAAAGACTTGTTTTTCCTAACTGGATATTCTTGTCTTTATGTAGTGCTCTTCCATTGTTGTGCCCTCACTCAAGTGCATTGAGAAATGGTTTTTAAAAAAGGAAGTTTCCTACTTTGGCTTCTCACTGTAGGCTTGTTTATACAAATGTTTCTGAATTGTACATACAGTGCCTGCAGAAACATTATTCAGCTCTCAGTGTGGTAGAAAATGGTGCCCTGTCTTCAGATGCATTGATCAGACAAGAAGCATGACGTGCTGAGGAATGCCTCTCCTCATTTTTCTCAGCTGGGTGTGTTGTAAATCAATACCTGACTCTGGGAGGTTGAGTGGCTGCAGCTTTCTCTCATCCAGTAGGGCTAGAACGAACTTCCACACTGGTCCGCTATTAGTGGAGTAAAGAGTTATGGGATAACAATGACTAATCTTATAATTTATCTTTATGCTATTTAAGATATTGCCCTAGGCACTTGATACCAAAATACCAGAAGGCATTACAACTCACTATTATAAACTAAAAATTATTAATTAGAAAAAGCATTCCAAAACACTTTAATCTCTAATACAACATTTAAAATGACAATTTAGAACAACAATAAATAGTTTCAATCACAAATGCAAGAGTATTTCCAATTAGTGAAAAGACAAAAGTGTGGGTTTGGATGAGAATAGCTGAAAGTACTTTAAACACTAATCGCAAATCCTAAAACATGGGAAAACTGGTATTTTTCAATCAGAAAAGTTGAGGCTGAAAGAGGTATTATTTGCTGACATGCTGTGGTCTTCAGATTACCATGTTGATTCTCCTATTAAAGTTCTCATCTTACAGGTGGAGCCACATGAACAGATTCACATTATACAGACCTAGTATTCTATCAGTTTGAAATCAAGGTGGAATGCAAGATAGAAAACTTTATTAAATACTTTATTGCTTTATTGGCTTCATTAATGTAGTTTGTGTACATTTGATGTGCACTGAGTGACATTTATACAAACTACGAATCTCAAACCTCTTTCCTTTTTTTCCTTTTTCTGTACCTATATTTGAGAATAACTTCTTTGCAAAATAATCACTAAATATACACTACAATTCCACTTGTAACCACATAGCTCATAGCTTAATACTATATTTGTAAATGTTACTTGCTTTTAGCAGATTATCTGATAGTCAGAAAACTACCAGTCAGTGGCTCAGAATTTGAATGACTGGATGTTTTGCTTCAAAATATGTTATAATTTATGCTTTTTATAAGTATATATAAATATTTCAGATATTTCTAATTAATGGTTTTCCATTTTTGAATAACAGATGGTATCTTTTTGTGTTATTTTAATTTTACATTTTGTCTGTTTTCTCAATACACTTTATAGCATTAAGTTCATTCATTTTCAAGGGTTCTGGGCTACTTAACATTTGAAGTCCCTGCACATAATGTATTCTTACTTATTTATATGTTTTTAACTGTTCTTCTTGACCAGTCATTGAATTTAAAAAATTCCCAAAGTTCCAATAGCACTAGATTTCTTAGTCTATAATTTTATTGCTCTTGCCTTTTGACTGGATTATTTATTATATCTTTACACTTCCATCAAAAATCAACTTAACATCCTGAACATTTATTATACTGTTAGACCATAAAATATTAAATGACTGGAAACTCACCAGCACCTCAAAATTCAAAAAAACCTTGAAATCTTTGCTTTTAAGTGAAAGTCAGTGTGGCTAGCTGTCTTCACTCAATGGCTTTCAAACTGCTGCTTCTGCAGAAATACTGATTGCCAGGCCCTGCCTTTCTTTGCAAATCTGAAGCTTTTCCCAATAAGCCATTGCTCAAAGGATGGGGCAGAGGCAGCAGATGTTGCTGCTGCTGCTTGCAGTTAACCATTTAATAGCAAGAACCATTTTGTTTTTTCTAGGAGTTTTCAGGGTTGTTTTCCCCTTTATGCAACTGAAAATACCTAGTGCCATGTAGGAGCTTTTTAGATCTTGAAACAAGCTAAATATCTAATATTCAATGGAGTACATGACCTCTGCAACTATACTACCTCTAGGCCACAAGGTGCCAAGGCTTGGGTACTGTCATGCCTCTAGACCACATCATGTACAGGCATGCCTGGACACAAGACTGGGACATCGTGGCTTCATGAGTGTCTGCTGAATGAAAACTTTCCAAAATTACATTGGACTATCATTGTTAATTCAAAGTTTGTTGAAAATCAGTTCAAACCTAATCAGAATATAGGTGAGAGTGAGTTACTTTTTTATTTTTTTACCAGGTCTGTGTTTTGGAAGAAGTTTCTTTACAGCAGTGATGTGACTTTTCTAAATTTTATTTTTATTTTGAAAACTATATGAAAATATATTAAATAGTTTTTGAAGTTAACTAAAATTGTAAAGACAGATACTAATTATGCTACTTAAAAGTGAAATTGCCGATCTGGTAATAAGCCATTTCTCAAATATTATTAGGTAATTGTTAAGTTCAGAGCAGCTTACTAAGAAACACCAGAATCCTCTTATGGTTGGTTAAAGTGGTTTGTCCGTTCAGAATCCCAAAACTGCGAAGGGACAGGAGGGGAGAACTGCAGAGGGGTTGCCTTAGCAGGATCAGAAGAGGCCAATGACCAATGTGCAGTGCCTTGCCCACATAAACAGAAATGCAGATGTCATGAATTTGCAGACTTGTGTTACCTGCTGCATGGCATTAGCATGTAGCATACCAATTAATTTGGAGAACACCTAATTCATGTGTAGCCCACGTATTTGCTGCTTCTTGTAAATCCTGAGACAGGCTGAGGGCTGCAGAAGGGGCTTGAGGCCATAGAACCATCCCCAACCATGCCGTGGCAATAGTGCTTCCCAGGTTACAGAGTTGGTTTGTGGTTGGAGCATCTCCCATTCCTTGAGCACCCTCTTCTTTCACAGACGGTCTGTGAGGTGATCCCTCCCTTTGGGGGCTGCACGCAGTGACTCAGCAGATGATACCCAGCTCCTGACACAGGGAGCTGGGGCTGCTGCTGCCTCCTCTCTGCACGCAGGCATGGCCTGGAGCGTGCCTTGAGTGCATAGTGGGTAAAAGCAAGGGAATAAAGTTTCAAAAGTTGCTTTCATATGGTGCAGGATAAAAAGTACAAGTTCCTACAATTTGGGGGGTTTATTACTTAGTGGCCCCATCATTGTGCATGAAAACCAGAAACTCTTTTGGTTTTCTTAATTATGATTGATTTTTTTCCACCCCTGTTGTCTGGTGTGTTAAACATGTTCCTGTTGTTCCTGCATCTGCTTCTTTGACCCAGGAAAACCTCAAGAATGAAATCCGTGCTTGCTAAAATTGTTAGAAAGTAAATAATTTTGTCATTATGTATTTCAGGCTTCTGGCCTTTCCAGGAAGTACCTGAATGCTGTTAATAGGGTCAGACAAACTATGAATAATTTGAGTGTGGCAGTATCTTTGGGTTTGTTAGCTCTGCAAATTTGGCATCATTCCAGGGTATGGAGCAGTCTGTTTTCCATCAACTTTTATTTCTTTTCCAAGCGTGGCAATATGCCAAGACCAGAACTTAAATCTTGTCTTAAATTCAATTCTACCTTAATGTAAAATCAATCAGTAGCATTATGTAATGTACACTGCATAGCCTACATGGCTTTGTTTGGTTTTTGTTTTTTTTAACTGAAGAAAGGTGCTATTATGTCTGCTAAAGTAAATAGAAACATGTTTAAGAAACAGATGTTTAAGAAAATTAAACTTGAGTTAGTGATGTAGATTGCCAGTAGAAGGGGTCAGTGTTCTAATCAACTGAAAGAAAGCAGAAAAATTGCTTCTCTGTACTGCAGTCATTTGCTGCACAAGATATGCTGCAGGAACAGAGTAAGCAGAGAATCCATTCAGCTTGGTAGCAGTCCAGTAGTTCTAAGCTATTAAATGCATTTGCTCAGATGGAGCACTAATGCAGCTGCAATGTGTCTTGTCCCAATAAAATATTTCCTTTCTTTCTTTCTTTCTATGAAACTGCATAACTAATTTTGGGGTTTTTTTAACTTTCTAAAAGAAAAAAGATTCTTTGCAGTTAATTAGACTTGCAATTAGGCTAACAAAGCAGTAAGCCAAAGCAAGCTATTTCTTTTTAACCTAAAGCAAAGCCTATTACCTGTATTTTGGTTTAGAGGTACATTAG
Organism: Picathartes gymnocephalus; assembly: GCA_013390045.1. NCBI lineage: Eukaryota > Metazoa > Chordata > Aves > Passeriformes > Picathartidae > Picathartes > Picathartes gymnocephalus. The sequence continues at coordinate 34,094 of WEKY01060631.1, read as the reverse complement.
TTGAATTTAAAATATACTGAGAATAGCAATTTCATCAATGCATACATATATATAACTAATAGAGATGGATAATATACAGTGTCTACATCATATAGTTTTTGATTTCCTCTAAACAAGACACAAGGACAGGACTGAAAATCTAGGTGTTAGTGGGAGAAAAGGTTGCCGCAAACAGCTCACAGGGAGCATCCTGATTTTACCGGCGTGGGGGTTTTGCTGGCTAGTTATCTTGTTGGGGAAGACTGGCTTATTTTAATTTGTTTTGTTTTTCAAAACTTACACTTGCATTTTCTTCCAGAGTTAAAGAAATTAATTGTGAGTGAACACTAGAACTAAACCCTCTTTTCCTGTATTTAGTGCTACATTTTTTCTTCTCAGCTAATGTACCTCTGGTGATTATCAACTGACTTTTCTCAAGTGAATTTACTAGGTATGATAGAGAAATAGCTCTAGGAGCAGGGATCAAAAGCCATGATTGCCTTCCCAAATGAAAGCTTATCTTTAGGATGCCAAGCTCATGTTTTCTTACATGTTTTCTTTCTATCCCATTAATCTTGATTTCATTCCTGCACAGTGATGGTGGAGCACTGCAAAGAGAGATCAGATGGTCTGACGGTTGGGGTCATGTAAGAGTTTTGCTGACTGATGGAAAATGTGACGTTGAAGCCCCTGGAGCTGATGAGGGAATTTAACATAAATACTTATGCAATGAAATGTAAGCTAAACAATTGTACAAGAGTGTAGGTATCCGAGACAGAAGTTGCCTCTTCTATCCCTGTCTGTTCTGCTTTCTGGCTGTTGGGCAGCCCAGACTGAGCACTGAACTGCCTTCCTGAATCACACAGCTACCCCTTGGCTGTTTGAAACTCTGTGGCAAATTAAGTAGTCATCCTCTCCCCTCGTCACTCCCCTTCAGCTGCCCTTTCTGTGTGTCAGATTAAGTAATGGAAATATCCAGCTGGAAAGCATAAACTCTCACTTAAACTGGTATATACTGTTTGACTGCTTCCAATATATCTGGTAATTTATTTATAGCTCGGTGCATATCTATGTACCCTATTCTGATGTCTGCAGTATTAATGTACCTACCCTTTATTTAAAATTAATATGCATTAAATAAATGCAGTTATCCAAGTCTAAGTAATGTAATGCAAGCAAGTCCTTGTGCCAGATCTGCATTACCCATGCTGAGAGGGAACATCAAGAAGATGGTAAAAAAAGATATGGGAGAATCCTATTATCAGTCTGGTAATATGAGTGTTTCCCTTATAAAGCTGTCCATGAGAATTAAATTTAATTTTATATGTGAGCTACAGGGAGTCATAAAAAGTTGTATAGTTCCAATATTCCAATCCAATTCCTGCCCTTCTGCCAAGTGTATTGCTTTGGATATCCTACCTACTTTTGCTACCTGCACTAACCTTATAATCAAGACAGACAGGGCAGACACAAGCTTGGGTCTGAGGCCTCACATACAGAACTGTAGTGGCTTCCCACAACTTTCTTCCTCTCCTCCCACAGATCCACACTTTGAGCAAGGTAAATTACATTTATTCTGTATGCTGAAGACAAAAATCATAATGACTCATTGATAAAAAAATAGTAATGAGAAACTGTGCCAATAAATGATGCAAATTGTTATAACATAGGGCTCTGTGAGTTTACATGTAGATTCTTTAATTTATCTTTATTTTGCAGCAGCTAAATTTAAATTCATGGCTGTTATACTAGTAGGTCAAACATCAAAGCATGTTTCAGTTTCAGATTTATGTGTATGGATAATATAAGGAAATCCGCTTGCTAAAGTTTAGGTATTTTCAGCACTGTAGTTCTACACGTATGCTAAGGTCCTCCTGACCAAACTCTCCAGAAACCCTTGCTATGAAGGGTATGAAGGATATGCAAGCTGACAGTACTAGATTATATTAGATTAGGAAATGATCTTGATCAAGCTTGCCTCTTTATCAGAGAGTTATGTGTTGTCTAATGGACTTCGTCAAGAAGCAATGTGTAACTGATGTGAAAGAACTGTTTGACAAGGCACCATCTCTTCATCCATTTCCAGTGTGTCCCTTTACTTTGCCTAGAAAAATTATTTAGATGACATTTGAAGACTATAAAAATATGCAGATGCTCTATGGGTGTTTGATAGTTTAGTTATTGTCAAAGCATGCATAGATTGAAAATTACACGTTGTGTACAGTAGCTCACATCCAGGAGGGCAGGGCTGAACCGATTGTATGTTTATCACCCAGAAGGTCTGTGTGTGCACAGCTAATCCAGTGTGGTTCTGGCTGCCTCAGACTTGATGCACGTGGGCAGATCAGCTGTGCTTTGTGCAGTTACACACATGCAGCTGAACAACCTCTGACTTGTGCTGCTTGTGATCTGCAGATGGTCTGATCCCTGCACACTGAGTGGGCTCTGCAGTTGTCTGGCATACAACAATGTATACTACAAAGTATATGTGAATATATTTTGCCTGGGAAATATTAGGAGAAAAAAATTATTCTCTTCTCAAATGTTCTGAGTGCTGTATTTTCCAAAATTTGAAATATTTTGCACTGCTCATAAGAATTTCACGCAAACAGACATGGAAATATAGAAGGAAAAAATCTCATTCCCTCCATGAGAGTAGGAAAGAGCTTAGTAAGAAATTAATATTTTGTGTATTCTTATATTCTTTCCTATGTTGAACTATTAGTGTTGTGCTAAAGAAAAAAAAAAAAAGTCCATTCATGTAAACAATCTGTAGTTATTCAAATAATGCTTAATAAATGACTTGGTGTAATTCAGAAGGATATCAGTTGATTAATTGTCTGGTATCAATTTTTAGCCATCCTTATCACAGATAAGTGAGAATAAATTCATTGACTATAGTAAATACAAACCTTTTAGTTAAGCACTGCAGTATGACAGATGAAAGTGATTTGGGATTAAGACTGTAGTAAAATCTGTATGTATTTTGTATTGACTTTTAAATTTATAGAAGATTTCTATTTGCAATTCTTAAGACTTTTAATCATTGAAATTTATGAAGAAGGGGAAAATGTATCTGGAATATCATCCTCTAATCTGTTAAGTAGAGGATAAAAAGTAGATAATCTTTATAAAGCCTCCTGAAAGATTTTGTTAAGTACAGCCTACTTAGATTTAGTTACATCTAAAGGTGTAGCTAGATAGCTCCATGTACATTTGACAGACCAGAGAACATTCTAGGATTAATTATAGAAAAATAATGTGGAGTTCCTTTCTATATAAAGAAATACACATATTATTAGCAAAGCCCACAGCATTTTCTAGTTTTAAACTTGGTCTATAAACACAGTAGCTGAAAAAGTTTTTGCAACGTAATTAATGGCTGTGAGGAATTTTGTTTCTGTGCACCTGCAGGCAGATCCTCAGGTAATCCTTGTCCTGCATGCCAGGTGGGGACATTCAGTGACCTACAAGGTGATGCTGACACAGCATCCTATGGTCAGATCTCATCTTTGCCGACTGCTGACTGGCCATTTATTTCCTTGCAACACGTGAGATTGCCCTTGCTGCTGTCCAGCACCTCCCTCCCACTGCGCCGGGACTCCTTGGGCTCGGTGTGCCCTCGCTGGCTGCTGTGGCACGGAACACCAAGTGCTGCTTGCAGTGTTGGGTTTGGACAATGGATGAAGGTGGCAAAGGAAAAATGGAAAAGGGGAAGGGACCCTCCTGGGTCTCACGAGGGGGAGGAGGAGAGGGAAAGGCAGACATGTCTATGTAGACTCATTTGTTGAGAGGAGAGGGAGACGAGACGAGAGATGAGACGAGCTGTCTTAGTCCATTCTTTTGCCAAATAAATTGAGAAGAGGGCTTGACTGTCTCTCTTGAGTCTCTATATCTACCTGAAGCCCAAGGAGCAAGTAGTATCCACCTACAGCTGTGTCCCCCATAACATTTGGGTAACAGCTTAGTACAAGATCTGTCTTCCAAATTGTGGCGCCGCTCGTGGAGATTAGTTTGAGATCACAAAGTTCAGTGATGTGTCTGATAGTTTTTTCTCATTCCTTCCCAGTACCCCCAAGATGTGGTTGAACATTAGAAAACAATGTCAGAGTGTACAAACTGTGCGTTTATAACTTTAATTGTTAAGTGACTGAAGTGGCCATTCACAGAAGTAAACAGAACCAAGACATAGGGAGCTGAGGACTGTCTAGAGGATACCCTCTATGTGGAGAAAGGCAAGATTTGAAATCCCTTTTGGCTGAGGTACGTTTTCTTATATCCTCCCCCCGCCACCAGTGGAGACAGAACACTATTATTCCTTTTCCCTTGGAAAGAAGGGAAGCTGTACAGAACGGGTTTTGGCATGAGTGTCTACTTTGCATGGGTGAATACTTTGTGTTTGGTGCAAGATCAACTCACTTGAATTTCTTTACAGTGAGAAACTTGCCACCATGGTTCTTTATAAGGCATTCCTCCAATTGTGGGTGATGATCTTATACACCTGTATGAAATATGGTGCGGGGTTAACTTTTTCTGAAATCAAGACATTTGAGTTTGTGGAGACTATAAGCACTTTCACCGCTCTTTCTTGTTTTATACACTGTATTCTAGTGCTCAGTACATATATGGGATTAAGATGTTGTTCTCAGCCTGACACTACTGATCTAGAGAATGTAGGGTTCACTACTTAATATAATTTGGTGACCTTCTTTATTTCCCAGCTTTATTTTTCTTTCTTCTTCCTTTATTTGTCATCTAATTTCTTATTCTCCTTATTGACTTTTACTTAGTATAAAGTTAGCCCTATATGTGTTTGCTTACCTTTCTGCTCCTTTCCCAGTAATCTGTTCTTCCACCTGTTTTTCTTTGTTTACATATCATTTTTATATTGCTAATCCTCCAGAGTTCCTATTTGTTATCTTTTTGCATTCTTCATTTTCTCCCTTAATTCTTAATTTATTTACAATCTCCTCTTGAACTTTTTTTTTCCTCTATTTTCTTCCTATTTTGCAGCATCTTTCTACAATTCCTGGGGTTGTTTGTCACTTTTTAATTTGTTTTCACGTGTTTTCCCCCAACCATCTCTTGTATTCTTACTTCTCTTTCATTCCATATCTCTAGCTTATTTCAGTAGCTACTGACCTGCCTTGACCCTTGAGTCTCCTGAAAGGCTGACTGATCATTTCATAAGGGTCTCTGCAATGGGTGGAGACTGCATTTTTCTCTTTACATTCAGGCATGAGGGATACATGCATATGAGCCCAAATATACATTTCATCTGTATATCTGGTGTCATCACAAATTTATTCAGCAGCACGGAAGATGCCAGATCTGTAGTCTTAACAGGACTTCTTTTTTTTTCTTCCCAACAGGTTTATTTTTGCAGTTGTAGCATATAAATAAATATGTATACTAGAATACTTCCAGAATTTTCCTGTTACAGCTATTTTATAGAATCAGATACACAGTAACAGCTAAACTGAAATAATACTCTGCAGTTTTTTCTTCTTATCTAAAATAATTTCCAATACAAAATCTTACTTGGAATCGTTACTTTAATACTTCATAATATAGAATTGATTTTTTAAAATAGAAATTCTGATTTTACAGTTGTTGTTTTCTGATACTTTTACTGATCTCAGTGAAATTTTCTGTGTTAGCTCTGTTGAACTGTTCTGTTTATAGTTACCAATGTAATCCTGATTGTTTCCAGAGGAGTGTGATCATAATATAACCAGAGTTATGAGGAAAGAATGTATTTGATTGTTCTTAACTATCATACTTTTCCTTATTTAGAGTAAAAGACTACCATAGTCCTGAAGCTGAGGAATTTTTACAGTTTCAATAATTAGTGTAAGAACAACACAAATGCTTCTTACAAATGCCAAATCACTGACTAAACTGCTTACTTTTTCATTACATAATTTTCAAACTGTGTATTTTAACAATTCAGCATAGCATAAACGTTTGCATTTAAAAATAACTGTTACATCTTTCTTACTTGGTGATTTCAACATGTTTATTTGAATTTTATTTTCTGCTTTCTTTTAGTATTTTCCTATGCAGAAGAATAAATGGTAATTAAAATGTGCAGGATGAAAAGATGGAGCAGTCAGTGCTTGTACCACCAGGACCAGACAGCTTCCAATATTTCACTAGAGAGTCTCTTGCAGCTATTGAACAACGCATTGCTGCAGAAAAAGCTAAGAATCCTAAACAAGATCGTAAAGACGATGATGAAAATGGGCCAAAACCAAACAGTGATTTGGAGGCAGGAAAAACACTCCCCTTTATATATGGAGACATACCTCCAGGAATGGTGTCTGAGCCCTTGGAAGACATGGACCCATATTATATCAATAAAAAAGTGAGTCTAATATCAATCCTTTTCATGTGCCAGTGTTTGGAGTGCGTTATCATGCTCATTTCATTTTCTTGGAGTGGATCATATAGCTTGTTACTTCAGTATGTTAATTTTCAGCCAGAATCCATCTGTCTTAATGGTTACTAACTTTTCACCATTTTTCTTTAATTTACCTCAAAATTTATTTCTTTTATATAACTGATTCTATATCAAAGGAACATTTCTATGAAAGCTGTAGTATGTGGTTTTTGATTAGAAGCAATATGTAATATCTATACAGACATGTGGATACAAAATACATATATACTTTTTGAACTTTAAAAATGTGAACATACATTCATACTGAGTACCCCAAAATTCTCTAAGGTTCTTCAGATTTAAAAATGACAGCATGAACCAATGCATAGAACATTTTGTTCACAGAAATCTGCCTTGTTAGCAAATGCTTAGGAAATGTGTGGAATCAATAGGGAAATAAACAGAAAAGCAGTAAATGCAACAAAAAGAGTGTAAAACTGATTTTAAAGTTTTTAGTGGAACTGGCCTTGGACAGGCCTGGAATGCCTTCAGAATGATCCTGTTGCACAGCCCATCAGCAGCAGAAGAAGTTCATGCTTTGTAGTGATAGCTAGATTGGGTGATACTTTAGTTATTGGATTCTGTGACTGTGAAAACTCTCAATATTAAGATAGGAGTTGTTTTCACTTTCACAAACTACTGTGTTCTAAGTAGTTGCTTAGTTCTCAGCTTGCTAGATTTCATGTGATTTATGAGTCCTATTTTGACAAGAGAGAAAATACTGTGTGAAAGAACAATATTTTTATCTCTGTTATCTGGTGTCTCTGAAAGAGCCTTTATCTGCCATTCACAGCACATGAAGATTTATCTTTAAATCACAGTTCTACTTTTACAAAGATAAAAGATGTGTTTCTATAAAAGCAGGCCTTGTAGACTTCTCTACTTATTGTGTCTGTTTATGATACAGTATTCCATATAATTTTATCCCTACCTGCCCACAGCTCATCCTGGACCTTTATAGCCAAATCCGTCTGTCTTACATGTCTGGCAGTGAAAACAGATACATGATAGGTATGACCTATGATAGATATGTCTCTCAAGTCCTTAGGAATGGAAGACCCTTTCAGTCCCTTCACAAATATGGCTGAAAACTTACTAAATCAGCCAGGTCCGGTGATGGAGTTGCAAGAAATGGGGAGAAACCAGCTGAACACATTCAGTCAAGTTTCTGTACTACTAGAAAGGAAGAATATTTTTATTTGCACACAAGATATGTATGGTCCAAACACATACTCTCTGGGATTTTCTTCTTTCTGCTGAAGTCCACATATTCTCTCTATGCACGTGCTTTAATCTTCTACAGGACAGAAACAGAAACAGCCCTGTCAGTCTAAGACAAGGCAAACATTTCTGAAAAGCTTCAATTCTCTGTTTTTTCTTCCTTCAGTAAGAGGAAAATAGATATTTCTAACAGAAAATCAACACCTATGTCAATTTTTCATCTGGTAATTTGACTGTAAAATATCTAATTTCTAGGTTTTATTATCTAGCTGTATGTGAATTCTGGAGATATTTATGTCTTGTTTCACTTGTATTTTGAAAATATTGGCAGCAGTTGGTGCTCCTGCAAGTCTCAAAAGGAGAAATAGTTTGAGAAAAGCTTAAAGCAGAAGTGAGCATCTCAAGGGAGACATGTAGGAATCTTAATGCTCAATGTACTTATCTCTGTAATGTTTAACATTTCAGCTTCTTCTTTACCCCTCTCTGAATTATTCCACCTTGTAAAGCCAGGAAGTCCATCAGCACACCCTCTCCGCTGTGACAGTATGACAACTGCTGCACAATCATTAGAGATGTTATGTTGCTCCCTGATGAAGCATCTATCTGAAATGCCATGGATCTAATGAAAAACACCAGAATGAAGGAAAATACTTATTTGCAAGAAGGGGTTAGGACAAGTGTACAGCATTACCAGATGCCACTATTTCTTCAGACCCTCTATTATGATCTCTGCATAAACTATAGCTGATTTGTTGACAGACACTACCAGAAAGTTTGGCTTCCAAACTTTCAAATAGGGAATAGAAATGGTTGGTCACAGCACTGGTTATTTTTTCATTACAAGTTTGGGTCATGAATGAAGTCATCCATCATTTGCCTTATATGCAAGTATTGCATCTCTCTTGCTCTTTTTTTTTTTTTTTCCCCCTATTCTTTGTACCAAGATCAAGCTCACCATATTTTTCATGTGGTGAATGTTTAAATGTCATCTGGAGGGTTTTATGTTCCATCCTTTGGACTGCTTTTTCTAAACAAAAGGTTTGTGCATGCCATGATTTGATACAGTTTAATAGAGAATAAGACAGGAATAAATACATATGTTGAGCTGGTTTGAGAGCCCTAATTTGTGCCTGAGATAGGCCTGAGAAGAAATGTTAAAATGAAAAGGCTTTTAGGAGAAGCAAAACCAAATAGGTATAATAGTTTTATGGTTTTTAAAATGTGCTTTTATGCAAAATCTACCACGAAGGAGGACATAGTTGTACTCAATACTAATCTGAAGTTGAAAGGAAAAGAAAAATATTGACAACTGGTGTTTGTCAATAGGACAGCCCATTACAGCAGGTTTACACACTTGATACTATTATTGATATGAACTGTATCACAGCCTGAATGCCAGCAACTGTACCCTTGAAACTTAATTATTTTATTGTAAAAGATAGAATAATGTTCTCATATACTTCTGATTTCATTATACTGAAGTGCTGATGATTGTGGTGGCCAATAGTGCTGGTCTTTAGAACTGTGAAGTTTAGCATCCTAAAGGCTTGCAATGCTCTTTTTTTTTTCTTTTTAAATCCAAAATTGATAGAAAGTGAACAGGAAGTTCTTGTTTTGCGTTCTGCTTCTGTGTAAGTGCAAATCTGTGTGTTCCCAGTATAACAGTGCCTGCCTGTTCATGCTCAAGCTGCCATCACAAAGGATCAACAATGTTCACTTCATTGTCTATAGAGAAAAGATCAGCTGGAATCCCCTAAGATGCTGACCTGCAGGCATGAATCAAAATCTGGTCCACTTGGTTTCATACTTTGAGGGCTGGCTCTGTTCCTCTGAACCTAGGCTGCTACATTAAAGAGGAGGGAGAGAATAGGTGGAACTAAGTGGGTAAAACTTCACATTCCTCCTGCTATGATAGAGATAAAACATTGTTTATTGCCACTCCATGCCATGCCTCTTGCCAGAAGGATCTGAATGTCTGTCAGCAAAGATGCTTCCTTTCTCCCGGCATTCGATGATATCAGTCCCTAATTTTACCAAATCACTAACTCCTGGGTTACCCATATGTGTCTTGGGTTGCAAAAAACCCCGACATGATTCTGTTAAGTTGCTTCACTTTATTACATCTGCAGAAGTGAATGGACTGGTAATTTTGGATCTCTTCATAGTTGTGAAATAATTTTTAAGTGAAAAGTTCTAGCAAAGCAAAAAATTTAAGGACTTTCTAGAAAACATTGTTTCAAAAGATAATCACAAACCGAGGAAATGGAAACTTCTCATATGCCATGAGTCTCCTGCTCTAGGTGCTGCTGGAGCTTTTCCAGAGAAGCTCAGGACCCAGCTCAAGGTTGTATCACCTCCTGTCTTTCAGAAGGTGGAAATGCAACGGGGTAGCAGTCAGTGCACTAAATCTAGCCTTCCAGAAACTACATTTAAAGCTAACCAGGAGGAAGGAGAGGAGAAATAAGGTTTTGGGAACTCTCTATCCCAAGGGGTTCTCAGAGACCATATCTTTACTCAGTGTTGCCTCTGCTCTCTTAGCTATATCTTCTCAAAACACTACTCCTCCTTTGCCCTGCTAAGAATTCTGTTTCTGGCTTTATTTCAAATATGGCAGAAGACACAGGATTGGGTTTTAGGTTACAGGTGCAAAAGCAGCAAATCAGGGACTTCAGGGAACTCTGAATTTATATTCACACTCAAATGCTTTGAGTGTGAGTCAGTTTTGTGCCTTTATAAAACTGAATAAAACATAAGGCCTGAAATTTATACATAATCCTTCATATAAAAGCATTACTTTTACAATTTGTTTCAAATTTATCTAGCTTTTCTCTGTGCATGTCTACTTTGTCCTGACAGCTTTGAGTACAATACTTCATGTTCATCCACACTGCCTACACATTGGCATGCATCTGAGTTGAGAGTGTAGTGAGATATAGGAGGCAGCTTACACAGGGCTTGCATATCAGCTCTTACCTGTACTTTTTAATGAAAATTCTCCTTCAGAGATAAGGTACAGTTTTAATTCATGTTAAGGCTAGAAGTTAGAGGACCAACAAAGTCATTCTGGAAGCTGAAGTCACAAAGATGCTTTGAGTGAAAAATTAAAACTGAGGTAGGGAATTTATGTCTTATTGGTTCTGCTTATGCAGGGCAGCAGAAAGTAGAACAGCTAAAATAGCAGCAGCTTCCAACTGAAACTGGAGCTGTGCCAGCATGCTGTTTTTTTCCATAAGGCATGTTAGAAAATAGATGTATGTTTAATATGCTTGTGTTCAAAGATTTTTAAAAAAATGTAGGTTGACTAAATGCAGATGCAGTAGTCTTAGATACAGAGTTAGTAGGAAGTGTGATTTTTAATGCATTTTGTCAACTACCTCATAACTACAGAAAAGAGCATGAGTTGGAGGCATCTGAGATGCGAGTCCTGGGGGCTGGGAACAGACCTGGCAGAGGAAATTCACCTTCCCCCTTGGGGTGTAAGGCTTTAAAACATTGTGCTAAAAAGTCGTTTGTCTGGTTGGTTGCTTCAGTAGTTGAAATGAAAGCTTCATGTAAGTTCAGGTCATCTGCAGGTTGTTACCTGTAAGCCCCAACTGGAAGTGTAATTTGGAAATATTGGCTCGGGCTGTCGTCAGTTTCACATGCAGTTTCTCCATTTCCATGCTGAAGTGGGAAATCATATACATATCTCATACATTCCTACACATCTTGAGTTTGTACTCAAGACAGTGTAAAGTCTGCCTGGTAGTGTCCCTTACTCCTAAGGGATTTGGTTTTCAGGAGCAGGTGTGCTGTGTAGAGCTGTGATGGAGGGATAGCTCAGGGAAGAAGCTGCTGCAAGTGGGACTGCAGCAGCTTTTCCTCACGGTTTAATCCTTACTTCTTCTCTGCCTTCAGTAAACCCCCATCTCCACACCTCTCTCCACTTCCCATGTGCTTCTAGACATTCATATCTATACTTCATGGTCCATACATTCTAAACTTTACAAATCTCAGCAGACTGAAGCATTGTCCTTCTCGAACCTCCTTGGCATATTTTCCCTGTCCGCCTGCCTTCCTGGAAATAGCCGCGTAGTTCACTGCTCACAGTCTTGATGCAATCCTTGATGTCACGGGCACCACATGAAACCAACATAGCCTTTCCCACACTTCCACTGGAATTCTAGTTTACAGCTCATTTCACCAGCAACTTAACAAAAATCAAGGAGGCTTTCTCATAGCTTATGTGCAAAATATACAACTCTGACAATGGAAAAAAAGAAAAAATAAAAAAGCCGTTTTAGACTTTTCCCTTTAATTTCATTTGAATTTAGGTTATAATGCTTGTATCATCCCTACCACTGGATGTAGATTTCTTCTGAGTTACTGAACCTTCCTTCCACATGGTTTTTCATTCTTTTCTGATTGATCTTGCAGTTGAAGAGCACCTTAGTGACACAAAAAATCCCAACAGCCCACATTTTGTGTGCTGTAGTGTTAGTGCAGGTGCAGCCATGATGGCCTGCAGTGGAAGCAAAGCAGTGTTTGCAGGGTTTGCTCTCATACTGTTTATCTTTGGCTCATGGATTTATTTAAGACATTCAACCTACAGGGTCTTCTACAATTCTCTGAAGTAAGGCTTGCATGCCTGTAAGTTTCTCTAAATTTGATTAGCTCCATAGATATTTAAAGTTAAATTTTAAAAGTATGTATTTTCTGGGAAAGTTTCACACCTGGAAATCACAGTTGTGCAGGAGGACCATTTGGGATTGTCTCTTCCTCTCCTCTAGTAAGGTATACTCAGATGTCCAGTCCTCAGAGACCTACCTAAATATGGCTGTATATGTTACTTCTATTTCCCTCACTTCTTAGCAAAAAAACCCAAAAATTATAAACAAGTGGATAGTCTATTAAATCAGTTTCTAGAAGGATTTCTAGTTAGGAAGACTAATGTATCATTAAAGTTCACTGGTGAGGTTTCCCTGCTTATGCTATTTCAAACAGGAAGGGAGAGTTTTCTGGGGGAAAACATAAATAAAATTATAATTTCAGTTAATAATTTATGCATCTTTATTTACAAGAAACACTTGAAAAGCAATATTACTTTACTGAGTTTGTTTAATGAAGAAATAAAACAAAAACATTAATGAATTGACTTAATTACATTTCCATATGTCAGATTCAGGTAAGTACTGGAAATAATTTTTATTTGAAAAATTAGTCATGCTTTTTGTGTATTAACTGTTTAAAAAGTTACAATTTTGGTGATTGCTTACTTGTAACAGTTCTTCAATGAGAATCTATAGTGAACAAACACTGATAAAATGTCTTTTCTTTCTCTTTTTCAGACCTTTATAGTATTGAATAAAGGGAAGGCAATCTTCCGATTCAGTGCCACCTCTGCCCTGTATATTTTAACTCCTTTCAACCCTCTTAGAAAAATAGCTATTAAAATTTTGGTACATTCATATCCTTTTTTAGTGGTTGTTCAAAATGAAATTAAGAAAACATGTAACTATTTCATCATCAATAAAGGTTCAGGGTCCTTCTGGGGCCATCTTCAGGATCAGCTTTCCAGTCTGCTGCAGCAGTGTGCCTGGAAGCCTGGCTCCTGCGTGCTGATTGTCACATTCCCAAACCTGCCCGGCTGCACCATAAGCCTCTGCCAAATTTAATACATTGCCAGAAAGCATAGGCAGCATTCCTGCAGGCAGCTTGCAAAGCATCTGTAGATGCAGATGGTGGACAGATTGGGGGACCATAACTGATGGGGTGGTGCACAAGGTAAAGTCTTAGACTGACATGGGGGATTGCTGCCTGATGGTCTAACAGGTTGATGGGAATTTCTAGTGGGTGAGGTTTTGGTGCAGTTGTGTTTTTTGCAGAACCTCAGAACTGGGAAATTAAAATTCCAGTGTGACAATAAGACTTTTAACATTGAACAAGTAGTCAAAGGCAGAAGCCTTAATATTAGAGACTGCTGGCAGGGTTTTCTAGGTCTTTGGAAAAAGTAAGAAACAAGGCTGATAGTTGTTGGCTCAGAATACCATTTGCTCTCAGCTCCTGGGAAGTTAAAGCAGTGAGAGAAGGGGAAGAAGATGTCTGGCTGGAGAGGAGACAGGGACCATTTGGGAACAGTAGCTAAGGAAGCTGACAGAGACCTACAGACACTGTGGTGGTGATGGTGAGAAAACACAGCCAAATCCTGTCAGATTGCAGCCTCCAATGAATGCTCCTCCATTCACATGACACTGGTTTACAGTACCTTCCAACACTGCAGCTGGCTGAGCTGTGGGTAGTGCTGCCCACTGGAATACTGGTTACTGAGTTTGGTCTTGGTTTTAAGTTTCTCCTAATTGCATTCAAAGGGTATCCAGCTGGTCTTGACAATAGTAAGAACAAAAGAAATTCCAATAGACAATATGTAATTTCAGTATTTTTCCTTCCATCTATGAACTGATTGTGTAATTAATCTCTATTATAGGAAGAGATTTTCTTTCAGTATATGGACGGATTTCTTTTTACAACTAGCTAACTATTGTAGGAGTTATTTTTATCTTAGATATAGACACAGAATTTTTTTTTTTAATCTGAAACTTAAGAATAGATGTGCAGTTTCTGTAATCTTCTATTTTCTACAAATATTATTCATTATAGTACAAACAGTGCAAATATGGAAGTGTTTAAGAACCATTAAATATGTTCCTTTTAGCAGTTCAAATCTCAGCTGCTTATGCAAGGTTAGCTACCTATACAAAAAAGATTACGGGTAAAATTTATTATTATCTTTAATAATCATCTGACTTTTATTAATAAACTCTACTTCCTCCAAATTTTGTGGCAGGTGTTTGGCATTTGACCTTTCTATTTGGTGATAGTAATGTGCCTTTCAGTGTGAAGACAAGTTTTGATCACAATGAAACTGGCACGTTGGTTGGAAAACCTTCATCTGTCTGTTCTCCAAATTCTCTGAACCTGTCTATAGGGCGCTTTGATCACCTGTGCCCAGACACGTGAGCAGATGTTGCTGCCCTGCAGAGAAACAGTGTATCTCTTTCCAATGCTCACAGACTTGCCCTGCAATTATTCTCGTTGCCAGTACCTACTGTAATACTGGATGTAGAAACTGGTAACAGCATGAATTTCTCTCTGCTGACTCATCTCCTGGTAGTCTGCTTTTTCTTTTTTTTTCCCTTTTGCCTGCCCGATGCGATTTAAGGAAACATGGAAATGAGGGGGCAACACAAGAGTGATGGGAGATGGCCAGGCTTTGGCAATTAATAGGAAAAGGTGAGAATAAGTAGAGTGTTGAGCGGTCAAAAAAAAGGGACATGGCAGTGGCTGGAGCTGCAGAGTGTTAGAAATTTCTGTTTGAAAGAACTGGGGAGATGCTCTAGAGAAAATGTGCAAGTATCCCTGTACAAGGCTCTGGAAGCTGAAATTACAGTATTCCTCAGTGTGGCCTGACTGCTAGAAGGTATCAGTGAAACCAGTTGGCAATGTTTGGTTTTTTCCCAATTGTTTCATCTTCCACCAATCCACACAGGCAGTAAGAGACTTCAGCTGCTCCTGTAATTGATTAGCTTGTGGCTGTGTGGTGCCTCTGCATACCTATATGGGAAGAGCATGAAAAAGGCAGTATATTTCTATAAAGAAGTCATCAGAGATCAGATTTTTTTGTCTATGTGTATAGTTGAATTCTTATAGAACATAAAATAGTAAATTAAGGGAATATTGAGCTTGTAAATCAATCACTCAAAATATGGGAGAGAGCAGAAGAGATGCACAGACATTGAATGTGTCAGTTACATTTGAGATTCCCATAAGGGAAATGGTCAGAGTCTATATTCCTAAGTGTTTTAGCCCTTACTGAGCATCTGCTCCCTTTCAGAGTGAACAGCACTTTGCCCCCACAGCTCCCAGATGTGTCAAGTTTTGTAAAGAGTCAGCAATGTGCAAGGAGCTACCCGTGGCTCTTGTTATGAATGGTACCATGATACTGAGCTGAAAGCACACAGCACACTGCACAGGGGTAAAACCTCATCTTCCCTCAGAGCACATTGTGCTTCTCTGACTCCTACATGAGATGACTGAAACTGCAGCCAGGCATCTCCATGTTGGATTCAGGCATTCCAAAATGGATTCTCTATATTTAAAGGAATTTCCCAATTAAATTACAACAGGCTCTTTAGACCTGTCTCTGAACTGTGATGACAAACACAGTAAGGGATTCTAATAATTTATTCTAAGGCACCGAACGATTTTTACTCTACAGAGCTTGTATGGCAACATGATCTTCAAAACTAGTTAAGTCACTTGCTGAAATATACCAAAATATCCACTGCTGGATCAGGCATTTAGGCAAAGGTCACACACCCGTCTGTCGGAATCAGGCAGCTAATTCTTCCCCTGTGATTTGAGTGTTTATTGAAAAGGTATGCTAAAGTTCGATTTTTTTCAGCTGTTGTAAGCAGTGATCTTAATGATTGCAGCAATTTTCTGAGAAGTTTAGATCGTGGTGCTACTTCTCTTATTCCTCCTCCTAAAGTGAAGGGTTGGGTTCTTAGTTTGGGTTTTGTGGTGGTGGTTGATTGGTTTGGTTTTTGTTTCATTTTGGTTTTGTCTATGGTATAAAAATATACCCAAAACAACAAAATGCTATCTACTTGATTAAAAAAAAAAAATTAAATCCTGGGCTCCCAGGTTACAAATTTAGCTGTAAATAGCTTTCTTTACTTTAAACTATTTTCTTTGCCACTTATGGTGTTGCAAGTACTTTTAAGGAATACATAATTTAGAGAGATGACTAGAGGAAAAATAAGTTAACCATTTGGTATGAATGTGTAGGAGCGCTTATTTTTTGCTGCCATCATGTGGCCATTTTGAGTCAGGTTTTCGCCTAGTTTGGTTATTCAATATTTCCAAATGTTTGAATTGAGGTTATTGCCACAAAAAGGGAAGAACTGCACTGTCTGAAGAGGAAGTGATCTGGTGGACAGAGAACGTTGCATTGAATGTCATGAAGCCCCAGTGGCTTGTCCGATCTCCCTAGAACCAGCCCCTCTGAGCTTAGTCTGGGTTTCATAGTCCCAGAGTACCTAAATGTTCCTTGCTGGAACTTCAGATAAAAATTAATTTTCATTCTAATCTTCACCAGTTTTCCATGCTTTTCAAACAATTCATGCAACTATTGAAGTATTTTCAAATTATAACATTGGTAGAAACAGGTACACTGTTTTTGCTGGGTTTTGAGAAAGCCCAAAAGTAATACTGGAAAACTATTCCCATTAATCTGGGAGCTCTCTGTGGATTTCTGTTTCACTGACTGAAGCACATGCTGCTAAGCTGGTGTTAGGGAAACATGGAATGCACTCACTCCAACAATTAAAAACGGGATTCTATGTCTTATTCTGTGTTTTCAACAGACTGGCTGTGCTGGGTGCTGGAGTGGCACTGACTCAGCTCAGCTCTAACTCTAATACAATAGCAGAAACTTTTTTTCCCTTGCATATGCCAGCTCTTGAGTTTAGTACCAAGCCTGTAGAAGTAAAAGAATAACACTTATTCATGCCAGGTACTTAAGGCAAACTGTATACTCCTGCAAGTTATTTTGGTTTTGTCTGTTGCTCAACTCATGTTACATCCCAGGTTGCGAGAGCCATCTTCCTTTCAGTACCAGCTGAGAACAAGGTTAAGCAAAGTGTATGTCAATTTTTACCAAAGTCTAAAAGTCTTGTGTAAGTGGCAATAATTCACTGTACTTAAGTCAATACTGATGTGATATTGTGTGAATAACTGCTGTGTTTTCCTTAGCTGTACTTACATTATTCAGCATGCTTATCATGTGCACTATTTTGACCAACTGCGTATTTATGACCATGAGTAACCCTCCAGACTGGACAAAGAATGTAGAGTAAGTTACACATTATTTCAATGTATCTTTGTTCCTCTAGGAGTTACCATGCCAGTAACTGCTGTGCAAGATGTACTAGCAGGAATTATCATGAGGCAATATGACCATTTCCTCTCTGAACTATGTAGAAATATTGAATAATTATTTGAATCTCATTCTAGTAGAACAACAGGGTAGAAAAACCATGAAAATATTTTACAGATAGTATTCTACTGAGATTCCACTAGTTTTCTCCATGGTTTAGCACCTACCCAATGTTTTTACCCTTCCTTACACCACTGCATTAGTAGAGGAGCCATGGGCACCTATATATTCATGTCAGTTAAGAACAGTATAGAAGCAAAAGTATTACTAAATTGAGAATGAGAATTCAGTGCATTCTTGCATCCTTCCCTCTTTAGAGCCAATACCAGGTGTTTTACTCATTAGCGATTCAGAGAGTATCCAGTAACTTATGTTCACAGATTTCTTGCTTAACAGTAAAGGACCTAGAACTGCATACTTTTAAGCTGAATGTCATAAATAAATTTTAATATGTTATTTATTTGATGGATTTTTTTAAAATTTATGTACAAGATCAGGACTGCTGTACTTCAACAGCATGTCACAACAAATGCATGTGAATACACAAGTATCTGATTAATATAATGCATTTTAGAAGAAATTTCTTCTTTACTGTATCTCTTCTCCACCTGTGAAATAAAAAACTCTTTTATTTGATCATCACATTTCTGTCAGAATACCAATGTAAAATATTGCTGCTTATTTTGATTAAATCTTCCTATATTTTTCAGGTATACATTCACTGGCATTTACACATTTGAGTCACTAATAAAAATCATTGCAAGGGGCTTTTGCTTAGAAGATTTTACTTTTCTTCGAGACCCATGGAACTGGCTTGATTTCACTGTCATTACCTTTGCGTAAGTTCTTGTTTTTTGCTTTTTCTTGGAAAGAGAAAGGCAAAAAGGGCATGAAATTAGTATTGATACATACCAATTTTGTTAAATGAAAATTCTTTTATGGACTTACTTTTGTCTAAAACAATTTTCACTTTCAAAAACGCGTATTTTGATGTAAACATAAATACTGCAGAAGCCATTAGCACAGCTAGTATTAGAGAGGCTAATTTCATGTCCTGCTTTTTTTTTTTTCCTGAGCAGAAAAGGAGCTTCCCTTTGACTTCATTCTCCAAACTTACCAATCTAGTCTAGATAAATTTTAGGCTTTCAAAGTAAAATCAGTGCAATTAACTTCAGAGACATTTAATTTAGCTGAAGGCTCTGAAAGTATATTAAGGCAAGGCAAACTGCAGTGAAAGGTAAACCTCTGTTGCTATTTAAGTTTTTGCTAAAAACACCAAAGTGGTCTTGATGAAAGACCCAAGTAAGTAGCATAAACTTTGCCTAAATTCTGAATAACTGTGATTTAATCCTACAGGTATGTAACAGAATTTGTAAACCTAGGCAATGTTTCAGCTCTTCGATCTTTCAGAGTATTGAGAGCTTTGAAAACTATTTCTGTAATTCCAGGTAAGAAGTAACTGGTGTAAGGTGTTAGGCCCCTTGTACCTCCCAACTGTTCCTTTTTATCCTGTCATTGTGTTTGTGTGTGAACTCCCCTATTACAGATATGTGACAGAGTTTGTGGACCTGGGCAATGTCTCAGCGTTGAGAACATTCAGAGTTCTCCGAGCTTTGAAAACAATATCAGTCATTCCAGGTGAGAGCGAGGTTAAACACTGAGGCTGACTTTAATTCACTGAAATGGAATTAATATTTTTTAAA
>WEKY01060631.1:0-14768 GCA_013390045.1 Picathartes gymnocephalus | reverse complement strand
TGAAATGGAATTAATATTTTTTAGATACAAGTCTTATTTCTTTCCACAAAAAAAAAAAGGGCAGGAATCAGAAGATATCAGAATTCACTGAAATCTCTGATTCATTGCTTTTGAAAATGAGCAGTTTCCTTCTGAAATCAGCCTTTGAGTTTAACAGATTCTTGCATGAGACATTCCAGTACACAGCGTGTGTGGTTTGCATCGTATGACGTCAAGCTTTCTTCTCCACATTCAATGAATATTAGTAACCCTGAAGTTTTCTTACCCATGTGTATCCTACCTACATGATATGTGGTATTTGTTGTGAATATTTGTGTCTAAAAAATAAAACTGTTTGAAATGTTGACTTACTAAGATGAAGGAATAAGATAATAAAGAATAGCATGGGTGTTGCATGGGGGATTTATTATCTTAAAAAGCTACAATTTTCCAAACCATTTCCAGTTTTATAGCATTAAATTTGAATCCTCTTTATTGTTGAACAGGCTTTTTACTACTGTCTTCTAAGTCTAGTATGTTATAAAACTGATAGTAGCAAAGGTTTGGAGCAAAATGTATTGACAAATGAAAAGAAAGAAGATGTTTATGTGAGATCAATGTACAGCATGAATAAAAAATAGTTGCTTGTTTATCATTAAAACAAATTTTTTTGAAATATGTGCAACTCATTCCATTCACAGTTTCAAGTGGACATAAATTTCAGCTACTTATTCATTTTCACAAGTGAAAAAGCTCTTCACAATAATGTTGTTTCACAGACATTACAATCATGTATTTGGGCTTCTGCATGAAATCTGTAACTTTACTGGGAGACACTGTCATTTTTGTTCTTTGAAAAAGTTTCCAACACCAGAATAAAAACTCCTTTCCATTTGCAGGCCTGAAGACTATTGTAGGAGCCCTGATTCAGTCTGTGAAGAAGCTCTCAGATGTGATGATCCTGACAGTGTTTTGTCTGAGTGTATTTGCACTGATAGGGCTGCAACTGTTCATGGGCAATCTGAGGAATAAATGCCTGCAGTGGCCTCCAGAAAATTTTACTTTGGAAACAAATATTACTTCCCAGCTGAACAGCACCATAGGTGAAAATGGTACATGGGTTAATTCAACAGTGCCTCCCTTTGACTGGAAGGGGTACATTGAAGATGAAAGTAAGTATTGTCTGCAGAATTCTCACTGAAGTGGTTTGTGGCTTACCCAGTTCTTAGAAGGAACGAGGGGAAGGGATGATACATTTTGTTAAGACAGAACAGGAGAAATGTTTTCTCTCTTATAAATCTGCTCTAAAGGCCTGCATGGAGGAGGGAGCAAGGAACATGGTCTTGCTACTTGATATAGCTCTTTTTCTCAGCTCCATCTGACAAATTCACATCTCCCCTGAGACAGACAGGAGTCTTAAAATTACTTAATAGTCTTAAACATTTCCCATTCTGTTAACCAAAGCAAGATGAGCAGCAGCATGCTATGCCCTTTCTGGCAGATATCAGAGACTTGTGATAGGCAGTGATGAAGTCCTCTGTATTTTAACCTTCCATTCATTCTTGTGCTTTATTATTGGTATTATTATTATTATTATTAAGGGGGGGAGTTGAGGTCTAACAGATTTTTCTGCTAAAATTAATGCTTATTGTTCTTATAAACTGAAACACAGGCATCAAAAACAAATTATTCCCTATCATTAATCACAGTTTCTGAAGTATTTGGAGACTATTCTTGTGTTTTCATGCTCTGTTCTCTCCTCTTTCAGTCTTCTTGTATGCTAAACAGCACAGGTCATCAACCTGTCATCACACACCATGTATTTTCTAGATGTCAATTTCTCATCTGGATCCTTTCTTTTTCATAAGCATGCTTCTTAAAGTGCAGTACCCACACATAGGCATTTCTACTCCACATAAGGCATACTAAGTAGGAAAGAAGTGGTAACATAGGGACTTCTATTTTATATATCCTATATAGATTGCTTTTATTTGCAGCTGTAGTATTGCTCAGCCTTCAGTCTACCTGCTCCTGAATATTTTACAACCTTCTACCTCATTGAGCTATCACTTTGCATTTGCACAGTTTATTGTTTCATCCTGAACAGCACCCTACTTTTTTCAAACCATCTCTCCAGCTGGCCTGAACCTTTGAAAATGTAACTGCTTTCTCAAACCCACCACTGTCCTTATCAGCTTAGTGTCATTTCCAAATTTGATAAGTGTTCTTCCATCATCTAGATTATTTAAAACCTTGAATAGCAGCAACCTCAGACAAACTTCTTCAGACATTGTTTTAATGCATCTTTCCACTTTGATAATTTCCCAAAGTATGATTTTTGAACCAGTTTTGTTGATACAGAGCAGTGTGGCAAACTGAGAGTAGATAAAGAAATGCATTCCAGTACAGTTAAATGTGAGGGGACAAACCTGCACTCCCTATCCTACAAATCAGTGCTCACAGTTCATGTTGAGACAGGTTTGCATAGAGACCGGAGGTGATGCCATACATCGTCTTTAACAGTGAAAGTTACTTTTGGAGTAAACTAAGAACTAAAGAGGAGAGAGAGATAGAAAAGGAAAAGAGATCACAGTGACCAGCTGCAAAGAGAAGTTGTGGGGTCTCCAGGTGAGTCTCCTCACTTGGGTATGCTTTTCAGAGCAGCAGTGATCACAAGACTTTTCACATAGCATCTCTGTGATTTTCATTAGCATCTCCTCAAATTCCCTACAGCTTGCTCCTTCTTACAGTGCTATTAGCACTAATTGGAGTGCCCTTTGATCAGAGTGGGTGCTGCATGGTTGGCTGGTTTTTAAACTTGTACATGCATGTTATTAGGTCACTTAATATAAACCAAAAGCTACAAGCAAAGAATAGGAAAAAGGAGGAAAAAGAGGGGTGAATCTCACAGCAGAGACAATTGCTTCCTGTGAGCACCTGCTGTGGCAATAGTGTGTTTGCAAGTGTAATGAAATAAAAGTGACATGAAGAGCAACAAGAGGACACAGGATAAAAAGTGCTACGGAGGCTCTGCAAAACACTGCCACAGCAGCTGATGTGTAAGGCGGCAGGGAAACTGAAAGGCAGGATATAGAAGTGAAATTGGAAAGCCCTTAACAATACAGAGGTTGAGGCACCTAAGGCACTCTGGGGCAGCCAGGACTGACTAATTAAGGCTAAAACTCTGCAGCCAAAAAGCTAAATAATATCCTGTTCACATACATAAATTATTGACCAGGAAGACAGAATTACCCCTGTATTTAGCATTACTGCAGTTGCTACTGGAATGCTATATAAAGTTCAATTTAGATAGAAAGTTGAAAAAATTGAGGAAGTTCAAAAAAGAGCAGAATGATTAAAGGGTTGGAAAACATGATTTATACCAAGATAGACTAGGAGCTTAGCCTACTTAGCATATCAAAGAGAAGGTTTAAGGGGTGATTTGATCACAGCTGAAAAAAAAATAAAAAATCCATGGGGAACAGAATTTTCATCTTAGACATATCTTTTATCTAGCAGGAAGAGAAATAACAGATTCAATTGCTGCAAGTCAAAGCCAGACAAATTCTGAGTACAAGTGAGACAGCTTCTAACTGTGATCACACAGCTAATCGATGACTCTGATGGATTTCCATCTGAATTTCTTAAACCAATCTTTTTGTGAAACTCAATTTACTTGAACATGTGAATTCATGGAGATCCCATGCCATGGAGTATGACAGTCTAACCAGTCTTCTAATGAAGACCTAGACTTCAAGGCCAAACTTAATTTCCTGACTTTTTAACAGAGAATTTATAAACTTAAGATTTGGTTTCATTTGATTTAAAGAAGGCCTGAAGCCCACTGAAAGCAAAGCTCGATTGAATTTGTTCCAGGAAGTACTTTATTGAATGGCTACATGAGCCATTGGTATAGTTACAGAATTTCATATGTATTATGAAATTTATAATGAAATTATAAGTCTTATTATGAAGTTAATATGGTTGTCCTTGCTTACCAGTAGTTTCAAAGAGAAAAATTATCTTCTCACAGCTTCCTGCTCTCTTTTTGCATGTGGGTGGGAAGACATGATACAAAAAACAGCTGCTTCACAGGGCAATAAGCAGTGCTTTACCTGCAGCTCAGAACAGTGCAATGGCAGTATCTTCTGTAGGAATTACTGAAGTTATTATGCCATTAGTTGTGTATACTATGCAGAAAAAGGCATGTAAGACCTAATTTTACCACTGAGCTCATTTTTGGAGGCACCCTTCAGAGGGTCTTTATGTACGTATTCCTGGCATTAATGAGTCAAACACTTCTTTTTTCCTCCCCTTTTTCTTTTTCCAATATAAGAATTCTGATAAACTGAGATAAGCTAAGGTTTATCTTAACAAGCTTTCCATAAGTAATTTTTTTTCTGAGAAAAAGCATTTAACAATCTAGTTTGTGAAATAACATTTATTCTCTCTGCTTCTCGTATTATACCCTATGCTTACTCAAACAGCTTTAATCTTGCTTGAAGCTAAGTGCTCACCTACCAGGGAGCTTTTCCCATTTCCCAATCAATTAAAGAGGAGCCAAACTTACACCATTGGTGTAGGGAGGTATTTTTCACTTTACTTTGGTAAAACACAATTCAAAGTTTTGCATCTGGACAGGATGCTTATACTGCTCAGCTTGTGTGTTACAAAAATTTTCCTATCATGATAATATTTTGAGCAGCTGCCCAAGTGTATCAGTGCACTCAGAGAAAGCCTGTGTGGCTCTGGTTTCTGTGGAACTGGCAAGTACAGCACCCTTACAGGGCACATCTTGTCTGAAGCACAGAACCTGAATGCAGACCTGTAGTAGCAGTTCAGCTCAGCTGGTGCAGTGCTGATCACGACTGACTGCTCCATGTAAACCATATCAAGGCAGGTTTGCATTCTTCCCAACAAGCTCTTATGTTCCAGCATGTTTTAATCATGATTAGCTGACATAATGCAGAATAAGATTTGCTTCCTAAGGGTCAGCTGTGGCCAGCACCCTGTCAGCTTTCTTTTTATAGCTGTGTTTCAGCACAGAGCAGCTCTGCAGTGCACACCAGCCCAGAGTGACAGGCGCCACATGCAGGGCTGTGCACTTCGCACAGCACAGAAGATAGTTCCCTGTGAGATGCAGATATATCATTAGACACTGAAAATGGGTCCCTCACAGAGTGACAAAACAAGGTCTACATACAGCTTAAAGACTCGTTTTTCCAAATTTTGTTCACAGGGTGGAGTGATGCAGCTGGCCCAGGTACTGTGTCCCTTCTTGCAACAAATCAATACGTGCTGAGCCAGCAGCTTTTGACACCTACCCAGACTCAGAATTCATTAGTGTCTGTAGCAGCCTGGCTTGGGCAGCACAGGCAGAGTCAAGTTTAAACTCACCTGCACTTATTTGAAATGAGATCATTTTAAGGGAATCTAACAGGATAGTTCAATCCAATGTGGGGTTTAAATCTCAGGAAGCAAAAAAAGGTAGTGCCTTCATTCTGAAGCTTCTACAATTCAGAAGTGTTAGAGCTAGGGAGGTGCTCAGAGGAGCATCACCGTGTCCCTGCCCTGTCCTTACAGACAGCCTGAGGCAATGCTTTTGGATTCCATCAGAAAGGGGACACATGGTCAGACCCTGTATAAAAAACATCCTTATGTCTGTAACCAAATGGGAGATTTTTATTACAGGAGGAACTCCTCTTGTGATAATTCTTCCAAAAATCAATACTTTAGCAATCAAGACTGTAGCCATCTGCTTTGAGGAGGGAAAGAAAAACACTTCTCAAGGATACAGTCAAAATGAATCCTAATAAGCACAAAGTTTTGCTCATCTCTTTGTTCTTGTAAGAAGAGCTTGGTCAATGTCTTTGTTATTTAAGTCATCTAAAACGTCCTTTAACTATGGGATTACTGTACAGACTGTGGGATGGTTGGGTACAGGGTGATTTGGTGGAACTTATACAATTTATTTTCCTAAGGTGTTCAATAATTTTGTCATGTACTCTTAAAATCTTACTTAAGAAGTTGTGACTGCTGCAGTAATTATGTCTGAGTTAAATTTAGGTGTATGCTAGAGCCTTCATACAGTCAGAGGGCTACAGCTGCAGTGTGTGCACACCCATAACCATCAGAGCCACCCAGGCAGCTGGGTGGGTTTTTGCAAGGTTTACGTATTAGGTAGCTGTCACAAGTGCAGGTCAGCAACAAACTGAAACCCCTGGCAGTACTGACCAGAAAGCTTTGAATAAATTATGAGAATATTTTTTTCAGATCGATTGTAATTATTCTAATAAACAACTGCACATTATTTCACAAAGCATGATTTAGTTCAGTGATCAGATGGAAGGGAGAATCTACATCCAGAAGCATTTGACAGAATTTTTAGTACATTTTGGCATTTTAACAGTGAGTGCTGTGAGTGATAGTGCTTAATGAATTTCATAATGTCATTTACTCTAAAGTTGTTGTTGCTGAGAAAATAATACTGCTTGTTTAAATTTGGATCAGAAATCACCTTTAAAACTTTTAGGGATAATGGCTATATTTTGAATTTTATAATTTTTTAAATTCTTTTTGAACAGGTCATTTTTATTTTCTGGAAGGGCAAAATGATGCTCTGCTTTGTGGAAATAGCTCTGATGCTGGGTAAGACCGAATTTCATCATATTATTGCACTGTTTAGAAATTAGATCCACATTCTGTAGGTGTGCATTTGGAGAGGGGCTGTATTTTGAGTGACCACTTCCTTTCACATAAGCTTTTTATGCTGGGCTTAGGATCTGTGCTCCTGATTAGAGCTCAGTGGATTGGTCAGGTAAACTGGGTGTTTGCATGATGAATGAGTAATTTAGTATTAGTATAGCTCCTGCCTGGCTGATAAGTAACAGGAAAAGCAATACCTGATGAGAAAACCTGGCAAAACATATTATTTTGCAGTTCTGGCTGCGCATATGAGTACACCAACATCCAGTTGATAATATTAAAATGACTAAATAGGTAATGTCCAGTTTGTCTTTGTAGGCAGTGCCCAGAAGGATATACTTGTGTGAAAGCTGGTAGAAACCCCAATTATGGGTACACAAGTTTTGACACCTTCAGCTGGGCTTTCTTGTCGCTGTTTCGGCTAATGACTCAGGACTTCTGGGAAAACCTTTATCAATTGGTGAGAATTTTTTAATGAAAATGGACTAAATATGTTTGTATCAGTGATGCAAAAGGACTAGAGTAAATTTTCTTATCTGAATTTTAACAGCATGAAAAACAGAACTTCTCTTAACCTATACTTGCTCATAGATGTATTATTATTTCCAGACTCTGCGTGCTGCTGGGAAGACATACATGATATTTTTTGTTTTGGTAATTTTCCTGGGCTCTTTCTATCTGATCAACCTGATCCTGGCTGTGGTTGCCATGGCCTATGAAGAGCAGAATCAAGCAACCCTGGAAGAAGCAGAGCAGAAAGAGGCAGAATTTCAACAGATGCTGGAACAACTGAAGAAGCAACAAGAAGCAGCACAGGTATTGTTTATGGTGTAGTAATGCAGGAGTGTAAGGAAGTGAGTTTACTAGAGGTATTTTTGCTTTCTGAAATTGGAAATATAAACCACCCTGTTGGTCTTTCAATGACAGAACTAGCTCAGAGGTTTTCTCTTCTGCACAGAAGGGTATTGTGAATGATTCAGCCATCAAGAAGGAATATTCAAAACTAGGTATAGGTTATTCACTATGTTTTTCTAATTTAGTGTCATTAACAAAATCTGTTAGACTTCTGCATGTAAAATTTACTCATGAAGGATGAGAGACGTTTATGACCAACACATATCTTGAGTCAGCTGATTAATAATAATTAGAAAAAAAACCTAGGGAGAGGATATCCTATAGAAAGTGTTAAGACCTGGGACATTTGGAGTAGAAATTATATATAAATAAACTAAAAGAAGAAAATCATTATGTCATGGTGACATAAATTCCTTCTGCATCATGGCAGGCAGCAGCGGTGGCAGCAGCAGCAGCAACAGCATCTGCAGAGTCCAGGGAGCCCAGCGCTGGAGGAGAAGCAGGAGGGCTCTCAGAAAGTTCCTCAGATGCATCGAAATTGAGCTCAAAGAGTGCAAAAGAGAGGAGAAATAGAAGGAAAAAAAGGAAACAGAAAGAACAGTCTGGAGGAGAGGAAAAAGATGAAGATGAATTTCACAAGTCTGAATCAGAAGACAGCATCAGAAGGAAAGGTTTCCGATTGTCTATTGAAGGCAATAGACTGACATATGAAAAGAAGTATTCCTCTCCACATCAGGTATTGCCTAATTTTTTTTTCATAAAAGCATATATTTAAAGCATCATAGGCTGTTGCAAAACTGCTTTAGTCTTCCTAAAATACAGTAATATGATGCTACTGCATAAACAAGGAAATACTGATACTTTCATTAACCTTAATTTGTGTCACTAGTGCTCTAGCTTCTAGATTGCCTTGTAAAAAAACCCTCAGAATTAAATATAAGGTCGTATCTCTCTTCTTCTAATAGGATTATTTAAAAATCATATTAAAATATTCTCTGATTGATTATGTGAGGTTCCTTTTAGCATGATTATATATTACCAAGACTTGTTAAAACAGTACAGTATTTTTTCTGTTGTAATAGCCTCACATTTTCCTCCTGTTACAATGATGTTTGAATCAATGTTCGTTCACTATGGGCAAATGCTTCATACATGAAACAAAGCGTATGCTTAGACTTCCTCGTTTTCTTGGTGGGAATTATACAACTAATCTATTTGGCAACTTTAGCTGAGAAATGAGTGTTCAGCACTGGTTTTGTCTTAAGAATCCATGAACAGTGATACTTCTGTCTGCAAAATACATCTCTAATGAAATACACACAAAAATTTCACAGCTGCATGTAGCTTCTGGGTAATATGGTTACTCTCATTTGAGAAAAAAAGAAAACCTATGCTAATCTAATAACAGTGCTCAGTTTGAGGATATCAGCTAATAATCACACATTTTGTTTGCCTGCAGTCTTTGCTGAGCATTCGTGGCTCCCTGTTTTCCCCAAGGCGCAACAGCAGAACAAGTCTTTTCAGCTTCAGAGGTCGAGCAAAGGATGTAGGATCAGAAAATGACTTTGCTGATGACGAGCACAGCACTTTTGAGGACAATGACAGCAGAAGAGATTCTCTCTTTGTGCCGCGCAGACACGGTGAACGGCGCAACAGTAACATCAGCCAGGCCAGTAGGTCATCCAGGATGCTGGCAGTGTTTCCAGTGAATGGGAAGATGCACAGCACCGTGGATTGCAATGGGGTGGTTTCCCTCGTTGGTGGACCACCTGTTCCTACATCGCCTGTTGGACAGCTTCTGCCAGAGGTGATAATAGATAAACCAGCTACTGATGACAATGTAAGAAAGTTTTAAATAGCTTAGGCATGGTGGCCTTTTCTTACTGCACCAGCCAGTGTTTTCTACAGAATGGAACCCTTGGCAATGCTTCCTGGTTGGTCAAGCTGTGAATGCTCCTGCATCTTGTAAAATCTTTAGTAAATAAAACAGCTAAGATAGGTTTGCAACTTAAGCATTTGCTTACAAAGATTCTCATAACTAACAAATGCAAGTCACGGTTTCCAAGTAATAAAATACTAACATACACATTCAGAAAAATGCTATGCTTCACTGTATTACTGTGCCATACTTTCCTTTAGCTGATCTAACAGCCCATCTAGCTATCTTAGTTGATATACAATGGAAAATATTATACAAAAATATTATATAACTGCAATCAATATGATGCTGTATTACCACTATCAAAATTAGCATTATTAGTTAATTTTGATATCATTCTTCTTATCAGCCTGGTTAAAAATGTAAGGAAGTTGTCAATTCCTTATTACCATTTATTTCTCATTCCTATGTATGTTCCATCCATTTCTGGTTGAGTATTGTAATATAAACAAATAGTTCATTGGAAGATCACAGTTCAATACATACTTCCAAAAATGCAAATATCTGTCTGAACATATGTGCAGCACATATTGCTGCCATTCTCTTACCATATACAAGGTAAGAGAAAATGTCTCCAAAAATTTTTTTGCTTAGTCCAAATTTGTCTACTCAGACTGCTGAAAATACTAGCATGAGGAAGCATGAGGAAGTCAGACTTTTCTTACTTGCTACGCTTTGATTAGGGGAAAAGACTATTATGTTACAAACCCCATAATATTCTGTCGGCAGGAGAAAGGAAAAGAAATTCGTTTGCAAAATTTTGTGCAATATTTTGAACTCAATCCTTTTCCATTTGTTTAAATTACTTTTCATATCTTGGAGGAAAAAATGCAAAAATTAAGTAAATAAACTCTCTCTCAATCTTGAACTGTAGGTACCCATGACCTAATGCCTTTCTAAAATTATTTAAAAGGTACTAAAAAGTAATAAAAGTCCGACATGATAAAATATGAAGTGCACGGAGCACGTGTCCAAGCTAAGACACTACTAACAGGCTTCTGTAGTATTTGCTGGTTGTTTCTTCAACATGGTCTCACCTACTATTGTTTTCTGTATAGGGCACCACGACAGAACCAGAAATGAGGAAGAGAATATCAGGTTCTTTTCACGTTTCTATGGACTTCCTGGAAGATCCAGCTTTAAGGGAAAGAGCTATGAGTATTGCTAGCATCCTCACAAACACTGTGGAAGGTGTGTGCTATGCATAGCTAACTATTTAATCCTGTTTTTCCCGTGGATTTCTGAAAATTTGAGTTGAAACTTGAAAACAGATTTAAAATAGCTTAAGTAACAAATAACATCCCAAAAACTGACACATATTTATCAGTAAACTCAAAGCTCTTTATTTATTAAGGTTATTACATAACTAAGCATTAAAGTTATTACATAAGGAAGCATTTCTATCTCATTGTTCTGTCACCATCTAACTCATGTGCATGGTCATAACTGAGTGGATGCTTATGCATAGTAATTAAAAATGTGTTACTGGACACAAAAAAGCCACCGAACATTTTTCAAACATATGCAACTATTGTTAAAATATATATGCATTTGTGCAGTTATACTTATTCAGTTACTCTGTAAAGCTATTCTAGGTGACCTTTTTTTTTTCTTGAATTAGGAATGAAAATTTTCACTTAAATGCCACAAATTTCAGAATAAAAATATTTACATACGAGAACAGTAGGTGGGAGAAACAAATGGAAGTGTAACCAAGGAAAAATTAAGTACACGATACAAACTGATGCATAAATTGATGCTGATTGGCATAGTGATTGGAATACAAAGAAGTTGTGCTTGACAGATAAACTTTGAACATAGTAAATATATTTGATAGCAATTTTTAAACACTATCCTTAAAAGCCCCGTAGAATGGGGGCTTAAAGGAGGTTAATCAGTACCACTACAGACTGAAAACTTGACTGGTACAAATCATATTGGAATGAGGAATGTTAGAGAAATCACATAGTTATATATATAAACTTCCTTTTCCCCACAGAACTTGAAGAATCAAGACAAAAATGCCCACCATGTTGGTATAAATTTGCAAATATTTTCTTGATCTGGGACTGCAGTCCACATTGGTTAAAAGTTAAACATATTGTCAACTTAGTGGTAATGGACCCGTTTGTTGATCTGGCAATTACAATTTGCATTGTTTTAAATACACTCTTTATGGCTATGGAACATTATCCGATGACTGATGAGTTCAATCATGTACTTGCAGTTGGAAATCTGGTAAGTTTGTTGGGTTTTTATGTTCATGGTTTGGAGAGAAATATACCTGTAATAACTGAAAGAAAAAGTTTTAACAGCTTTTTGGATATTTATTGGCCTTCAGATATAAGTATCAGAACATTTTTGGAAATTTGACTGTCAACCCTGACCCATGTAGCTTAGGATACTGTAAAATCAGTATACTGCTGTGTTCTGCAAAACCAAATTAAAAATTTAAAAATTGGCTCCAATGCTACATTAAGTAAAGTCGATCTTAAGCAGAGTTTGATTTGTGTAACTACTAAACCAGGAAATGCATTGCTTCCATGAAAGGGACACTATGCAAATAAATGCAGTAGTAATTTCTCAATCTTTAAATTATGAATGTGTTTTTAATTTCTGTTTCCTGAGCAGAAACCTACAGTAGCTGAAAGATCCCCTTAAAAGCATTTCTAGAATTTGCTTCTACAAAAGTCTTTTAATATGGATAAGTGGATTGTTTTCTTTCTATGCTTTATGTAAAAAATATCCTGCAGTACTTTTACCTCTCCTATTTTTTTTTATCCTCTGATAATTAGTAGGATATATTTTCCTCATGTTGTCAGCTGTATTTTCTCCCTTTCTCTCTGTTTCAAAAAGATAAATTATTAAAGATTTTATGAGTTAACTTCTTGTAGCTCTCATGCTTTTGAACTGACAGGTTTGATCACATAGACGTATCTGCAAATACAGTCCTACTTTCTCTCGTTACTTTAAGAAACGATTTCTTATAATGTGATCTTTAATAATCATTGTTTTGTAATGAGGAACAGATAGATAATGTAAATAACTATAGAGTTTTGGAGGGAGAATGAATAGAAAATTGTACAGCTGATTTTCATATACTTTAAAAAAGGGAAATTCTGAACCTTTATTTCCTAATAAAATGTAAAATCCTGTATTGTAGCATTTTATAGGTTTGTTTTCCAATCAAGAAAATTCCATATAAATCTTGGTGTACTTCTGACTACAAAGGGAGTGTGAGAGAACCTGTCTATAAGCACCACATTCTTGCAGTTTTAGGCTCTGGGAGGTTGTCTGCTCCAGTAGTTCCACTTTAAAGCTCCTTGTGCTGTTCTGATTGTTAGGAACCTAAGTCAGCATTTCAAACTGTGTTATTCCTATCTTTCTCAGGGGTTCCAATCCTGTATTTTGAAAATTGGTAACCTTTCCCTCTCTGGTGTCTGTACCTAGAGTGTATTTAAAGACTGTAACAATCTATCTTGAGTATTGGTGTTCCTAGGCAGAGCAGGTCAGACTTTTCTTTCCTGTCTCCTGATTATCCCAGTTAGATTATACTCTTTAGCTGTCCTATTTTCTGTTCAGCTTGCTAGAAAATGGGTTATCAAAACCAAAAGAAAAAAAAAAAAAAAAGAAAACATTTCAGAGCAGAGCTCAAGCAGTTTTTAACGGTGGCTTTAGTACACTCCTATTTTACAAGAAATTCTCCCAAGATTTCCCTCAAAGCTGTTCGGGGCCACTACTTTGGTGGGTCTTAAATGTAATTCCTACTTCATTCAGCATAGAAGCTCATGATGAGAAACCGCTACCAGCAGCACTTTGTTTAAAATGCATTCTTTAATACTCTTTAATTCCTGACATCAAAGTGTTTCAGCCAACCAACTTTGCTGAACTTACTGGACACACCCAGGTAGAAGATACTCAGCTTCAGGAAATTGTTGTAACTCAGTACATTATAGTGTATCTCAGTTGCTATATAAACTGAGATTATAATATACTGTTTATTCATCTGGTGTAAATAACCACAGCTCTGTTGAACCAAATGGCAGGGCATAGCAGCCAAGAAGCTGCCCCCCACTGTAGTCTTAGATTTGGCCTCATTTGTTATTTGTATACCAAGAAAGAGGTATACCACGAAATTTCTTGGAAAGCATTCTGGTTTATGTTCTGAAAATCAAATTTGGGACATTGTTTGTACAGTACATGAGAAAGTCCATATCCTTACAGAGTTGAAATTGGATTTTAAATGTTTTAAAACAGAAGTTTATGTAATTTGTTTAGAATAAAATTTAATTAATAGAAAAATTATCTGGTTTATATGACACTCATTAGGGGGAGGTGGGCATAATAAACCACTGCAGTAAATGTAACTATTTTTAAGTAACACTTTTGGATAAGATGTAGCTTGAATTAAAAATATAGACAACAACTAGATACGGAGTATTATGTCTCACCATGAAATAACAAACTGCACTTTGAACTCAGGTCTTCACTGGAATCTTCACAGCAGAAATGTTTCTCAAGATCATTGCAATGGATCCTTACTATTATTTCCAGGAAGGCTGGAATATTTTTGATGGTTTTATTGTAACCCTTAGCTTGGTTGAACTTGGTCTTGCAGATGTGGAAGGACTATCAGTTCTTCGATCATTCAGATTGGTAAATATACTTCAATTGCACTGACTTTTCAGTGGGATTTTCATTAATATAATTTTATTTTTGGCTTAAAAATTTGCTTGATGTTTGCCATGATACTGATGCTGATGACAGTTTCATTACATTAGCACAAATCCTTATTAACTGTGGTATCTTACCATCTTCAATGGGAATTGATAGAGATCCAAAAAGATAGCAGTGGGTGCCCTGGCCTATTTCCAGTGTATCCGTTGTATCTACAGACTTTAAACATTCTGCTATGCAGAAATAAATGGACTCACTAAATGTATTATGCTCTGACTGGCATCACAGGAATAGATTTCTACAAATACTAGTTGAAAAGTAGTCCAGGTGATTTTAACAGATATCTAGATTTTAGGTTCCAATCAGTAGCTTCTTTGGCCTTCAGTAAAAGCTATGCTTTGAGAATATCAAACAATTTTACAAATTTTTCTTGAGGGGATCTTCCATCTTCATGCTTTTAGACAAGATGATACCCTCTGAACAGTCCTACTCAAGG
The DNA here is from genome assembly GCA_013390045.1 of Picathartes gymnocephalus. Taxonomy (NCBI): domain Eukaryota; kingdom Metazoa; phylum Chordata; class Aves; order Passeriformes; family Picathartidae; genus Picathartes; species Picathartes gymnocephalus. The sequence goes on along the minus strand of WEKY01060631.1, from coordinate 117 downwards.
CATATTTTGCAGTAATATCCTTTTACAAATTCACTTTAAAATATCCTTGTGTCTTTCTGGTTTTCCTAACAATATTTTTCTTTCCTTCCAGTTACGAGTTTTCAAATTGGCAAAATC
>WEKY01060626.1:11866-48317 GCA_013390045.1 Picathartes gymnocephalus | reverse complement strand
TATATAGTAAATGATTGCACGGGGTCTATGAGTTCTTGACTTTATGCTGTTTCCAGGGTTACCAAGCCACCTATTTGGCCAGGACTGGGGTTGAAGCAAAGCTCAGAAATAAAGTCCTTGTTTGCTTGTTTGTATGCTGGATTTCCTGTCCTGTTTGTCCTTCTATTCTAATTTTGGGGTATGACGTAGATAATTCAGCTCTGTAGTCCTCCTTCCCAGGAACCCGCCACAAAAATATTTATAACTGGGAATAAATAAACCTTGTTTTGTTTCTGCATCTCATAGCCAGCAAGTAGATTCATTTTCCAATTGCTAATAACAAATCCTCATGTAGACTGAGATTTCAAAAAGCTAATTAGGGTTTGCAGGGAATGGGTAAGAAACACCACTTTTCTTGTTTTCATTTCTTTCTCCCCACGCTTTCCCATGGAATCCCTCAGATATCCATTGACATCAAGTTGAACTCAGTAGCTGAGCCCCGCTCCCAGTTCTGGCTTAGGGGTCCTTTAATGCACTTCTTGCACCAAATTCCAGTTAAATAGCTAAAGGATTATACTCTGGGGATCATTTCACTCAACTGATAATTTTATTTTCTTAATTAACTCCATCAGACTCACCAAGTCACAACCAAGCTTTTTTTAACAGGATTGCACTACAATCTCCTCATTGTATTTTTAATTTTTTTGGCTGTTTTTATCTAGATGGCAAAAACTGTGGAGACACTCTAATTCTCACAGCAGCCTGTGAGCATCAGGAGATCTTCCCTCTCAGACTCGTGACAAAAAAAGCCTATTTTAATGAAACCTCTCCTGGCTGAGGAAACTCGTCAGGCTGCATCACTGGAGTAAGAGCTGTTTTCATTTCCTAGAATAACACTTGGAGCACCTCTTTTGCCCTGAATCACCCGGTACTCACCCAACCAATTTTTTCCTTTCTTTTTTTTCAGAACTAAGTGGGTTAGTCACAGGGTGTCATATAGAAATTAAATGTGCTGCTGCTGTTCTAAAGAGCCTGCCAAGTCTGAATGACCATCGCCCTTTTTTTCCTGTATTTTTCTCAGTTTTCAGGAACAATCGTTCCAGAGAGGTGAATTCTATCTTTCCTCCTAGTGACTGACTAGTGATGTTGAGATGTTTCTGAAGCATTTGGCATTAGTTACCATCTTCTATTGCCTGGCCTGGATTCAAGCAGGTCTTTGTTGCATGAGACATGACGGAAAACTGGGTTATGTTCACGTGAGGGCTCTGTGCCTCCGTGCAAAAGTGTGTCTTTTCCAACCTCAGCAATTCCATGAATCTATTTGGCAAAGCCAGCCCTTCTGTCCCAAATGCTGGATCTTTCTGTCCGCAGTTCAGGCTCAGAAATCCAGAGGTGCAGCCCCAGCTGCAGAAGGGTGGCCAGAACCTGCTGCTTCACTTTCCTCCCGAGGCCGCGGGCAGCGCTGCTTTGAGAGCAGCGCTCTGAGCACGTAGAAAAACCACTTGATCCGAGCCTTGGCAGCAGGACACAAGTTCCCTTTGTCTCAGGAGTTCACTGGATTTCGCTGAGGAATGCATTGTTGGGGAAGACAAGAGGGCTGATCCCTGCCAGCACCACAAGGACTCATTCGGGCCTCACACGAGGTGCTGCCAGAAGGCAGAGAGTGGTGACACCTGGGGTGACAAAAATCAGGCTAGAAATTAACTGTTTGAAATACAGGCTAGAATCCCGACAGTCTTGAGGGGTTCCTGGCACTGCATTTTGGAAAAGAAATAGCATTTTGTTTCCTGCAGATAAGGCAGCCCATTGCCCAGGTAATGTTTTCTCCCTGGTTCCTCTTGGGCCAGTGGCTGCCGTGGGATTTCCAAGGGGAGGGATTAACCACTGGTGCCACAAACAATAACTAAGGTACTCAAAAAATGAAGCTATTAGAAAGGAACTCCTGCAATAAAAAATTACTAGGATGATTTTAGAAGTTAAAGTATCTCCATTGTATGAAATTACATTGGCCATCTCTGCTCTTCCAGTTTCTTGCCTTTCAGCAACATTTCCTCTGTAGCACCAAACCAAATCAAATCCTTGATTTTATTTTGATTTACCTTGGATTTCCTTTTTACATTGTCTCAGCTATACAAACTTTTTTTACTAATGCTTTAAAATTCATATTTTCTCCCATAGTTATAAGCAAATTTCAAAACCGACCTGACTTCTGGTTTAGACCTGTATAACAGTCCTGAAACAAGGTGCATTAATCTGCTTCTTACTGTTTCAATAATATCTTCACCAACCTGTGCAATCCCATTTCCTTGATAGATGTGGTTGTTACTGCAATGACTGAAAACTCCACCTAGAAGTGACTGATTTTTTCATTCACAGCTGGCACAGGATCAGGCAAACTTCTTAAATTTGTGTAATTGCATTTAATACCATGCTCTGAAGTTTCAGATCTGAATTTGTACAGAGCAAAACACTGGAGGCATTCAGTGCTCTTACAGACACAACCCCGAACAACCAGCTAAATAAACCAACTAACTACCAAAAATCTCTGATTCTGTCTTTCCATGAAGTGTCCACATTCATGGAAATTCTCTTTTGTCTTCCAAATAAATGTCAGTGAGGTCTGGTGAATGGGTGGAACCAGTGCTAAGGACAGGCTAAAAAAATTTTACAAAGAGCCTGGGGGGACATTTGTGATGATTTCCGGCATAAAAGTGATACAGAAGTTGTCTGCAACCAGCAGGTTTGTGGACACACTGCATCACCTTTAGGAGACATCACTTTTACTCACAGCCCCTGAAAAATTGTCATGGATGATGTGCAGTGCAGGGGGAATGAGAAATATCTGTGGGAGTGTTCTCACAAGGGGTGGTGTAGAGAGAAATGTGACAGTCGCTGTGATGCCATTTGCTCCTGTACGAGGTAATACCTTTGCTTGTTCAAGAGGAGCCACAGTGAATTTTTAATTTTGTCAAATTGAAAAGTGCTCCCCTGAACTATAAAACACATTTCTCAACTGCATTATGCCTCTCTTAATACCCACATTGTCACCAAATCTCTGTCCTGTGCAGTGTTTCCCTAGTTTTTAAAAGTTTTAATTCATATTTGACATGGCAAATTTGCATCCAACTAAGATTCAAACTATTTTAGAGCATTTTAAGCAGTGTCACTCAGAGTCCATCCTGGTATATCACTATCCCACTTTTTCAGTCACCTGGAACCTCTTTTAACCAATCCTGTTTGCTCACAACCAAGGCTTGGGAGGAACAACAAAATCAATCCCGAGGCACATTCTGCCCTTACAGAACCAACAAACTTGCACACAGGAAACTTTTCCTGAACTTAAGGTCCTAATCCCACATATCTCACCTTGACAAAGCTTTTATTGAACACCTGAGGATCATTTATTTGAGTCAGGATAAACCAAATGCAAAGGTTTAGAGTCATGACTCTCTTGCAGCTTAGGGCAGAAAGCAAGAAAAAGGAAGCAGAGCTGTGTCAGATCCCTCTGAAGGATATGCCAGGATCTTTTGGCACTTCTAGGTCCTTACCCAAATTTAACCTTGACAACGTTTTTAAATCTCTGTCAGACGGTGAAGAAAGTTGCAAACTCTTCTCCTGTTCTCCACTGATTTTTCAAGTTGTTAGCAACCAAAGTCAGCTCATAATCAATTATCCTGTTGTTGGACAGTTTGTGAAACAAAACAGGTTTTACAAAAAAAAAGGTGAAGTGTTATCATAGAATCATAGAATGTCTCAATTTGGAAACAATCCGTGATGACTGAGTCCAGCTCCCTGCTCCTCACAGGAGTACCTACAATTAAACCACCTGACTGATAAGGCTGTCCAGGCACTTCTTGACCTCGGGTAGGTTTGGTGCTGTGACCAGAGGAGTTGCTCCAGTGCCCAACCACCCTCTGAGTGAAGAACCTGTTCTAAAAATACAGTTAATTTCATAAAAAGTGTAATGTTAAAATGTATATTTTGTCTATTTCCTCCTCTTCTTCTATGGGAACTGAAATAGCTGACATTTTCCATTTCATCACTATTCAACCATTTCTATCTTGCAAAAAATTTCCTTAGCATAAAAAACTTCCTTTTTAAGTTATTCAAGGTTTGCACGTTATTTAGTTTCTTCAGTAGCTTATGCATGAGGAAAAACTTAAAATACAGTGTATTTTGACCACAGTGAAAGCAGTAATTCTGATTTGCATGAGTTTTCATAAAGTTACTCATAGATTTTTAATATTTAGGGAGATTTAATATATGAAACTTAAATATAAACTGGTTTGCCACAGTACTGAAAGGAGGTGACCTTTTTTGTGTGATAAACCTCTTCACAGGATCAGATTTTCAAGAATTTCAAGTCTTAAGAAAAGGAAAGCTGTTGCATAAAACAGCATTTTTAATTTTATCTGTTATATATAGTTACCTCTCACACAAAAAAAACCCTAGAAGACTTTTTTCACTTCCTAATGAAACTCAAAGTGATATTAAAATGCAGAGAAAAGAAAATTCACCTACAAGAAAGTCATGGTGACATTGTGCTGCTTTGGCTTGATTAACCTCATGTTTTGGTCACCCTCAACTTGAACCTTGATTTTCCTCTATTAATTTAAACACTTCATTGTAAATATATTAATATATAGCCACTAACATTTGTCTAACACAGGTATTTTATTTCATTACTCCTAATTTCATAACCATTGTTCAGCTGGGAATAAATCACTTTACCTTTGGCAGCCTAGAGAGTCTTATCTTCTCCTCTGCACAGGGAGTGAGTTACACTGCACACTTCATGTGTCTCACTGCACTGATTTCACCATCAAAACTTAAATTAAATTTAAAGGCAGCGTTAGCGACGCCTCAGCCCCTGGCACCCCAAGGCCACTCCCGTGTTTGTGATGACAAATGTCCGAAGGGTGCTGGACAATGTCACCAGTGCTGGTGGCACCCTGTCTGACCCTGCCCAAGGTACTGCTGAGGTCAGGGGGATTTGCTGGAAGCTGAGAAAAGCTCCCCATTAAGACCATTGTCCACATGAAAGTGAAAAGCAGGAAAAGCTGCAGGAATGCCAAGACAAGCAAGGTGTGTTGACACAAAGCCTTGGCTGGCTGAGAGCTGAAGTGACCTCTCCTGCTGTGTGCGGGGCCAAGGTCACTGACACCCCTCGACTTTGGCACTGCTTTCACCTCTGACGAAGATTTTCCCTCACTGGGACTTCCAGAGTCTGGATGTGGCATCTTCTTCCCGAGGGAATTCTCCTCTGGGACTGGGAAGCTGGACCCAGCACTCAATACTCAGTTTTGTCCAAAGAAAGCAGATTCTTATATAAAGTTTTCACTTTACAATAAATTCGCCATAAATACAGGCAATCTCTTTGCAGGTTATGTTATGGAGGATGTGATTTACTTCAGCTGGGATTTGCCTTTTCTCTAAACATTCCCCCAAAACACCTTTCACTTCAGAACTTGTTGGGCTTTGTTGGAAAGGCTGGCAGAGAGAAAACGTGGCCTGTTCAAGCATTATTGTGGCCAGCAGCACCAGGGCTGTGACCATGCCCTGTGCTGGCACTGCTGAGGCTCCTCAGATCCTGGGATTTGCTTTGGGTCCCTCAGGATAACAAAGACATTGAGGGGCTGGCCTGTGTCCAGGGAAGGGAGCAGAGCTGGAAAAGGGTCTGGAGCAGAACTGAGTTTGGCACAGGGAACACCCCCACTATGGCAAGACACTGGATATTGCCTGCCCCAGATTGCTGGGAATGCAACAGGTTCAGCAAAAAAACCAGGATTTGCTGCATAAGAAAAGTTCTCAAAAGTGCAGTATGATGTTGAAAGAAATAACAAATATATTACTATAGCATGGGGGAAAAGTTGTGAGTTCACACATACTAGTGATTTTTCTTTATCCCCAGGGAATGAGAAGTACAAATAAACACTTGTATGAGAAATGCACAGGACAAAGGCAGACAGCCCCAGATTACTCCTTCAAAAGCACTTCGGTGAAATTCTTTACAAGTATGCATACGTTTATTTTCACCCGTGCTGGCTTTTAAAGGGATTTGCTCAGGTGGAGCGCTTTCATTGGCGCCGCAGCAGCTCCGTGGTGTTGGAGCATCTTTTCCCAGCCCCGTGCTCGCTTCCCAAGGACGGGGCCCCGCTGCCCTCCAGTGGCAGCAGCCTCCAGCTCAGCTCCGCATCTTCCCTCTGCTTTGAGCTGCTTTCGGCTCAGATACTTACAGAAATTAGAACACTAAATAACGCTGTTTCCGGGGAGGGGTGGAACTGCCAGTGCAGCAAGACTTCGCTCTGTGAAGGAAGATGAATGCTCAACCTCCAGCCCAAAGCTATTTCACTACAAACCCTGCTGGTTTCCTAGCATCAGGTTTTGGCAGATTTTTTTAAGAAGGTGTTCTGGGAAACAGCTTTGCTCTTCCAAAACCACAAAGGTCAGATCTGCTGTCACCACTGCTGGTTCCTGGCACATGGGACTAACCCTCTCCAGGACTTCCTTGGGACCTGTTTCATAAAGCAGACTGAGGAATGCGGAAAGAGCAAATCTTGATGCTTCTTAATACAAAAGACTTTTGCACTCAGCCATGTTCCTACCATGTCACCTTCTATCCCTATATCAGGGCTCCAAATAGAGCTGTACCATGCCATGAAAATAAGAAAAGCATTCATGAAAAGAAAGAATTTATGTTAATTTTTAATTCGGCTAAGAAAATTCAGCTTTGTTTTTTTACTCCCTGTAGCTTAGTCCCTTCTCCATGACAGTCCAGGGTGAGGCAGAGCTGGAGGCATCCTTTAGGATACCAGAGGCCATGGTGGTGTTGAGACCATCACCTCATGCCAGGGAGAAGACTGGAGGGATCCTGCTGGATCCATGGCTTTGTTAGAAGCCAATCTTACCCAGTCAAAGATGATTTCTTCTAGGTGGGATTCCCTTTTATGAGGCAAAACACTTAATCTTAAAAAAAACCCATAAAAACAGGTGGCAAAGTACATCCAGCATGACCTGTGGTATATTTCCTCTCCATGATGCCTTTATTTCTCCTAGTCCTTTATTAATTTTTATTTACACTGGCACTGCAGTATCTTTTGCCTCTCCTCTCATCCTGTGATCACATAACAAAAAAATTGCATAAGAACCTGGTACTAATACCTACTCTTCACCTGAAAAATATGTTGACAGCACCTTGTGGCCCTACCTTGCTCAGTTTCCTAGATTATTCTGGTTCAGCTACTGTCCAGCCATGCCTTGGCCAATATTTCTTACAGCTCTTTTGTAGCTCTGGGGGCTGCAAGTGAGACAGAGAGAACTGCAGATCTGAAACGTGATGGAGGGATCTTCTCTCAGGTTAAAGAGGAGCCAGGAAAATAAGAAAACCTGCTTCTTACAGGAGTAATTTTGGTGGACAAAGAGAATTTGTTTGAGGCTTGCCTGACGTTATTAGGATGCTAATCTTTTGGCACAATCCTCACACCAATTTAATCTGGTTTAGTGTGGTTGTAAATTGGAAACTGTCTTAATGGGTGGCACGAGAATCCTTACCAAACAGCCTAATCTCCAAAAGTAAATCCCTGCTTCCTGGAACAGCCACACCATCAGCACAGGGCCACACAGGTGCCTGGGGAGTGCTTGGGAAGATCTCAGAGGACAGTCTGGAACAGCTCCCTGAGCTGGATCTCCTCATCCGGATGTCTGGATGTCCCCTGTGAAAGGAAAATCCTCACTAAATCACTTCCTTGGCATCGATCTGGAAGTTCAGGGAGGGGGATCAGGTTGCACAGCACCTGCCTTTGCTGCAGCCCAGAACCCATTTGGTATAAATTCTGCAGCTGTGCTGGGCCAGAACAGCCCACCCCCAAGGACCATGGACCTCCACGTGCGTCTCACCTGGCTGCTTCTGCTGAGCACCACTCTCCTGTCTGAACCAGGTACTGCCTCCAAAATATCTTCGTGCTACCAGGGAGATGTTACAGACAGAATTATTTACTAATTATTACAGGCTGGCTTGCTGGGAAGTGGTGGCAAAGGATCTCCTTGAATATTGCTGATGAGTTTTGTACCATAGAATCGATGGTTTAATTTGTCTTCTACTTCAAAGATTCAGTCCAAATCCATAGTCCAAAACCATATTTTTATGTTTCAAAATATATGTATTTTAAGATATATGTATTTCAAAACACATAATGCAATATATATAATATACGTAATATTTTATTAAGATACTATAATTCAAAATATAACCTACGAAGGTTATGGACTGAAGAAGGCTGAGGAATATTCCTTTGTTTCTCTTCCGTGAGGGAAGTAGTTTGTGGAAGTTGTTTTCTAAGTGTTCTTTTTCTAATATTCTAGTTTTAAATAAAATTATTTTGTACTGTACATTTTAAAATGTAGAGAAAGAGGTGGGAAGAAACACAGAGCAGTCTGCCAGACCCAAGTGGAAATATGCTCTGCATGACATGTTCCTTCAAACTTATAATCTGGCTAGTTTGAATGAGATAATTTGAGCTTTATTTATCAGTATAGGCACCATGAAAAAAGTCTTGCCAATCCCTTACAAAAAGAGGTGATTTCACTAAGTGTAAATCAAGGGCTGGCTGTATTGAATTATTTACAAGACAAGAGTGTGATGTATTATTTCAGGGCTAACCTGTTTCCATGTTTCTGCCACAGCAAGTGGAACCTGGTGGAACAGATTTTCAGACTGGCTTAAAGAAAAATTTCAACCAAAAGGTAAGAGATGATGTGCTCCAGAGTGTGAAGGCACCTGGCAGATGTGCAGAGCTCCCTGAGCCAGCTGTGGGAGAGCTGTGCTCCAGAGTGTGAAGGTGCCTGACAGATGTGCAGAGCTCCCTGAGCCAGCTGTGGGAGAGCTGTGCTCCAGAGTGTGAAGGCACCTGACAGATGTGCAGAGCTCCCTGAGCCAGCTGTGGGAGAGCTGTGCTCCAGAGTGTGAAGGTGCCTGACAGATGTGCAGAGCTCCCTGAGCCAGCTGTGGGAGAGCTGTGCTCCAGAGTGTGAAGGCACCTGGCAGATGTGCAGAGCTCCCTGAGCCAGCTGTGGGAGAGCTGTGCTCCAGAGTGTGAAGGTGCCTGACAGATGTGCAGAGATCCCTGAGCCAGCTGTGGGTGAGCTGTGCCTCTGTCGCTGTTCTTAATGAACAAGACACAAAGAGGTTGCTCTGTGCTCTTCAGCTTATAACTTTTAACTTTATTAGGAACAGATTTCTTTTATAATCTACATCGTGACAAACAATACATGATTGGCTAACAATCAAGCTGTATAATATATATTTATAGGCTAAATAGTGTAAATAATTCTCTAAACCAATCATGAACAAAGCACGTACAAGGTAGCAGATGCAAATGTTGATCTAATTGTTTAGAATTCTTTCTCTCGTAACTAAAGTTTCTCATGGAAAGAACTACATTGCTGTAGTTCAGTGTGTGAAAATGTTTACACTTAACACAGAGACACAGGCTGCTGCTTAGCTGTCTGAAAATCTTTCTCACAGGCAGAACTTCTCTGTAATAGAGAATTTCTGTTCATTTGCACCCATATGCCTCAGCAGCACAGCCAGCCATGCCCTGCCAGGGCACATCGGGCCCTGCCCTCAGCAGAGCCATGGGGATGCAAGTTTAGACATCAGAAGTTTAGCTGCAAATAAACAAATTGAGATTTACCTGTCGCCTTTTGCTCCAGTTCCCCCAGAACCGCAGCTGAGACTGGAGTCTGGAGGGGACCGATGCGCCGGCAGGGTTGAAGTTTATCACGACGGGAAATGGGGCTCGGTCTGTGATGATTATTTCAATATGAACAGTGCCAACGTTGTGTGCAGACAGCTCAGCTGTGGCCAAGCTGTCTCTGTCCTGGGACTGTCTTACTTTGGCCCCAGTGGAAAAGTTATCCAGCTGGATGATGTGAAGTGCAGAGGAACTGAATCCCACCTTTGGGACTGCCGGCACGCCGGCTGGGGCAGGCACAACTGTGGAATCAATGAGGATGTTGGGGTCATCTGCTCAGGTAAAAATAATAATAATAAAAATAAAATATAGTAATAAGAAAGAACCTCCTTTGACTATCCTGTTCACCATAAATGCAAGAAATATCAGAATAGAGCTCGGAAATCAGGCCAGAGATGCAATATGGAGGGTGGGGGTGCTTTTTGTGTTTAGATCTGATTGACTGAGGAGAAAAAGATGTCTTGGACAAAATAATAAGATTGGACAGCGAGCCCTGAGTATGAAAATAGTGAAAAGCAAGTAGTTCAGGACTGATTTAGTCAACATCTGGTTACAGCCAACCCCCAAGACAAGAAAGGCAAAGAGTAAGGATAAGATAGAGGCCCATCCAGCTGTGAACCAGCCATGCGCGAATGGAAACAAAAATAATGCTTGCCATAAATATATAATATAAATAACTGCCCTATAAAGTAAATTTTTGCTTTTTTTGCTGTTCACAGATGCAATGCACACTACGGTTGCACCAACAGGTAAGGCAGAGCTTTTGGGACAGGAATCCATTAGTTCTTGACAGTCTCCCCAGGGCTCAGAGTCTAATTTTTAACTCAAAAAGTCATGTGATTACAGCTCCTTGCCAGACAGTATTCTAGAAAGTCACATGCTCTGACTTAAAAATTATTGCTCCAAATTATTATTTATTCATGCACTGCAACATTATTTCTGCCCTTTGCATTGCTCATAGAAACTGTATTTGCCACTTACTTACTAATAATTATTGAAATTGTGAGGCAAGTCTTTACACTCCAGATCTAAGTTTCTGATTCAATTTTTTGCTGAAATAATCATAACACCCTGAAAACCTTAAAGTACAGACTCATGTTTCTTGGGATTTCTAGGTGTTAATTATGCTCTTCATAACACACAGTCACGAGGAGCAGGTGTTAAAAAGCAGTTTTCTATCATATAGAATCATGATTATAGGTTTTATGATGTTATATGTCAGTTAAAAGCCAGTTCCCAAAACAATTTATTCTTGAGGTTTTAACACAGTAGCAACTGTGACAGCTACCACAGAACCCCTGATTTCTGCTGGCAAAGGCAAGGTTAAAAAACAAGCTGCAAATGTCACATGTGGAAATTTTGAGCAACAGATGCAATTTGTTTAAAGCACACAGCAGGAACACAAGTCTCCCAAGTTCACTTACAATGACTGCTGGAAGAGGTTGTTCTGAGCCACAGGACCAGAAGCTGAAGTCCAGGGATCTGACTTTCTTTCCCATGAAACCCAAAGTGTCAGCGATGTCACAAATCCTTGCAATGTCTCTGCAGATTCCTCCCCTGCTCCCACCTCAGCCCCAGCACAGACAGAGACAGCTCCTGCTCCAGAGACTGCAGCGATCCTCAGGGAAGGTGAGGCACATTTGGGGGCTGGAAGTCACTCCCAAAGCACAAGACCAATCTCATGTTTTATTCCCCCTCACAAAGGCCCCCTTGCACCTCTCCAAATGACTATTGCACCTCTAGGAGCGAAACAAAGCAGTCAGGAACAACACAGGAATCAACTGCCTTTGTTAATAAATATTAAATGAGGTGATAAAACTTTTTGTAATAAAAAATAAAAGGCTATGCAATGACTCGCTGTCCCACAAAGTCCAAATTAATTTACCTTCATCAAGACTTTCATTCACGTGTCCACTCCTAATTGCTGCCAATCTCTCTCTGCTTTGTATTTCCCCCTCAGTTGTGTCTTCTGCACCCACTGCTGTCACAGAGGAAATTACCACACCAGCTCCCAAAATCCCAGCCACAGCTGATGAAGGTAAGAACAGCCATTTCACATGTGCTTTTTGAAACAAACACTCTGTTAATTTGGGGTTTTCAGCTAAATCAAAATGTGCCCATATAAATCTGTAAATATTCATAGCAGACAACAGAGTTGTACTTAGTTCCTCCTTAGTGAAGAAACAATCTCCTTACAACATCTTCACTTGAAAAATATCAGCCTGTCAGGACACGGTAGGGATACATGGACTTATTGATTAATACCTCTGAGCTGTAGCTATAAAGAACACACAAATTGGCAAAGAAAAGCTGTCCGGGTCGTTGTAATTTTGTGTGTCCAAGATTGATAAAAGCTCTGGAAAGATTAAGGACCCCAGGCAGGCATTTGCACTCATTTCCCTCAGCTGGGGGATGAGCCTCTCCAGTTATTCAGCAGACTGATAGCCATGGAATGGTTTGGGTTGGAAGGGACCCTAAAGATCATGTGGATCCAACCCTCTGCCATGGGCAGGGATCCCACCCACTAGATCGAGCTTTTTATTAAGCCTGAGACCCAGAGCAAGTCATAAACTCTTCAAATCACTCTTAAGCTTTTAATTGCTGCTTGCAGCCATTTAATTTCCCACCCTTTCAGCCTCCCACAGCAGACCTGCCTCCCTTCCTTCCACCACCGAGGAAAGCAGGGCATCAGAAACCCCAACTACACCACGGACAGGTGAAGGGCATTTGCACAGCATGCAGCATGTCAGAAAAACGCAGTTGGGGGGACTTCAGTGGAGAAGCCAAAATATGCTGCAAAACCAGCATTTCTCAGTGCAGCTCCTGTTTGTCTGTGAATTTGGCCACCCTGCCACTGAGCTGCTGCCAGCAGCCAGGTGGGAGCTGTGAGTGCTGTGGGCAGAGCCTGCTGTGAGGGGAGCTGGACAGGGCACGTTTTGAATCCACACCATGGAACCTGAAAGCATTTAAATTCATCAAGAGCTGATTTCAGCTTTACCTGAGTGCCCTTACCCTCTTGTTTCCACGTTTCTTCCTTTTTCTCACAGCCTCTGAAAAGACTTCAGAATCAGACTTGTCACCTGACCCATTGGTAGGAGATGTGACAACCTCAGCTGCAGAAATCCTTTCCACACTGGCTGAAGGGAAGATACAGACACAATGCCATAAAATCTAATAATAGTGCTTGAGTGCGTTCAAAATAGATTACATTGATAGGATTAAAATAAATGAATAAACCTCAAGATCAGTCAACTGCTAGCTCATTGTCTCAGCGAAGGAAAATTCAGCTTATTAACAAACTATAACCTCACCTGAGTATTTTGACTCAAATTACCAGACTTTAGAGACTACAATCCAAGCCTCTTTTCCTTCAAGGACATAATCAAAATCATATCAGCAATCATCAGCTCCATTTTCTGTCATTGATTGATGTTTTTCTTCAGTAATGTATTTCTTCAACACTTTCACAGTCCCTTGAAAATCCCCGTATTCCTCCTTTGCATCCACTTCAGTGAGTGAAGAGCCTGAGGCAGTAACTACACCAGGAATCCTAAGCACAGCTTACATAGGCAAAGTTTGAGTTGCAAAATCCATTTGGAGCCTCAGTGAGCTAAGGGACAGCCAGGCTGTATGGAAAAAGTGTGCAAAGAAGTTTAATTAAGAGGGCTATGAACATATTGCTTCATTCTCCAGTAGCTAAGAAGCTTAAAAATCCAACTACTAAATATTTATTAATTGCGGTGCTATGTGGTGACAAAGACTTCACACTTTCCTAGCAACATGCCAAATCCAGACAGTTTAATCAAAATTTAATTCTGGTCTCCTATTCATGTCGAGCAATATTGTTCATGGTTCCTCCTGCTTTTTTTCCCTCAAAGGTTCAGCAGATTATTCTGTCACAGAAGCAGAAAATTTGAGCACATCTGCCCCAGCCACAGGCAGCTCTGAGCCATCAACAACTCCAGCACCACTGCCCACAGTGAAGGAAGGTAAGAAAGACCCAGGCACAGCTGATGGTGCTGCAATTTGTGTGCCCACATCCCACCTTTTCCCCATGCTCTGAGTTGGGGCATCTATTTTATAAAACACTTTGCAACCTTCTAATGAACGAGCTGCTTTAATGAATTCATGAAATAATTTGTAAGTATTAAAAAAAAAATCTTAAAACCACAATTTTACTAGACAGGGCCATTTTGCATCAGACATAGCTGAGCTGGGATCTTCCTCTTAGCCACATGCTGTCTCACCTCCCGTTGTAATAAAGCAGGAATTGGTACCTTTAATTCCTTTAAAGCCCTATGCAAACCTCCCCCCAGGGAGATGTTTATGTACTTTGCCTATGAATTGACCTATAATTGATCCCCAAAAAGGCTTTGGACACTCTATTTAAACATCTTTTATTTACAGATATTTTCTGCAGTTCCTCTTTTTGCTTTCCCAGACTCTGGGGTGCAGAGGGATTGTGGCCATCCTATTCAGAGCAGTGACAGCACTTCCCACATAAGCTGAATTCAGCTTTTTCAGGCTTCCCTCAGAGCTCATCATTCTCAGGTCTCCTGTGTTCTTCAGCCACTCCCCCAAGCTGTGCCCATTACCCTGGTCTGGGAGCTGGGGCCGTGTAACCCCCAGGCCATCTGCCCCTCCAAGATGCTGTAAAACACGATAAACAATTTCCCAGGCAATTGATAATTCCTCTCTTTAAAACTTCTTTTTAGCGCTGCTCGTCTTCTACAGCCTGACCTCTGCTGTCAGAATTCAGAGCTGTGACTCAGTGCCAGCACCAGGAATTGTAACACAGATTTACTCCCTGCTCCGCCCATTAGCCTTATTTCAAACAGTATACTCAGTTCCAGATCTAGGATCTATTCTAAATTCTGTAAATGTTGTCCTACAAATTAACAGGCAAATCCTTCAGCTCAGTGAAGAAATAATCAGTCGTTCTTTTTCTGCCTTTTTCCTGACAGTCATTTCACTTTCAAATGGATAGAAACAAAAAATTTCCTTCTTAGAAGACTCTTCTACAGAGCTTTGATCAGATTTTGCTATTTGTCCTCCTTATTCAGACAATTTCACCTTACTTATAGATATTGTATATACCAGGGACGCTGTTCAGTTGTTAAAGGGAAAAAATACCCCTTTAATAATTTTATGAATTGGATTTGTACATATTGCAGGTAAACTGTGTTAAAGAAGTCTCAAGAAAATTCAGTGTTCACTGATTTCTTTGATTATGTCCTACACTTAACAACGAATTTTCTTTGAAGAGATTCAGATACTGATTATTTTCTCATACTGATTTGCTGAAAGTGAAAAGTGGCTGTTCAGCTGTCTGCAGGCACCCTACAAGAATACATTAAATATTCTTGAGATTGGTACTTAATCAGTCCTTTATTTTCTGAAAAAGTGCCCCTAAAAATTTCAGACTGCCAATCATATTTCAGATTAATGAAATAATTAATATATTTAGAAACTTTAATGGGAAAGGTGCCTCCCTTCCACAAAGCCATTTTTAATATCAGCTGAAAAACAGCACATTCATTTCTGCCTGCAAATCAAGGCCTGGATCTGAACAGAGAATTTTTAATCTGCCTCTTTCTCACTAGTCCCACCTGGATTTAGACAGATAATGCAGCCTTAAAAAAGCCCTAAACGTTCTATTTAACACCTTTCACCCTCTCTGATGAATACTCAGTACCTGGATCAACAGGTTAATTAGCATTTCTCTCAATTATCTCGTATTTGGCAGCCTTGTTTAGAACGGGATCTTGGGGACCAAGCCAAGCACGTTGCTGCTGGCAGCTCTTGAGAGCCAACTTCTGCAGCAGTAAATGCTTGGCAAGGTGCTGGGCTGGAAGGAGCTTTGATCATGGCCAGCAGAAAGGAATTAAGGGCAGGGAAAACACGGCCCTCATCTGGGATGGATGTGCATTAGTTGGTCCCAAATGGCTGCCGGGTGGCAGCAAAAGGTCCCAAAATGGAATCCTCCTGCCCCGCCAAGGGCTGAGAGAGCTCTGTGCACCTGGAGCAGTTTCTGATGGCCACGGACCAGCAGGGACGCTCCAGTGATGGTGTTGGCAGCGCCTCCGATCTCTCCTTCCTGAAAGGAAAATACACTCCAGGCCCGTAAAACTGATTTGGGAGTTCAGATCTCTGGAAGCCTTTCCCTGTGACAGGGAGGTAAATGTGTGGAGTGTTCTGCAAGGACTCAGCTCTCAGAAATGAGCCTGGGCTGAGGAAACAGCTCTGCCAGTGCTGTGCCAAGCATCTGTTATGCCAGAGGGTCAGCCAGGATGGGGACAGAGGCTGGAGCAGGCAGTATTCAAAGGATGGGAATAAAAACAAACCCAAGCCATATCCCTTAAATTGCAAGGTATCCCAGAAAAATTTGGCTCTGTCACTATTATAGCTCAGCCTTCCTGGCCCTGATTTCCCATAAATAGGAAGTGCTGTAGGTGTCAGAGGAAAAGTATATACTTAAAATGCAGGCAATATTTGATTTCACCTTCTCTTTGTGTTAAGTAATACTCTGGCTTATGTGCTATGGGCCTTTGTGGAAAAAAAAACCAAACCACATTTAAAATGCACACAATACTTAATTTCATCTTTACTTTCTCACAGCAACAGTGTCTCCTACTGCTGAACCTGCAGAAGTAACCAATTGTAAGTAAAATAGCATTACTCTGGTATAAATGCTATTAGTTCTGGGGAAAAAAATATACGTTTAACATGCGCATAAAATTTAATTTCATCTTTACTTTCTCACAGCAACAGTCTCTCCTACTGCTGAACCTGCAAAAGTAACCAATTGTAAGTAAAATAGCATTACTGTGGCATACACACGCTCAGTCTTGGGGGAAAAAAATACACATTTAACATGCACATAAAATTTAATTTCACCTTTTCTTTTTCACAGCAACAGTCTCTCCTAGTCCTGCACCAGCAAACATCACCACTAGTAAGTAATGCTGTGTTACTCTGGCTTACAGGCTATAGGCTTCAGAGCAAAAATAAGTACTTAAAAGACAAATAATATTTAATTTCATCTTTTTATTTTTCACAGCAACAGTCTCTCCTAGTCCTGCACCAGCAAACATCACCACTAGTAAGTAATGCTGTGTTACTCTGGCTTACAGGCTATAGGCTTTGGAGCAAAAATATATACTTAAAAGACAAATAATATTTAATTTCATCTTTTTATTTCTCACAGCAACAGTCTCCCCTAATCCTACACCAGCAGACATTACCCCTGGTAAGTAATAAAGTGTAACTATGGCCTACATGCTATGGATATCAGGGGAAAAATATACATTTAATATCCAGACAATATTTAAATTCATCATTTCTTTCTCATAGCAGCAGCATCTACTGCTGTACCAGCAGACACTACCACCTGTAAGTAATAGAATGATGCTCTGGCTTACTCATTTAGTTGTCTACCCATGCTCTGATCATGTATTGACTGATTCCTCGTCTCCATAAAAACATAATCTCGTGGATTAGAATTGGAGATAATCCCAATTCCCTTTCCTTTGGCTTCCAGACACAATAAAGGAGCAAAAGGGAAAGGAGAACCACTGGCCCCGGGGAAAGCAGGGAAGGGGCAGACACCCTGCATCAGTATAAACTCAGATTTGCACTTGATCATCCCAAAAAAACCAGCCTTCCTGCTCTTCCCAGAGTGCATCCCAATCTCTGCACACCCTGGGAGGTGTTTGCCATGGGAATGGGCAGGTTCAGTGCCCACCAGGGCACGGCACTGGTTAGGAACTTCATCCCAGTAACCCCAGCCCCAAACTGGTTTAGCAAACAGCTCCAGGCTTCCAGGGCTGCCACATGACCAGAGCCCAGCACAGGGATGTGCTTTCCTTCCGCTGAGGCTGCTCCCACTCTGGAACTTTGCCCTGGGCAGCAGCACCATGGTCCAGCCCTCAAGTGAGACCTGCAGGTCTCCTGAGCTTTGGGTATCTCTCACCTGCCCAGTGCTGGGAAAACAGTTTCTAACCTGCAGTTTTCTTTTCCCTCACGTCTCTGATCAGCCCCTGCAGAAGACACAACACCTGGAGCAGCAGGTGTGTATGACTTTGGTACATGGGTCAGAATTTCAGCATCAAGCATTAGCTTGAGTAAACTCCTGCTCCCCTCCCCTTTGAGAGCCTTGGCTTTGCCCACACAATAATGGAACAGATACTGAAATGTGGTTTTCGTTTTCTCTTTGACAGCCACAACCAAGGCCACCACAGCTGAAAACCCAGGTATTTATTTCTGGTCATTTCTTCAGCTGGGGTGAGCAGTTTATTGTATTTCATGTGAGTCATCAATGTATTTAGAATATGGACAATGTTTAACTTCATATTTTCTTTTCTCACAGTGACAAGCTCACCTGCTCCACCAGTCCCTCCAAGCCCTGAAACAACAACCATTACCACCAGTAAGTGATGCAGATTTACCCTGGTTTATACCCTTAGTTCCCTTCCAAAGCTGGGATCTGATGATGTGCTGGCATGACTCCCTGTCTCCACTGCGTGCATCATCTCATTAAATTAATATTTAACTTTGGAGATAATTTTTTTGGCTTCCATACAGGTCGAGGGACCTGAATTGTTGGTATTGATATGGGAGGAATACCTGCTTTGCTGAAAGTTCTGAGGAATTGGAATTCACTGGGGCAGACACATTACACCAATATAAATTCAGATTTCCCCTAGATCACCTCACTCCTACAAAGTCAGCCCCCCTGGACTTTCAAAGTTGCATCCCCATTGAAAGTTGAGTCAATAGGATGCCTTCTGACATATTCAGTGGTATTTGCTTTGAACCTTAATTTTCTACAGTGGGCTTTACCTTTAAAAAAAAATTGAATTGCAAACTTTGCTCTCTAATTGATAACATTCTGCCTCAGTTGCTTAGAGAGCAGACCAAGGGTTTCTTTTAGAGTCTGGCCCTATCAGCTACACTTTGATTAAAGGCACTTGCATGCTTTGGTAAAACATACAAGAAACTGAACTTCAGGTGCAAGGCTGCCATTTGAGCATGGGATTATCACCCCACACAGAGAGATAAACAGAATTAAATCTTGTTCCAAATAATGCCAGTAATATGTCATTGGTGGTACTCAAGCCCCCACACTGTCCTTAGTATGAAACCTTTGTCCAGGACAATTCTGTTCCTCAGAACTGTTGTTAATAACATTTCCTAATCCTAAAGCATTCAGCTCATTACGTTTATTAATTCTTGGCATAAAAGCACATATTTTCCTCAATCAGCTCACTTTTTAACCTTTCATTTTTTTTTGCATTAAAAGCCCATCCAAAGGAAAATGCAACAACTACAGGCTCAGGTAAGGTGTTTGAATTTTTTTTTTTTTAATGACTTCTCTTCCTAACGGGAGGATAGTGTGGGTAAGAGATGTGAGCTGGAAAGGGCTGGCAGTTCATTGGCAGAGGGGGCCTGAGTGCAGGGGAAGGGGAAAGTGGGAGAGGTTGGATTCAGGCAGAGAGATGGGGAATGCCATGGCTTAGCCAGGGATCTCACACTGCTGATACAGGGCTGGCAGCAAAACCATCCTCAGTGGTGAGTGCCAAGGGCATGAACGGGCCTGGGTCTGCATCATTTATAGATGAAAACATCTGAAATGTCCTCCCACAGCCTGCCAGCTGCTGCCCAGCCAGTGCCCTGAGCTCTGGAGGGCTCAGAGACTCCTCATGATCCTGACAAATTCACACTCTGCCAGGAGAGAACAACACCAAGGAGTAACCTCTGGGTTAGTTGTTAGTTACAGGAGGGAGAAATGAGCTTTTAATGGAACCCCATCAAAGAGAAATTAATTTCCTCCCCACTCAGCTGCTATTCCAGGCCCGCATTTAAATTTGGAAAGCAGGCCAGTGTTTAATAGATACTGCATTTTGCTCTGTGTTTACCTCTGGTTTATCAACATTCAATTCCTTCCTCTGCAGCAAATCTTATTCCCCTGCCTAAGTATGTGAGGTTGATATTGATGAGTCACTTAAATAGCCTGTGCCAGCCAAGGAGACCTGGGATGCCAAGAGTCACATTGGAAGGGTAAATATTTATTCATGCACGTGAGATGCCCCAGCCAAGCTGGGATGCCCCAAACATGATTTCACACCATTTTTTTACACCCTTCAAATGCTCAGGCTCAACTTGATTTGACTGTTCAGTCATACCCATACTACCAATTACTAATCACACTAAAATTTTGCAAAACACCATTATTTCTGCAACATTCTTGGTGCCTGTCTGCTGATCCAGATGTCCTGGGAGCCATTCTTGCTGGAGTCACTGATTTATGGCACCAGATGATGCTGGCAGGGTTTCAAAGACATGTCAGAGGGGCTGGCATGCTGGTGTTGTCTTGGCTGTCCAGGGGAATCCTTCATGGACAGCTCTAAGTTTCCAAAAAGCAAAATCCTTCTTTCCAGGGCTGGGCTGCCCTTTAGTTTATTTTAATTAAGCATGAACCACAGCAGAGTACCCAGTAAAATTCCACTACCTCATCACTTCACAGTTTACAATGTGATTTAATACATATTTACAAAATTCCACCAGGTGCTGTACATGTGTGATATTCGTATGTGTTGTGATGCATATTACACCCACAAACATTCAAATTCCATGCAGTGGCATCTGTGTTCAGGAGTCCAGTGCAGTGAGCTGTGATTAACAACACAGCTGGACATTTTTGAAGGAAAGCTTCTTGTAACCAAGGAAACAAACAGACTTAGTGAGCCTGTCACAGTTATTATATGACAATTTACATATAAGGTTGGTGGTTTTTTTTCTTTTTCAGGTGTGTAAATGACATAAACTGTGGGATTCACCAGTCACCAGGCCAGAGGCTTGTCCGGTTCAAGTACGCAGCTCCTGAACACTCGAGAATTTGCATACGGTGCAAAATCTCAGGGTGCAACCCACGACCTCCTCCTCCCCAACTCTTCCCATGGAACAGGCTCCCTCTTCCCCAACCCTTCCCATGGAACAGGCCCCCTTATTCCCCAGGCTTCCCAGGCTATAGGAGAAGAGGCAGGAGAAGCACCAGGGATGACGTCGTTGTTGTCCTTGTCCCCCAGTAATGATGCTTCTGACCATGACATTGTGTTGACCACCTCTAGACCAGTCCATTGTGTTCCAAGATCTGCTGCTGATTTCTAAAAATATACTAGTGGGTGTAAATCTAAAGGTGTTTAATCTTAACTGAACCTGGGTTCCTTAATTTCAGATCTTTCGGTCCGTACAGTGGATCTGTAAAAGCCTCAATGTCAGTAAATACTCTCAGTGACAAAAAAAATAATTGGATCAACTGCCTGTTTTTTCTCATCAAGACTTTGTTTCCTTCTCAATGCTTTTCCAGTTCTAATGGTGCTCAGTTCACACAGAACTCCACCACACTCATAAACTTATGCTCTGCTTCTCCCAGGTAATGCTTTGAAGTGCCTTTGGTTCTGCTGGACACAGCACTGATTGGCAGGCCTTGATCCACATGTCAGCTCACACATCCACTGCACACTCACATCCAGCCACAAAAGGGATGTTAACACTTTAAAATTCCTTGCGAGCACGTGCGTGGGTTTAAGAAATAAAAGGCTACACAGAGTAAATGCAAATGTAGCATTTCCAGAAGCCAAAGGGAAGTGAAATGCTGTGCAACATCTTTAAGCATGTATTCAATGTCTCCACACTCAAAGGCTGTGTATGTTTCAGGATGAAGGGACAGTTGCATTCAAAATCCTTAAAGTGAGCTAAAAGTCAGAGAGAGTTGTTTTAAAGAAGGCATGGGTCTGAGATTAGAAATCCAGCATCATTACAAATGCTTTATATATCAGTTTGCTTATAAAAGAAAAATGGTTTTGTCAAAAAAGAAAAATACTATGAAAGAAAAGCATGAAGGTCTTTACTTTTCTAGTAAAGTTGGAAGAAGCCCTGTTTGCACAGCTGTGGGGTTTGTGCTGTCTCTGTGCTGGAATGAGGCACAGGCAGCTCCTGAGGGAGCCCTGGCTGCTCCCACACCCTGCAGGTACCACCTGAGCCAAGGCCAGGTAACAGCACACCTGGGGCACTGGCACAGCCTCAGGAGCTTTAAAGACTGGGAACTCACTGCTGCACTGGGAAATACTCTGGAGTTCAGAGCTTTGGTCCTTGCAAGACAAAATAGGGTGAATATAGTGGAACAGGTACTCTGTTAAAGCTGGGCTAAAAGGGATTTAGGCTTCCAGGACTGTGCTTGTTTCCTTGCCTCAGGAAGGAAAGGCTGATTCCTTTTTTCTTCTGTGGCTTCTAGGATGGGGTTAAGAAAGTTCTGTCTGCAAAGTGGTTGCAGTGCAATCTTCTTTTACTCTGTGATGAACATCAATCTGGCCTTGCTCATCCCTGGTGTTTCAGCAATATATTCATGACAACTCTTACAATAATTGCACTTTAAAGCCCGAGGAATTCTCAGCAAGGACAGGGAATGGTTTGCCCAGTGTAACCTAAAGGGAGAGAGGTCAAAATGAAGGTGGGAGATGCAAATGTGTCTCCCAAGGGAGTCTCCCAATCCCTTCCACAACATTCCTGCTCATGCCAACACCCCCAAACAGACTCTCAATGAAATCAACTGAAAAATGTGCTTTGAACCATGAAAGCTGACAAAAGCATTTTAAACTTACTCCACACAGTGCCCAGTTAAAAAAAAGGCCCCACCTGTTACTTTCTCATTTATATCTGTTAAAAAGAAACAGTGACTGAGAGATTAAGCCCGCCCTCCACGATATCATGCACTACAGGATGATTGTGAAATAGCAGGTGGTATAAAAGTCAGAAAAGCCAAAGCCTGCCCTCCCCAGCTGCCCTCAAAATGGAGCTGCTCAGGCAGTTCCTCCTCCTGCCTCTCTTCATTGCTCTGGCTCTTGCTAAAGGCAACCCAATAGAATTCACAGGTATGGAAATCTGTTTATCTGTGGCAATTTGTTGATTTCTGCACAACAGGTCTTATATGGGCAACTGAAGGGCAAAATATTAAACATCTCTAAAAGTTAATCTTATTTTAATGTGCTGATGGCATGACAGTGATACCTAAATGTGACTGCAAGCATTAAAAATGGTAAATAATAAAAAATAATTCTATACATTCCACCCTATGGCAGTTATTTGAATTTAAGAACCTGATTTTGAAGAGGTTTTACTCTGGAATGTAAACTTGCTTTTATAAATTAATACTATATTGGAGTAACAGGAATCAGGTGACTAATTGGGAAACTGCTGCTCCTTGAAAGAGATTTGTTCATTTTTCCTTTGTTCAATCAGAAACAATAAAGAGCTGTTTGTTGCTCAGTTTGGGATCACCATTCTGTGCTTAGATCAGCAATGTAGCTGATTAAAGGAGGGGAAGTATTGTAGGATAATGAAGTATTGCAGCAGAGCTGCTCCAGTGGTGTCTGACTACAGAACCCCAGAGAGTGCAGGAGGGGTGGGCTCACCCTGTGATGTTCTTACAATGAGAGGTTTCATATGTGATGATAAAAGTCCCTTCTAAACCTTTCTACTCCCTCTGGAGTCCATGACAAAAACTGACCTTATTTTCTGGGACTGCATGCACTCTGTAGAAAATTCTTCTGACAGCTTCTGACCATTATTTCTATATTAATATTAAAGTAGAAAGGAGATCTTATGCTCAGGGTGGATTATAAACTTTCTCTAAAGTCTCCTATCCAATGGCCATTACTTCAACTGCTTCACAACTTATTGAGTAATGTCAGTGATGTCAACATAGTTGAGTTGTGGGGTTTTTTTCATAAGAGAACTTACAAGTCCCAAGGCTTGAAGTGCTTGTGGTGACAAACCTTGCTGAAGAGGGTTGCTGAGGTCTCCTGTATCACTTGGCATTTCCAGTTTTGCTATTGGCGTGATCCTTTTCTCTGCTACTAGAAAAACCAGGATAAATCATGTTTTTTAATATTCTTTTAACCATCAGATTCATCAGATTTCATAAACTGAAGTAGTGTAAATAAATTTTTAAAAATTAGCACATTTTTCCTATCTGTTTGATGACGGACTCTCCCAGTCTTTGCATAATGGAGGATGAAACATTTACTGCAAGAGAAAACTTGAGAGAGATCCTTGCAAGCTGTTTTTGTGGTTGCTGTTGTTCAACAGGGGTGCCTCGCTGTGGGGCTTCACTTCATGAGCCCAATAAAGCATTAAGGATTGAACTAAATGCAAATGCAAACTGCACCTGGCAAATCCAGAGGAATGCCAATCAAACAATTAGGCTCATTTTCTCCCATTTTAAGTAAGTATTTCCTACAGAAGCTTTTGCACTGTTTCATTTCACTAGAACGTAGCACAGAAATGTATTGCCTTTAAATATTTCTCTCTGTTGAATCTGTGTTGTGTACTCCAGTGAATTCCAGAATGGTTTGGGTTGAATGTGAGTTAAAGTCTGTCCACTTCCACCTCCCTGCCATGGCAGGGACACCTGCCACTGTCCCAGGCTGCTCCAAGCCCCGTCCAGCCTGGCCTTGGGCACTGCCAGGGATCCAGGGGCAGCCACAGCTTCTCTGGGCACCCTGTGCCAGGGCCTCCCCACCCTCACAGGGAACAATTCCTTCCCCAAATCCCATCCATCCCTGCCCTCTGGCAGTGGGAAGCCACTCCCTGTGTCCCGTCGCTCCATCCCTTGTCCCCAGTCCCTCTCCAACTCTCCTGCAGCCCCTTTAGGCACTGGAGGGGGCTCTGAGCTCTCCCTGGAGCCTTCTCCAGGTGAACACTCCCAGCTCTCCCAGCCTGTCCCAGAGCATCTCCACGGCTTCCTCTGGACTCACTCCAGCACATCCTCCTTGTGCTGGGGCCCCAGAGCTGGATGCAACATTCCAGGTGGGGTCTCATGAGAGCAGAGTAGAGGGGAAGAATCACCTCCCTCAACCTCCCTTCTTTTGAGGCAGCCCACACCCATTCGTTTCCTGGGTTGCACATGCACCCTTTTGGGTCACGTTGAGTTTGTCATCCACCAACACCCCCAAATCCAGCTCCTCAGGGCTGCTCCCAGCCCAATCTCCACTCAGCCTGTTTCTGTGGGGCTGCCCCAACCCACGTGCACACACTTCTCTGTGAGCCTGGGTATCTGTCAGAGAGCTCAGCTGGTTCTCACCATGTTTTTCCCAACAGATTTGCTCCTTCTTCAAGCTGTGAAACAGAAAGCATTAAAGTGTTTGATGGTCCCTCCATTGCCTCACCTCTTCTTGGACAAGTGTGTGATGATACAGATGCAGTCCCAGTGCTTGAATCATCCTCAGACAGTTTAACTTTTCTCATAACAACCAACTCCGTGGCTTTCACACGAAACTTCTTTGTCTACTACTACTTCTTTTCACCAGGATCAAGTAAGTCATTAAATACCATTTGAACTGCAGCAATGAAAGAACAATTAGTCTCATGCAGGCCTCAGAGAAGGGTGTGGGGCAAAAATCAGTGAAAGAGGCACAAACAGTGCAATTGCAGAGATCCTATAAAGTTATATTTTACTTAGAAAAGTGATGGCAAAAGTGACATTATGGGACTTTACTTTTACTTCCAGACTTCTATGACATGCACTCAGTTTGCAAATACTACAGCATTTACCCAGGAGAATTTGACCATCTAGTCAGAACTCCTGCTGAGTACAGGCACCCTGCTTCTAGTCTACATTTGTCTTTCTGGGGTTTCCACTGATTTTTTTTTTTTTTTTTTTTTTTTTTTTTTTTTTTTTTGCCTTTGTCTATCAAGTAAAATCTCTCTCATACTCGAAGATTTTGCACTTCCATACAGATCATGTGTGGCTAGTGTAGCATCTTCATTATCACTTTTTGAAGAGGGCACCAAATTTATCCAAAATGTGGTTCTCACTAAAATGCTCCCAGTACCAAAGCTAACTCATCTACAGCCATCTCAGGTGTCACCACACTGATCCTCACAGAAATGAAATAGTGACCGCTGGCTCCATTTTGTAGCATCCACCTGACCTCAAATTCCCAACAGAATTTCCATCTTTAGTACCTTTAATCATTTCCAAAGGACTGGAGTCCTAAAGAATCAATCCTGCTAGTTTCATAAGGGTTTTTTTTTATATGACTCATTACATGATTTATTCTGCTATCACTATATCTCCTCTTTTTTTCAGGAACTGAAAATTGTGGGGGAGAATTAACTGGTCCCAATGGGACATTCAGCAGCCCCAACTACCCAGCACCTTACCCTGAATTCAGATACTGTGTCTGGCACATACAAGCACCAAAAAACTCAAAGATAAACTTACAGTTCCAGGATTTTTTGTGAGTAAATGCCCTAATGCTCTATTTCTCTTTATTCACTCTGTTTAAAGGCATTACATTTTCAAACACAGGAAGAAGTGCGTTTTAAATTTTAGAACACCTGTGCACTTTTAAAATAAATGAGTTTTGTTGACTGTTATGATAAAATGATTGCACAGTGTTTCACATGCCTGTACATTACCCTAAAGCTGCTGCAGTGCCCGGCAGGGAAATGCAGAAAACATCTCAGGTGACCAACCATGAGGTGTAGTTCCATTTCTTGAGATATTCAGACTGCAGAATGCCCTGTAAGAATTCAGTATGAAATGTACAGGATTCCACAGGAAATCATTACCTTGACCACTGCCCTCTGAGATGATGAACTCTGAACAGGGTGAAATATGTCCTCAGCATTCCTGGCCAGGGTCCCCCTGCTGATGCTGTTCTGGGAGAATCCACCTTCCACTGGTGAAAAATCACAAGAATCTTCCTCTGTGATACACACAAGGTGTTTCAGAGACCCACAGAAACCAACCCTACACTTTTTAAGTTATTTTGAGAAACATCATAATTTTTATATGTTTTATTTGGTTTCAACAATGTCTATTTGTGGTGTTCTATTCTCCATTCTTTCACTTCAGTAGTGGAACTCTCAGACACTTTATCTGCACTGGATCCTCTATTCAGTATGAGCAAAGCTGTCTGCACTCAGATTTTCCTGTAATGATTTTTCCTCTCCCTGCAGCCTGGAACTGGACAGAAACTGCCAGCTTGACTTCACAGCAGTCTATGATGGCCCCACCACAAACTCTGGATTATTGGGGAAAGTGTGTGGTCGTGCCCAGCCCACATTTGAGTCTTCTTCCAACGTGATGACAGTTGTGCTGTCCACTGATGACACCAGCTCCTACAGAGGATTTTCAGCTCAGTATTCCAGTGTTCCCCTGCCAGGTCCCATGGAGCCCAACAGTGAGTGCCCTTGCTATATGGAGAGGATTCTGGTTCCTTTTATGACATGATTCTCCCCTTACAAACATCCAAAAAAACTGATGGTTAATATTGAGGAGTTAAGTCTTTTTATTGGTAGCCTTTAACCTTCTATACACACAAAAATCCCACATTATCTCACCTATAGAGCATAGGTTATTTCCTGACCCATCTGCAAAAGAAAACCTGTTCGTACACTTTTGGGTCCTTTTTTTCTGGCTGGCACCACTTAAAATCTGAGTGTTTCCTTCTTTTGTGTAACACAGGCTTTGGTACCATGCTAAGATGCAAAGATAAACCCTTATTGTCTGGTTAGTTTAAATGTTTTTGTTGCCTGAGGTACTCAGAAAAATGGTCTGCACTGGTTAGTCAGAGTTTAGGTGTATTGTAATTCCCTCTTCCCCTGAGCTGGGCCTTATTTTCTTTATTGGTCCCATATCCTTGCATGCCCATCTTCCCATTAACTGAGGTGGAAAGGAGCTTCTAAAGCCTCAATGTCTGACATAAATCAATTTCCTCACCCACCATTCTGCACCAGCACTTTGATTCCTTTTCCCTTTCATAAAGGTAGAAATCCATTCTGCATTACTGG
The DNA here is from genome assembly GCA_013390045.1 of Picathartes gymnocephalus. NCBI lineage: Eukaryota > Metazoa > Chordata > Aves > Passeriformes > Picathartidae > Picathartes > Picathartes gymnocephalus. The sequence continues at coordinate 20,727 of WEKY01060626.1, read as the reverse complement.
GTTTTAAATTAAACTTTAAGCATGAGTTTTACATGGTTTTGCTCCAGTTCTGAAGTTGAGAATGAAATTTTGGTGCAACTACTGCACGACCTCAAGTGGGCATGAGCTTTTTCACTGAATCCAGAATCATGTGACAGGTTCATGGATTTAGACAAAGTGAGAAATGGCCACAGCAGTTTGTTCTAATGTGTTTTTGGTTTTGTTTGACTCTTTTTCAATGGCAGCAACCCTTACATGCTCTTCAGACAGCATGAAAATTGTTCTGAGCAAGTCTTACCTGGCCTCCCTTGGCTTTAGTGAAGATCACCTGCAGCTGAATGATCCATCTTGCAGACCAGTTGTAACAGATCCAGTGATCTTCTCCTTCCCATTGGCCAGCTGTGGAACAATTAAAAAGGTAAAGGGGATAAAAATATGAATAAGCTAACAAGAGCTTAGGAAAGATAAGAGCTGGTAAAAGCAGTGTATGAACAGCATGTGAGTAAATTGATTTTACTTTCCTTTAGCTCATCCCACTCCATGTTTCCTGTCTTGAAGTATAAAGAACATTTTTTCCTCTTTAAGAATCTGATGATCAACAAACCTTTCAAAAGGAATCCACACAAATTAACCCCCAAAAGATTCCCAAGAGCTAGTTGATAGTGACTGGAGCAGAGCTTTGGTACTTCCCACACTCCAAGCACTATTCAATGTTTTTGCTGCCTGGGTTTTTTTGAAAAAAACAGGAGGAGGGTTGATAAGATCTTTTACTGGCAGCCTGTTACACATTCCCAAGGTATCTTGAGCCTCTGATAAGCACAGCTAGGCAGGTTTGTAACTTTAGTTACAATTCCTTTCAAGTGCTCTGCTGGTGCAGTCCCAGCTGAGCCCTTCCCACGGCTCCTTTCCCAGGATGAAGGCCACAGCATCACTTACACCAACAGCATCTCCCTGGCCCCAGCTGGCTCTGTCATCACCCGCCACAGGAACACCGAGATCGTTGCAGAATGCAGAATGAAGAACAATGAAACCCTGGAAGTCATCTACAGCACCACAAACAACGGCATCCAAAAGCTGGCTGCTAGGGGGAGGTACAATGTCAGCATGGCCTTCTACGAGTCAGATTTGTTCTCCAAGCCCATACAATACTCCCCATACTACGTAGACTTGAACCAAACTCTCTTTGCTGAAGTGACTCTTCATTCCACTGACCCAAATCTGCAGGTGTTCATTGATACCTGCACAGCATCTCCACAGCCTGATTTTGGATCGCTGACATATGACTTAATCAGAAGTGGGTAAGGATGATTTTATTACAGTCCCCTAATGTGTGAGGAAATGGAACCTAAATGTCAAATGTACATTTGTCTCTTCCACTTACCTTCTTTAGTAGACTGTGATTGGAAGTGAGTTGCAGATAAATTTAAAGATGTTCCACAAACAGAGCTGGGAAAAATGTGCAACACATCACGCTGGGCAAAGGTAAAAAAGCACATCATTGTATGCCCAGGTGTAAAAAGTGTCCTGGTTAAAAGCTGTAGTTACAGTTCACAGGACTTAGCAAGAATGATTATTGTAAGTGGACTCTTTAAACAAATCTGTATATTCTGTTGCAGCTGCAATAAAGATGACACTGTGGTCACCTACCCAGCATTTGAAAACCATGGAAGATTCAAATTCAGGGCCTTCAGGTTCCTGCAGAGCTTCCCATCAGTTTATCTCCAGTGTGACGTTGTAATCTGTGACAGCAACAACACCGACTCCCGCTGTGCCAGAGGCTGCATCTCCAGGCAGAAAAGAGCCATCTCTCCATACATGTGGAAAACTAACGCTGTAGTGGGGCCCATCCGCCTGAAAAGAGATCTCAGGGCTGCTGAGCACTCAGGTAAGAGGGGAAAAAAAAAAAAATTAATATATGTATGTGTGCTCTTCACTCGGTTTTATTGTTGGTACTCCAGGTAACAAACACAGCTGATTGATTCCAGGCCAGGTTAAATCCTCCCACTGCATGCACTGCCCAGGAGATCAGGAATATGAAAGAATATGAAAAGGAGTCTGGAGAGCAGAAACCAAAAGCACCATGCCTTTAAATCAGAGCTGCAGAGGCGTTTGTAAAACAAAGCTTCGGTGCCATCTGCAGTCTAATCTACAGTGGTCAGGTACTGAGAGCAAATAGAAATTACAAAATATGGAAAAGCTCTTTTTAAAAGCTTGTATTGCTACTCCCACCATGTTCGTCATTCTCACTTTTATGGAGCCCAAAGCTTCACCTGAGAAAAGCACATTGGGCCACTTGCTTTCAGGTATCAGATCTAGGAATTATTTAGAATTAATCTTGCTCTTAGTATTTTTTTTTTTTTTAATTATTAACCTTTCTGAACTCTACAAATATTTTAGATATGTTCCTGCATACTGTAACAGTGAAAGATTTTGCATCCCTCTGTGGGGAAGTGGACACATCTATAACATGAAAAGAAATTATAAAGCACAGAATGAGTTTTAGTGAGGAGCAGATAGGAAACCATTGGAAGGCACAGGCTTAGAACCACAATTTTTTTTTTTTTTTTGCCCAGCTTAGCTTTAGCAAATGTCTCAAATCTCTCTGATAGTGACAGCACTGCTTGGCAGAAACCTGGCTGCAGCAATACCAAAGAATTGAACATCACGATGTTCTGCAGGATTGTTTTATTACAAATTTTTACAACTCTTCAGTACTACATGTTCAGGATTTGCACTCTGTGTGGGTCATGTCAAATGAAAATATCTGAAAAAAATGCTTATTTAATACCTAGTTAAATAATACAGTATTCTAAACTTCAAATATTTTCTTTCTCTCTACACAGACTCCCTCACTGAAGCAGAAGCTGAAAAAACACCAAACCTGCAACAACACAACTTCTACACTCTGGCATTTGTGGTTTTGATTTCAAATATTCTCATTGTGGTAGCTGTGATACTAAAACATCATAAACACCAGGCAGGATACAGCTATCAAAATGTCCAGAGCTCATTTTAACTACTTCTGGAGATTTCTATTAGTGTCAACTGCTATTCATATTTGTCACCCAGAGGGAAGAGGGAAAAAATTTTAAAAATCAATAAATTAACAGCATTGGAACTCAGCAACACTCAAAAATCTTCAACTTCTCTTGTTACCAAATAAAAAATCCAAACCCAAAAACCTCTCAACTTAGTACTCTATCTTAAGTCACTGAGTTGAAAAAGAGTGTGGCTATGTCAGGACAGACTTTATACCTTTACAGGTATGAAGTACAAGATAATTAAGGTCCTTTTGTCTCAAGAAAAGTAGGAATCTTTTTATCTTTCTGAATCACTTTGAAACTGTACCTGGCAAGAGTTAAAAATCAGGGACAATTGCAAGATGTCTTTTCAAAGCAGATTATCCTCTCTTCCAAATCTACTCCTGTGGGTTTATTACCATCAGGATCTGACAAGTCTTCAAAAGACATCGGTTTTCCCAGAGAAGAAAATATCAGGCAGAGTAAATAAAGATACTGGATTGTACGTGCTTATGCTGCTTTTGAGTCAACACTTGCTTCCCCATCAATAGCTTTTGCCAAAAAAGTCTGTGCACCCAACTAAGGGGTTTACCATAAAGTCCCTACACCCTCCAATTTAAATGGTGCGCCCCAGAATCCAAGAGCAGCAAACAGAATGAACTTTGAAACTCAACCTTCCACAGCAGAGGGACTTGGAGTCACATTCCTACTTCCCCAAACGACAGCAAAACTGATCCAAACAGATTAAAGGAAGTGTGATGCAGTAAGGAAAACATTCTCTGGGAATGACATCCATGAGAGCAGCCATGAATGAAGTGCTTGCATTTCTTAGAATAATGAAACATGGATAAAGTCTGCTAAGTATGCATTCCTTTCAGTTGTTCCTGCACACTCAGGTAGGTTAGGAGGAAAAAAATGTATCATAGTCTTGTTTTAGGTATCTCCTATGGAGCCTGGTTTCCTAATTTAGGTGCCTGTACAGCCAACAAGGCTTCCAAAGAACCCAGGCCGGGTTCACATTTCCACAGCTGTCTAAAGACAACTGTATAAACTGCCTAAATTAGGCAATGACAATCCAACCTTCCTCTCAGAGCTGGAACAAAAAAAGTCTTCAACAGGACTGCCAATAAAGCAAAAGCACAAACAAAGTACATTCTGTTCTACTGGTAACACATTTCACATCAAAAATGAATACAACCAAAAAAAAAGTGAACTGATTACATTTTACATGTAGGTAAAAAGATATGCAGTAATTCTGTTTATTTAGAGTACTCCATTGTTGAAACTGGAACTGGGGAACTGTTCATACAGCTTCTAGCAATATTCTTTAAATAAATAAGCTACGAAGGACATACAAAACTTGTATTTAGGAAAAAAACACATATTCTTAAGGTCTTTCACAGAACTAACAAGTGTGTACAACAGTGGATAGAATTACAGTAACAAAATGCAAGTTAACAACACTGAGGTTCTTTATAGTTTTAAACTACATAAATACCAAGCTTTGTAAAGTATTTACATTGAAGTCCTACTTCTGAATCCCTCTATCTCTCTCCATTAGAAAACCCCTCGTTAGAATCATAGTGTGCTTGGGAAATTTTGTTTGGTTTTGAGTTCTGCACCAAGTCCATCAAGAGAAACATTTTATTGTCTATGTGTGTCTGAAGAGCTTGGATTTGGCAGTCAATATAGTCCATTAGTTTCTTCTCCATCAGATCCAGATTTTTTGAAATCATCTTTTCCAAATAGGAGCAAATAGGCTGTTGTTCTACTCTGTAAGAAGAGCAAATAGAAGAGTAAGTATATCCTATGTCTTAATGACAAGGGGCGTAACAGAGATCTGGTTACTTCACCTTTTAAATGTAGAATCTCATTTATTAGGCAATCAACTTTGGAAGGCATTAGGTTTCTAGCACAGGTAAAATACTCTGCCTGCCACATTTTATATCTCTTGTTTTTTTTCATAAACATGCTATTGTACATAATCATATTCTTTCAACCTTGTTTTTTCAAAGGCTCAATTATGCATTAGAGAACTTAGTTACATAAAACAAAATCCACACAAGTCAACAATATACACAGTTCAAATTCTGTCAGCATGGCAGTCTGTCCTTGTCAGCAAAAGTGCTTCAAGAGTTATCCAAGCCATGCAACTCTCTGGGTTTGCATCTGCGTTCTTTAAAAATAATGGAGCTGGGATACTCAGTCTCCATTAGAATCCTGATTCCTACACAATATTCCTGCATCTCATGAGTTCCACTATTGTTCCTGAGATACCAAACTGGGTAACTGTGACATCTGCACTGTAAATGCCAACAAATGAGGAGGAACAGGAAAATCAGTGGGATGATACACACCAAGTACAGCAGAAAGATTTGTGCCACATTGTGTGAAAAAGGGAAGATATAAGAATTCAGAGGTAAAAGCAATCAAAATGAAAATACAGTAGATGAGAAAGATGAGCTAAATGTATGAAGAAACATGCTTTTTAAATTAGATGAAATGGAGGTAGAAGACAAACAGTTTAGTAACAACAAAAGAAGTGATTTCTTCTGAAAAATTCCTACATTCAAGCAGCTCATCTGAAGAATTAATTGCAATGTTCATCACCACACAGCCTTCAAAGCCATGCATTTTAAGATTCACTATTGCTGCTAATAAGAAGGAAATGCTCACACTATGCATTTTGTTCAAATTAGTCAATAATCAATACTACTTTGAGAGATTCACCAAACTCAACTCACCCAACACTCTGAACACCTTCCTCTTTAGCCACTGCACTTTTCCCGAGGTGCCTCTCTCCATCCTTGAGCCGAAGGTGATTCACCTGAGTGCACAAGTTCTGAAGAAAAGGAAGGAGCACCTGTGGGTTGCCCACGTTTGGAGTTTCACCTGCTTGTTCCTGCACTTGCAAAGATCCCACGACTTTCAAATCATTCCTGAGGTCAACTGCATTTTGCTGGGTAGGAAGTCTTTCAGAATCCACAGTATTCCCTCTTTCAGGTACCTCTGAGTTCCTATCATGAGTTATTTTTAAGTCTTTATACACTGCTTCACTCGTTAAATGGTTTTTAACAGGCAATGGTTCACTGGCTGATGGACTCAGTGATGACTGGAGAGATGCACTGTGCAATCCATCTATTGCATGGTCACCTCCAAAGTCAGAATGTTTCCCCAAGATCCAACTGAGTTTGTCTCCAAGAGGGAAATTGTTCTGATGGGGAGAAAAACAATACCATTAATATTTAAGCATTAAAATATACTATAAATTATACACCAATAACAACAGATACTTTATAACTCAGCATTCTGCTAGAGTGATGTAAAGATTTTAGAAGTAGTTTCGAACTATATTCCTTGTAAATATGAAGAGTTAATTATCTTGTCAGTTTCTAAGAAAAGAGCTTTACTGACTTCATTTTTACCATGCTATGTCCCCAAAACTGAATTATTAACATCAGATGGATTCAGGATTCTGTTGAAACAGCCCACTTGGCAGGATTAGGAGCTAAAGTAAATGCTCTGTGAGAGCACATTCCCTTTAGCTGAAGGTGAGATGGGTTATAATGACCACGAAAGAGACAAACCAGCCCATCTGTCTACATCCCAAACATTCCAGGGAACATGCCCACCATCCTTGACAAGTGACAATGGAAGCAGGCAAAAGGAGAGCAGGGTGACAGTGAAGCTTAAAATTATAATACTGCAGAGTTAACTCTGGACTTGGTGTATGCACAGTGATTCCTGGAGTACACACTCTTTACTCATTGCACTCCTTTGAGTGGCAACAGCTAAACCAGGATGAAAATGGCAGAAAGTGTGGATTAAAAAACCCCAAAATCTTTTTAGACCATTCCTAATTGGTGAAGTGCCAGTTTGTGTTTATGGAAAAGTGACTTACTTTCTGCTGACACCGGACCATGTCCATGAGCTGCTGAGCACCTGGAGACAACTTAGATCCCATGGATTCCATTATAGTTTGCACTCTGTCTAGATCTATGCTTGAGCCTAATGAAGGAAAATCAGTTGCTAGTTTTGCAGACACTGCTTTCACTTCTAGAATTATTTTACTGATGAGTACTCTTTGTTTCTCACCAAAGGAGAGCAGCTATTGCAAGAAGGAAAAAAAATACTTTGGTTAGGAAAAAAAAAAAAACCACTGCATGTTTTCTTTGTATGGGGACAATGCAATGTTCTTTAAGTCCTGGGAAAAACTATGCTGAACTCTTTCCTGGGGAAATTGAGCCAGTTTCTCCTTGCTATTATTCCCCATAAAATTCTGACTGGAACAGAGGTATCTGAATGCCCCAAAGATCATTTTTTAAGCATTTAAAAGTAGTAGCTATACAATTTTCACAAGCTTATTTAACCCCAGAGCTGACAGTTCTAATCACAGATCTGCAGTTTATCTGATTTATGTCTCTCTAAGACTAAATTATCTGTCCCATAAAGGAACACTCTGCCATCAAGACAAAGTACCAGCCACCAGATTTTTAAGTAATTATATGAAGTGAAGAAGTGTATAAAACCAATAATTTTACTAACAGCAATGCAATTTAGTCGATTAAGTGATTAAAAAAACAAAAGAAAAATAAAACAATACTGTTCAACTCCCTACCTTAATTCTACAGAAGGTTGCAGGGCATTCAAACTTAAGGTACTTGTGGTATAAAGTAACCTCTCCAGTTTCACTAGAAAAATAAAATAAACAAGCTGTGACATCAATATACAAGGTACTTAACTTTTTTTGTAGAAATACACTATATTGGTAAATATTTAGATAAGAAAGAAGACTGCCTGGAACACATTTCTAACGCATTCACGGTTTCTAACAGCAGTTTTAGTTTCTAGTTTTTAGCAGGCTTTTTACTTTCTAATAGCAGTTTTAATGCTTATATGCAACTTGTAATGAATCCTACCAAATATGTATGTAAAAAATTACTTGTATGTGTGCATGCACAGAGAAGCTTTTAAGGTTCAGTACATTATTCACACATCCTCCCTGAGGCTCGGAGTCGGCTGGTTTCCATTTAGCTAATTAAGCAGCAGATGTGCCATGTAATGACTTAAAAACAAAACAGAAACATTGCTTTATTTCCCCCGGCAAAGCATGGAAGGAAGTATTGAAGGGGAAAACGAAATCTTTTCTAAATCTTCTCTCTTGTTCTTTGAAGTGTGAGATGACTACTTATCAAAGAGACAAGAGGTCTTTTATAGAACCCAAGAATGGACTGGGCTAGAAGGAACCTTAAAAGCCATCCAGTGCCACCCCTGCCATGGGCAGGGACACCTCCCACTGTCCCAGGCTGCTCCAAGCCCCGTCCAACCTGGCCTTGGGCACTTCGAGGGTTTCAGGATCAGCCACAGCTTCTCTGGACACCCTGTATGAGTGCCTCCTCACCCTCACAGGGAACAATTTCTCCCTAGTATCTCATCTAACCCTGCCCCTGTCAGTGTGAAGCCATTCCCCTCGTGTTATCTCTCCATCCCTTGTCCAAAGTCCCTCTCCAGCTCTCCTACAAACCCCTGAGGAACTGGAAGTGGCTACTGCGTCTCTCCAGGCGCCTTCTCTTCTCCAGGCTGAATAAGCCCAATTCCCTCAGCCTTGTTAAAGACATCAGGTCTCTAGCAGCAGGAGCACCTCACAGAGACACAAACAGAGCACGAGGCTGCCTGCAGCGTGTGCGGGACCCAGCACCGCCCGTGCCCACCACTCACCCCGGGGCCGGGCGGGTGCCGCGGCTCTGTCCCCGGCCGGTACCGCAGTACTCCTCGCCCACGTACACCTCCATGTTCCGGGCCTGGCTCACGATCCCCACGGACACCATCTCGGCGCCGGGCTGGCACTGCAGCCGCAGCTCG
>WEKY01060626.1:0-11713 GCA_013390045.1 Picathartes gymnocephalus | reverse complement strand
CCGGGCAGCGCCCGGCGGGGACACCCGGGCGGAGCAACGGCACCGACCGGCACCGACCCTCAGCCGCGGCCGGGACGCGCCTGCGCCGCGCGGAGCTCCGCGCATGCGCGCTGGGCGGTGGCGGGAACCGCCCGAGGGAGCGCCGGGGGCGGCTGAGGGGAAGGGCTGCCACAGGCCGGGGGCCGCAGCGGGGAAGGGCTCCCACAGGCCGGGGGCGGCTGAGGGGAAGGGCTCCCACAGGCCGGGGGCCGCAGCGGGGAAGGGCTCTCACAGCCCGGGGGTGGCTGAGGGGGCACGGAGACCCCGCGTGGAAAACACCTCTGAGATTACTGAGTCCAGCGTGTGACCCAGCATCACCGTGCCAGCCGTACCTTGGCACGGAGTGCCGCGTCCGGTCTTTCCTTGAACACCCCTGACTCCCCCGCCTCCCTGGGCAGCCTGTGCCAATGTCTGATCACTCTTTCTCAGAAGAAATTCCTCGTTATGTCCAAACTAAACCTGCTGTGGCACAGCTTAAGACCATGCCTTCTTGTCCTGTCCTTGGTTGCCTGGGAGAAGAAACTGACCCTGAAATGACAGGGGAGGACTAGGGTGGATATCTGGAAAAGGTTCTTCCCCCACAGTGTGATCCAGCACTGAACAGGTTCCCCTGTTGGACTCAATATCTCAGAGGTCTTTTCCAACTGAAATGATTCTTGGATTCTGTGAAGCTTGCTGATATGTCAAAATTTGGAGCAGCGGGATTCTCCCGAGTTGTGTGCTGATAGTGCACCACACGGGAGAGAGGCTATGAATAAAAGAGGCCATAAATAAAAGATGGGGTTCATTTAATTTTCAGTAGGATCTCAGCTTCTGGAATCGGGAATGCTGCTCCTGAGGCTGTGGCACGGAATGAGAGTATCAAGTTCTGCTTCCACCCAGTGCTCAGTGCAGGAATGTTCAGGGTGTTCTGGGTCTGTGACTCCCGGGAAATGGACCTGAACGGGCTTTGACGTGCTGATTCTGCAAATACAGCCAGAATTCTGCTTCTTGTCACTTAAGGCATTGCTTCATGGGATTTACCAGCAATGGAAAACAGAATTTTCTGTTTTAATCAAAGAATTAATTAAAATTAATTAATGTAAATGTTTGAGTGTGTTGTCTCAGTCTCATTTTTGTGTTTCAAAATGCGCTGGATACTTCTGAAATGTGTTGCAAACTCATTCAGTTTTAGAAGCGTTTATTTTCTGCTTTTGGTGACAATGTGGTTGTATGGAAGACTACCCTGATCCTGGAAGAGCGATGATCTGCACAAAATTATGGACTTTTGGTGAGGAGAATTGCATTTAACATGGAAGGGACTGGGTAAAACCTCTGTTTTGGGGATTTTCATGTGTTCAGATGCATTATATTTTAAAGTAAAGTTGAAAACATGGAAGACAAGAAGCTGAAATTTCAAAGAGTAAATTGATTCATACTAGAGTTTTTTATAGAGCTGACAGTAGCCAGGATAAACATCCTAAACACTGTATTTGTCAGTAGCAATATTTTATGTTTCTAATCTCATGTGATCTCACCGTGAAAGTCCTTTAGAATAAACCAGTTTAATCCCGACACGGAACGAGCTCTTTCTCCAATCAGCATTTAAGAATGGGCTGCTTTTCATTTGCATTAGGCTGTCGGACCAGTTTTCTCACAAGCCTAGTGGATTAAATTTTACTTCCCATTTCCTCAGCAGAGATGCAGTATCAGAGAGCTTTTTCTGTTGTTTACCTTCGGAGCAGACGGTTCTCGTTCGTCTGGTTCCCTGCAGAGCAGCCAGAGCCAGCTCGGATGCTGGAGTAGTTTCTCCGGGAAGTCATGTTAATGCACAGCCTATTTTTGTTCACTTTTGGACTAATTTTTACTAGAAACCCTTTTTGGATAAAAGGTAAGCTTTCTTTTTTTACATATTCAGGAAGTTTCTCCAAGTTTGCTTGTACCCTGATTGTAGTGATGCACACCCTTCACAACGAGTCACAGCTCTCCCTGTGCTCATTGAGAGAATCTTGGGAAAGATTACAGGTTGAAAGTTTTTATAGTTGAGCTCTTTGTGGGTTTTTTACCTCCAGGGTGTAGTAGATGTGTAAATACATCATTTTCTGTGCAGGACCCTGGTTGTGACAACTGCAGTTACTGTCACTCTCATCAACAGTAGAGACTACAGAAAAACATTTATTTTTCCCTAATGTGAGGGAAATTCCTACAATTTCATTGTAATTTTTCAGTAAGTCATCTCCATTTATGATTTAGCTTCACATTTTAGATTTAAAAGTAACACCTGAAATGTTTCTTAAAAAATGGTGTTTTTATGACATACATCAAAGATGGTTTCCTGCTTTCAGGTGTCAAAATTTGAATTGCTAAAAGAGCATCTCCATGGTTAGTTCAACTTACACGTGGCCTATGAAACAGAATGGATTTTGTGATTTAGATAATAAAATTATTGAAGATTAGGAGCAAAACCGGAATATCAAGTGCTGATATTCTTTTCCGACCTGCTTGCCAATATCAACTTCCACATTTTGATTGCAACTGCAGCCTGTAATGTTAAACATATGCTACCTGCACCTAGCTTTTAAAAATCCTGATGTTATCTAATGGGTCGAGATCAGCATTATACTGGAGAACCCTCCTCCTCACTTTGAATGGCTGGTTGTGTGACTTTTTTGCAATTATGAATTCCTTTCACAGGAATGTGGGAGGCTGAGGATGACTTTGTACTACTATAAGTGTAAAGGAGTCACTTTGTTTCCTTGTAGAAGAACAATTTATTAAGGAAGAAACCACTTCCGTTGCTAAAACCCATGGTATTGTTGATTCTGTTTAAAAGCAAATGGTTGTGTCTCTGTTGGTCAAAGCAGTTGATGAGCAGACAAGAAAAAGGAAGATGAATTCAACTTCACACAATTTTAAAAATAGTCACTGGAAATTGTTTTGTCTTCATAAAACCATTTACCTGAAACCAGATACTTGGCAGGCTTCTTATCTTTAGCTTCCTGCATTAGCATGTTGTTCTGGAGATAATTCTGATATCATGTAAATGGCTACAAACCTTTTGCAAAGATCTGACTGTTGCTAGAACAAACAAAATGCAAGATTAGGCAATGGCAGGAGGTAGCGTGGTGAGCCAGGTTTTCTTCCACAAGGATGTGGATGAATTATAGCCAGAGAACAACTAAAAGTATTCCTTATCCAGGATAATGGAGAAAGGAGAAGGCCGGTTTTCTGTAGTACATCAGGTTAAAAGGGTAGGTCATGGAATTAAAAATGATAGACAAAGTCACAAAGTTAATAATCCAGAATATGAGAGAATTAAGATTTTGTTTAAAAGCTTTGATAGTTTTTCTTTGTGTGCTCCAAAAGACCCTAGCTTTAATCTGAAGTAACTTTTTTTAAAGTCACTTTGATCATTCCTGCACTATTTCACTCTTTCTCCATTTCTGGCTGGATCACAGCAGGCTTTTGGCAATCACCACTGTGCAGGTGCCAACATAATGCAATGCCTTATCCTTTCTGATTCTTTACCAATTTCAAACTTTATTTTCAGGTGTATCCTCTGAATACACATCCAGACTTTCTACATTAGAAATAATCATTCCTCGAAGTCTGACAGGCAGAGGGAAACATCACCCGTATCTTCATGAGGTTTGTTATTCTGATTTTCTTTTTTTCTGATGTTGCTGTTTTTCACAAAACTGTCCTACATTACACACACACACATACAATGGATGGTATATGGAGATTTTTGAAGTGAAATGTGCCCCACACTCTCTCTTCTGATTCTTAGTGTTTTCAACTAGTTTTAAGTAAATTTGTTCCCACAAAGGCCTGTGACTGTACTCTTGAGTGCCTTCCAAACTTCTAATCCTGTTAATGACCTTGTAAGGCAGAAGTGAGAAGGAACATAAAGAATATTTCCACTTCTTCTGAGTCAGATTAGATGTTGAATTTGATCACACATCCATGCTGTTCTGATCTTTGGATAATAACCAGAGGATTTCAGCCATGTAGCAGCCAAAGGATAAAAATGGTCCCAACAGAGTGGCACAGGTTAAAAGATGAGTTAAAAGAGAAACCTGAGCCTTAATTCTTCAGTTCTGAGGTAACTCACCTTTGTGCCAGATACGGAGTTCATTTACTGAAATAACTGTTAATGAAACAGCATTAGTCACCTTTGTGCAAACAAATTAGGGGATAAAGGACTGGGAGTCGTTTATCTGATTTACATAAGGAGTGTCACAAAGCATGATGTGGTACTTAGCAAAGAGTGCACACATGGGCTGTGCCCTCCTGTGCTCTGAATGAAAATATAGATTAATAGAATTTAAACTTTACATAGGAAAGAATGTTCAGTGTGCTGCTGAGAGTTTGAAATACGGAAGCCTGAGGGTTAGGAATCTATGTTTTTTATTTAAAACATACACAGTACTTGGGCCTCTCTTGTCAAGCAAAACATGGAATTAACAAAACCAAATAGAAAAATCACCTAATTAAGTGATGTCTTTTGTTCTGTTTTCAGGAGCATTCAGATGACAATCTTTCTTACTCAGTTAAAACCAGAAATAGAACGTATCTCCTAAAGCTGAAGAAAAATAAGTACGTGTTAGAGTGTTCTAAGGAACTGTCCTGTTTCAGGGTTAGTTGCATAGAGATTAGCGTTTTTATACTGGAAAAATTCAGAAGAAACCATTTAAATGGTAGATTGTAGCAACTACGAAATGACTCTGTTAAATAGTGTTAAATATAATGTCTCTGTTATGGTAATATCTTGCAAATAGAAGAGAAAAATCATTTTTCTAGCTGTGAACAAATTTATTTTGATTATTTTTTTATTAGCAGTGCAAGATAGAACATTTCAAAAAATCTTTAGGGAAAATTAGAATTCAGTTCGACATTAGTTTTTTATTAGCAGGGCAGAGGGGTTTTAGCTGTGTTGTGTTTGAACAAATTTTCTGTTTCTCTTGTTCCTCATTCCTGAGTCTATGATAGGCCAGGTCCTTATGCAACTGAGTCTGCTTGGATTCCTCTCTCTGGATATTTTAATTAAAATAAATATTAATAAGTTCCAAAATATCTTATTTTCCAAAAACTCCAGCTCATTTTAAAGTATTTTGTTACACGTGCCTGGATTTTAATAATAATTTAGCATTGAGTGTGCTGGTAACAGAATGTAGCACCTACTAGGACTCTTGACATGTTTCTTGTTTCTAGATCATTAAAAGAGCAGTAGTTTTTTTTTTTTTTTTCCAGAAAACTTCTTAGTGATGACTTTAAGCTGTACACATATGGGAAAAATGGGAAACTGCAGGCAACACCATCCAAAAATGAGGTATGGTACATAATAAAACTTCCCCTTTGTGTAAGAACTTCCTCAAACCACAGGGGCCAAGAAAAAATAGATTTGCTGGGAATTAGACCTTTGTGAGTTTTCACAGTGTAGCATTTCTGTTTAACAGTTACCAGTGATCTAAACATGAGGTTCATGGGGGACTGGGCTGTTTGTGTGAAAGGATTTGCCAGGAGATTATGCCAAGCCTGAATTCCAGCCACCTTTGCATAATATGCAATTTAAAGTACAATGGCAGCATCCAAGATCTATACTTTTTAGGTCCCGTATCAAACAAGCCTTATAAATACTCCTAAATTTAATTTCAACTTTAAACTGCACGTGAGCTCAGTGAGACTTAATTGGGTGGTTTGTGGATGAAGGATCTTCTCAGAGCAGCCTGAGAGGACTCTAAGAACAAGATGAGCAGTGTAGATTAAAACATTTTTTTAAAAGATGATGATGGGTTAAACTAAAAAGCTGGCTGTGTTCTAGAACCAAGGGACCAAAGGCTATTTTAGGTACTCATGTCAAGTGATATTCTCCTCCAAGAAGGTCAGGATTACTTTCCAAATAGGGAACTCTGTAAATTTCTAACAGCCAGCCCTGATGTCATGCAAATAATATGGTTAGTTAGAAAATAAGTTTGCAGTTGAAGGTAACCACCTTGTTTTGTCACTAATTATGTGGGTTTGTTGCATTTCAGACACACTGTTATTATCATGGCATTGTTGAAGGAATTGCTGACTCCACACTTGCTCTTAGCACATGTGATGGCCTTAGGTATTTTCTCTTCCTATTTTTTTTAATATTTCACCTTTTGATGAAGCTGAAACTCATTACAGGTTTTATAGTTTCCCTCAACTCCCACTTTTTTCCCCTTTTCCAAAATTGTTTCACAGAAAAAAAGATAATATGAGAGAAACCATAATAAATATAGGCAGAACCTCAGTATGAACTGAGGTTTCTAATACTTGATGTGAATGTCTTGACCAGAGATAATTTTGTAGAAAAAATCTTACCTGATGAAACATTTGTTGAACATAAAACACCCCTGCAAACAACTCTGTCTCATGAATGGGCACATTTCAAAAGACAAACCATTTCCATGAAAAAATTTTGTCCAAATTTGAACCACTTTTTTTGTGTTTCAAATACAATAAAATCACAAATGGGATAAAATTCACCCATGTATCTTCCAGGTAACGTTTCACAGAGAGATGTCACTCACAATAAATCAGGACATATCCTGGCATTCCTTTAAATGAATAGAGATAAGGGCTAAAAGAAACCCTTTGCATCAACTCTGTACCCACAATCCAGACTCATTTTCTAACACTTTGGCTTTATTCTCTTTTTTGTCTTTCTTTTCTAACTGATTCAAGAGGCCCACACTTGTTGAGTATTTTGAATAAGTTCTGTTTTGTCTTTTATTGAGCATTTGAACTTACCTCCATATTAATATAATTAAAAATAATGATTTATTTCAACATAGTGTTTAAGTATACAGCTGTCATTTATTCACTTAGTCATAACTATGAAGGAAAAATGATGAAAAATAATGTTTCATTCTTTTATGATTTTTAGGGGAATTCTCTACATTGGTGGCAAATGGTTTGGAATGGAGCCCCTCAACACATCCAGCACGTTTGAACATGTGCTTTATGAGTTGGAAGATGTGCACGGTCTCCCCTTCCACTGTGGGGTGCTGAATGGCAGCCTGGAGCAGGAGATGTTTGTGAAGCAGTCTGTGAAATACACATTTTCATCAAACAGTACCTCCAGCAGGGACAGGCTCCTCAGGGTAAATATATTTCTGTTTCTCCCTTGAGCTGCAGTCCAAGGCATTTCCAAAGCTCTTGCTTTGGCACAGCATCACTGCAGGTGGAATTGATCTGGTAGGACATTTCCTTGTGGCCTTCATTTTCATGGACCCCAAGCTGGTGGGAGCCTTGCTGAGGAAATCCTGGGACAGAAGAGCAGCACAAAGGGGATCTCACATAGGTTGTTTAGCCTGGAGAAAAGGAGGCTCAGAGGTGACCTTACCACTCTCTAAACTCCCTGAAAGGTGGCTGTGCTCAGGTGGGGGTTGGTCTCTTTCTCCAGGCAGCAGCTGACAGAACCAGAGGACACAGCCTTAAGCTGGGCCAAGGGAAATGTTGGCTGGATATTAGAAAAAAGTTTTTTACAGAAAGGCTGATAAAGTGTTGGAATGGTTTGCCTGGGGAGGGGGTGGAGTCACCATCTCTGGGTGTGTTTAAGACAAGACTGGATGTGGCACTCGGTGCCAGGGTTTAGCTGAGGTGTCAGGGTTGAGTTGGACTCGGTGATCTCGGAGGTCTCTTCCAACCCTGTGATTCTGTGATTCTGTGATAGCTGGAAGCAACCCTGCAGTGGAAGAGCAGAGTCTGCCCAGGACAGCTGTGGGCAGGACATGAAATGCACAAGCTGCCATCCAGCTCATCCATCCCCGTGTCTGAGCCAGTGTGAATTACTGACATACAGATGTTTATGTGATAATCTAACACAAATTGAGGCCACATTAGAAATGCAACATTGCTTTATACACACATGAAGTAAGAAAGATAATTAAAACACCTTGAACTCATATTAACTTAGTGTGCCTTCTAATTTGCAGGAGAAGCGAGCTGTCCTGCCCCAGAAAAGCTATGTAGAATTATTTGTGGTTGTGGATCACAACAGGGTAATTATATCATCCAACACTAAATACATTTTATTATTTTGTTAATTCTTTTCCTCTGACATTCCTATGGTATTTTACAGTTCTTGATGAAGAATTCTGATCCTGCTGCAGTGCAAAAGGAAACAGTGGAGCTGATTAATTATGTTGATGGGGTAGGTCAGATAAGTTGCCTGGATTCAGTAGTTTCTATTTTATCATACTTCTGAGAAGAGCAGCTAATGCAGTTCTGAAACTGGATTTGGAAGTTATACAATTTGCAACACACTTGTGGCACATCACCAGTCTCTGCACAAGCCTTGTAGAGATGCAAGCAGGGCAGAGATGCAAGATGTTTTTAAACCACTTCTGTGTGCTCCAGGAACATGAACTCTCCAGTATGTTTTACATTTTTTGGAAGAGCATTTCTCATGTTCGTCGTTTTTTATTAAGAAAACTGTCAATGCTGTGAACAATTCCATAAGGTCTCTGATCTGTTCCCAGGTTCTCCTCAAGACAATTAACTAAGGAAAGAAATGGACATTTTGGTCTTTCCAAAAGATATGTTATGGTACTTTCATAAAGTAGATTGTTTTCAGTTATGCTTAGTTTTATATTCTAAATATTTTTATTTAGTTTACAATTTATAAATATTACATATTGCATTTATAAATATATTTAGTTTCAAAGAAACTGAAGTTATGTCTTGATCACTATGTTCAGCTTATTATTTACTCAGCAGTGGTGAAATCATCTTTCAGAATTCCATCAAAACAGGCTGAGGGAAATTAATTATCTTTTTTTTTTTTCAGATGTATAGAGCATTAAACATCCAGATTGTTTTGGTTGGATTAGAGGTTTGGACAGATGCCAACCACATATCTGTAATGGATGGTTCAGCTGGAGATGTGCTGAGTAGATTTGTTTCTTGGAGACAGAAAGATCTTCTGAAGCGCTCAAGAAATGATGTTGGTCACCTCATAATGTAAGCTTGCATTCAGTGGGAAAACCAGCCATGCTGCCAGGGTTTAATGTATATGATTTGGGGGTTGTATATTAATTAAAATATACTTGGAGTAAAATTGTCTGCACTTCCAAACTGGTTTAACCTGGAAAAATGCCAAGAAACCAAAATGGATTCTTAAGAGTTAATAAACTCCTGGGACTGGGTGACCTCCAGAGGCCCCTTCCCACCTCAGCCATTCTGTAATTCAGCACATTGACACAGCAGACTTAGGTGACTGATCATTATTTTCAAGCTCTTATTCAGATATTCATTATTAATTACAGTGAAACCCTGCTGAGGTGATAAATTTACTCTTGACTTCAGGAAGACCAAATTTTGCCTTGCAATATTTCTTTCAAACTCGTCAGTGTCTTCTAGCAGAAATCATGAACTTTCAGCCCATCTTTAACACCACCTCCAAACTGCTTTTGTTGCAGAGGGAGAAGTTCTTTCAGTGGATCCATTGGAATGGCTTTTGTGGGGACTGTGTGCTCACATGTCCAGGGAGGCTCAATCAGCACTGTAAGTACATCATCATTTGGGCATGGAAGAAACTGGTCCTTGACCTTCTCGGTCAAATCACCCTGGTTTTGGAGATGGATGATTTCTTTCATGGGGTTTCTTATGGAAAAACTTGTACATATGTTACACTTTTTTTATCCTTTTTTTTTAAAATACATCCAATTTCTCTCTTTGTCAAATTCCAGCCCATTTGGCTCATTTAGTCTTCAAAAAATTCTTTAGTCATCTTTTGTGATTCATCTAACTCAATATTGCACAATCTCATCCTTATACCATTAAAGTTCATAACCAGAGGGGTTTTGGGATGGGAATGCATCTACAAAATACTAGTGGTTTTTTACTCTTCAAATAAATAGAAAGTGAACATAATGCACTATAGTGTCAAGTGTCTGGAATTCCTCACAATAGGGCTGTAAACAGGCAAAAAGTTTTTAAAAATTAGTACAAAGCTACTTTTTTCTCCACCCTTGGGACAGAACCAGTAACTCCAGAGGTTCCTGTCCTTAAAGTAATGATGCCACAACATTGTGGACAAACTCAGAAGCAGATTCTGTTCTTTAACGGTACATTTGTTGTTGAAGATTCCTTTGAAATTGGTCTCTAATGGTGATAATAGAATAGAATAGAATAGAATAGAATAGAATAGAATAGAATATAGAATCACACAGAATAATTTCAGCTGGGAGAAACCTGTAATGATGATCCAGACCAGCTGCCAACTTATTATCCAGAATATGATCCTCAGGGAAGGAATGGCAGAATCTGGCCCTACCTGAAAATAAAGTGACAAATTGTCAGTCCCTGTTGCTTTCACCTTGCAAGACAATTTGGTATTGTGCCTTCATAGTCCCTGAGAGCTTTGTGGTGGGAGTAAATCACTGGGTACAAACGGTGTTTTCCTCAGTTTCACTTTTTTTAAGCCTGATTCTCTTTTTTAGCTGAATCATAACAAAATGTTACGTCACGCCACAGTGGTTGCTCACGAGCTGGGGCACAATCTCGGAATGAAACACGATGATAAGAGGTGTCCTGCTTCCTATATCATGCACAGCACAGATAAGTAAGATTTCCAGTTATTTCCTTTTAATAATTTATTTTGTTTGCAGTGATTATACCTTACAAGCTGTGAAACTCCTAGGGATCTGGAAGAACTTCAGTGAATATGGAGTTGTTTGACAAATTTAATCACAGAGGTGGATTCACTGACTTAGGATTTGACATAATTGTAATTTATTTGAAATTTTATCTGTTTTCTGGCCCAATAATTCTTTATCTGTAGCATTCCTAAAAACATAATTGTATTTAATCATTTTTTTTTAAATAATAGTGTGTTTGGTTTTTTCACCCTGTTGAGAATGCTTTACATGTACTCACTGGGTTTGTGCAAATATGCAACAAATTATTTAACAGTTAATTTAAAAAAAACTTTTTGGCTTATGTTTCTTTCAGTTCATTTGTTCTTTGGTTCCCCTTAAGAAAAAAAAGGTCACAATATCTAATTTATCTCCAGTTGAATTAATAAATCAGGGTAACTGAACACTGGACAAAACTGCTCTAGGAAGGTGCATTCCTCAGTTCTTAGGGACTCCAAGTTAAGATGAATGTTTTCCTGGGGATATTTTTTAATCAAACATTTTTAGACTCAGTATAGAATTTCTAAGGCCTTTTTCATACAGGACACCAGAACAGATAATCTGATGGTCTCTGGCTTCTAAAAGCATTCACATTATAACAGTATTTTAAACTTCTAGTGCTGCACTTTAGTGCCAAGTAAAATAAAAATTAGCTATCTCATGATCTCCTAGCATTATGAAATACAGTATTTATTTTGGAACAACAATATTTTACGAGCTTGAGTTGTATGTTCTCCTGTAAGCAAAATATTTATCATAATAAGATATTATGCTTTCCAGTGGATCCAGGAATTTCAGCAACTGTAGCGCTGATGATTTTGAGGCCTTTATTCTAAATGGAGGAGGAAACTGCCTTAGAAATCCTCCCAAAAC
Organism: Picathartes gymnocephalus; assembly: GCA_013390045.1. Lineage (NCBI taxonomy): Eukaryota > Metazoa > Chordata > Aves > Passeriformes > Picathartidae > Picathartes > Picathartes gymnocephalus. Next base: position 152 of record WEKY01060626.1, on the reverse strand, counting down.
AAGTAATGTGTACAAAGAACCTGTCTGTGGTAATAACGTGGTCGATAACAATGAAGAATGTGACTGTGGCAAACCACAGGTAATGCATGAAATTGATCTGGATACTTGTTGTATATGATATTCATTATATTATATTATATTAATATTATATT
>WEKY01060624.1:29319-45608 GCA_013390045.1 Picathartes gymnocephalus | reverse complement strand
GATGTGGGGCTGAGGGATTGGATCTAGGGCTGATGGATGGGATGTAGGGCTGATGTTTGAACCCTCAGCAGTGGGTCAGGGATATGGGGCTGAGGGATGGGATATGGGGCTGAGGAATGAGATGTCGGGCTGAGGTTTGAACCCTCAACAGTGGCTCAGGGATGTGGGGCTGATGTTTGAATCTTCAGCTGTGGGTCAGGGATGTGGGGCTGAGGGATGGGATGTGGGGCTGATGTTCAAACCCTCAGCAGTGGCTCAGGGATGTGGGGCTGATGTTTGAACCTTCAGCTGTGGGTCAGGGATGTGGGGCTGAGGGATGAACCCTCAGTTTTGAGTCAGGGATGTGGGGCTGAGGGATGGGATGTGGGGCTGATGTTTGGACCCTGAACTCGGCCTGAGCACCACTCTGCCAAAGCCAAGAAGGAGGCCCATCCATCAGGCCGGAGCTGTGGACGCTCTCCCTGCGCAGGGACCCTGTGGGGAACAGCAGCGTCCCTGGGGAGCCCCTCTGTGTCCCATGAAGAGATGGATCCCTGAAGGTGCTCAGCACTGCTTGAAACAAACGAAAATTCTCTCTTCTCGGGCACAAAGCTCAAATTGCAATTCCCGGGAGCTGTCAGCATCCACGGCTCTGTCTGAGGGGACAGCACTTGGCACTGGCAGGATTCCACAGGGAAACAACCAGCCTGGCGGAAAGTTTCACTGGAAGGTTTCCAGTTTGAGGCTGAAACTCCTCCCTGCCAGCATGGGAGAAACCAAAGATTCGGAGCTGACTGCATTTCCCAAGGAATAAAACAGGGAAACTCGGGCAGGGCTGCAGAGAAGGAGCACTGGGGCTCACCCCACGCAGCCCCACCCCGGCCCTGCTTCCAGCCCCAAGGAGCTCCAGCCAGCTGCCAAAGCGCCCCTTGGAAATCGGATTTATTGGGAAAATCAGATTTTTGTTTGTGTTCTTCAAAGCCAAATGGGGGAATGTGTTTTCCCTCCCCGTGTTCCTGCCTCACGGAGGCTTTAAGCAAAGGCCGAGGAGGGCACTGCAGAGTAATGGAGGCCCTGAATTTGCCATCGGGGAGGACGAGAGGCCCTTGAGGTTTGGTCGGATTACAATAACGGCTGTGGTTTGATTCCCGGCACTGCTGGCAGGAATCACAGCCACAGATAGCAGCAAAAGCCTTCCAAATTCCCATTTTCCAGCCAGGCATGGGCAGGACCTGCAGCAGCCCCCAGGGCAGCACCTGCAGGCGCCAGGTCTCTGTTGGCATCACTGGGCAAGGAGAGGATCCAGCCTGGGGCTGCTGAGACATTTTCGGCAGGAGCAAGGTCCTTAAATCATCAATTTAATTATTCAGCAAGAGTTTAAAAATAGGCTGCCCTCACCATTATGCCTCCAGACCATAACTTTGCAGCTCAGGAGGCTCTTTCCTTCCTCCCAGACTCCTCCCAGCAGCCACTACGACAGAGAGAAGCAAAGCAGATTATGGCAAACCAATTTTCCCCTCGCATGGACAGATCCTGTTGGTTTGCTGGGTTTGTTTTTTTTTTCAGGCTGAAATTTCATTTGGAAAATATTTTTTTTTAATACAACACATCTATCAGCCCAGGGAGTGCTGGTATTTTGTTTGTCAGAGGGAGCAGGTCCAAAGGAGGTGTTTAACCCTTTAAATAAGGAGCAATGAGAAGCCCAAGGGAACAAGATTAGGTTTTTTTCTTCCCTATGAGGGTGGGGAGGCCCTGGCACAGAGAAGCTGTGGCTGCTGCATCCCTGGAAGTTTCCAAGGCCAGGTTGGACGGGACTTGGAGCACCCTGGGATACTGAAAGATGGTGGAATGAGATGAATTTTGAGGTCTCTTCCAACCCAAACCATTCCATGCTTGCATTAATATGCTTGAAAAGTTGTTCTAATTGTAATGACCTCCTTGGGAGAGAATTCCCTTCTCCCTGAGCTGTGTCACAAATGTCTGACAGGATGGTGAAGGATCCCATCACAGTGGGATGTGGATGACTCCATAAACTTTGTTTTTGTCCACATCACTTGCCATCACGGCCTGTAAGCCTGAAGGAACCTGGTGGGAAAAGGAAGGGAAGGAAATGTACCACTGTCCGTCAATTTACCCTTCATAAAACAGCACCTGCAGTTTGAATCCAAGCTGGGAGTCTGATAAAAAATGATCTGCTGGGTCCTTCCTCTGTGAAAGGGGAGGACAGGTTCTCTCTGTTGCATCCTTCAAGGACAATGCAGCCTCCAGCCCTTTGTTACAGACCAGAGTCTGTGCAAAGCTCCACAGTCACATTTTCCACAGGAAGAATCCAGAAAGAGTTTTCTGTAGATAAAACCATTTATTTTCATTATGGCTCTCAAACTTCTCTTTCTATAATACAATATAATGTACTTATTATATAAAAAAATATAACCAAACCAAAAAATTCAAAACAAAATCTGTCTCGAACAGGAAACTCTAAACATTTTGTTCTGAAATAGTCAAAACAGAATATTTTGACATTGTCAGAATTTTTTCCCTCAGGTTCTCTTCCAAAACAAAATTCCAGAGGACAAAAAACCCCCAACATTAAATTATATATAACTTCCACCTCAGCCCTGCAGATTCCAACAGAATATAGAATTTTTTGCAGGAACTTTTGCAGTCAGCACTTCCACACAACCACGCAGAACAAATGACCAGGTATTTTAGCTTGATAGGTGCTTTTATGGCTTTGTATGTAAATAAGTTGGATAGTAATTAATCAGATTAGAAACCTTGCTAAAGTCAGTTTGCATTTTAATTCAGCTCCTGCTGAACCAGGAAAAGAGATGCAGTGGGTGATCAGATTAATATTAATGAGCATAATTACCTCCTTTTCCAAGGGTGGCATCCTGGTAATGGTAAAATCCTTGTTAACCAAGGAAGGTCGTGGAACTGATTTACACCTGTGTGGGGATGCAACTGAATTTATGGAAAACTAATTAAATGCTGGTGTTGAACTCCAACATGAAAATGTTCACGTATATTTTTAATTTTTCCTCAATTAAGAATGATCCTTGGGGCATTGGTCAGCACCTGAAGGTGGCCCTGGAAGGACCTACAAGTTCTGCAAAGCTTTTCCAGGAACGGCTCCATGAGCTGTCTCACATTTGGGTTTAAAGCAGAGCTTTGCCAGAGGCAGGCTCACAGTATTGCACAAAATTCCACCCAATGAGTGGCAGGCTATAAGAAAAACAATATCGATGTATTTTTCCCCCGATTTGTGGTTTCTTTTGTCCACAGAGTGTTTTTTGTCTCGCAGTGACGTCAAAGCAAAAATTGTCTTGCAAAATGACAACTGGAAAATAACCCTGAGAAGATATTGGATTTCCTACCTAGTAATTAACTAACTCGGGCTTAATGGAACCTATTATATATTTTACCAAGTCTACAGAAGATTAGCAAAACAAAAGTATTATTTTCCTTTGTTTTGATTGCAGTGCTCGAGGCAGAGGCAGCTTAAGACTCCACAAGGAAGTGTTTTGTGTTCCTAAAGTATCCTAAGCTCCAGCATCATCCTCATGGGAGGTGACAACGACCACGTGTGTGACACACAGGGGATGGCCCAGGGCAGGGACAAGGATGGTGACACAGTTTGGTGACAGGGCTTTCATCCTTCACAACAGCCTTTCACCTTTTCCTAGGAAAAATGGTCCCGTATTTCCCAGCTCTCTCCATTGCCTGTGGCTGTTTTTCCCATTTTGTGCTTCCCAGAAACAGGGAAAGGGGAAAACGCTCCCAGCAGTGGTCAGCAGGAGCTGGGACCTTTGGCAAGCCCTTTCCTCACATGTAAATACGAAGTTGTTGTGGCCACCAGAGCTCAGTAAATGTTTCAGGTCACTCTGGTCCTTCATTTCTGTGAAGTGGGCACAGAAATACCTCTCTCTCTCTCTCCAGGACAGAGATTTATTTCACATTCCTGTTGGTGGCTTTCTAGAGGAGAAAAGTCATCACAGAATTCCCTGTCTTTAGGGCTGCCTTGTGGAATGGGAAATACAAGTTTTGGCTGCACTGTGGAATGTCAGAATGAGCAGGTTTTACTGAGACTCTTCAGGACAAACTCAAACAGCAGAGGATGCTTCCTGTCCTCTATAAAGCAGCTTTTTACCCTCTTAGGTGCTGTGCAGGAATGGATAAGAACTAAGAGCCAAACCTAAATTTAAAAGCTTTGCCAAAGCTCTTTTTGGTGTTTCAGTCACTGTTGCTGAGGATGTTGTTCCCTCACAGAACATGGAACAAAGAGCATGACTGTGTTCAATAGACCTTGGCACGGCCCCATCCCAGGACCACGAGGAAAGAACAAGTAAAGAAGCCCATCAGCCTTCTAAAATTTATTAGTACATTTTAATAAATATATAAACTTTAATATTAAAATACAGATAAACATGAATAAAATTAATATTTATTAATGTCATATTTATCAATTTCAGTAGGTGACTTAAATGCCAGTCATCCATTGATTCAGTGGAGCCCAAACTACTGTGAAATTCCAGATCCCTTCATAGGGAATATCCCCCTGGAGCCATGGAGCACAGCACCCCTGTGGATTTGGTGTCCTAAAATGCCTTTCCAGTCCTATTTTGGATATAACCTATTTCTTCCTCTTCCTCCTCTCTGTTCATGTGGACCCACAATCACCATGGCAAAAATTTACTTTTGGTTTCTTGTGCATCTTCCCACTTTCATTGAAAATATCCTTGTGCTTATATCCCATAAAATGAGACTTTGCCATCGTTTGTTCCGGGCTCCTCAAAACAGAATTTTGAAAAAGATGATTGAGTTTCCCAGGGAGAGGCTTTTTCAGGGTTTCAATGTGTTTTAATAAAATACAATAAAGTGGATCTACGTCAGGGAAGATTTAATGCTGGTAGGGGCGTTGGGCTTTGGAGATTCAATTATCCTTGGGTGGAAAAAATGGGAAAGTTCCCGAGCACACGAATGAACAGGGAAGATGAAGAAAAAAATATCGTCTTAATCCAGCCAAAGTGGGAATCAGGTGATAAATAAGGATCCGTTTAAACCTCAGGAGAGGCTGAAGGTGTGTTCTGCACCATGAGGGACCTTCCTGTCCTACCACAGTGGGGTTTGGAGATCTGGGAAACCAGGGAGCAGCAAAAGCCAGGAACTGGAGCTGACATTCTCTCCTGGAGCTGGAAAACTCCCTGGCTTTGGAAGGCGTGGATCCAACACTCGAATGGGGTGTTGGATCCGTGGTTCCAGCTCAGATCTGACTTTGGGCATCTCACTGTTCTGGGAGGAATGTCCCAGGTGGGATTTTAGCGGTGATCAGGATGTGCAGCCCACGGACACAGTGCGGGAAACTGCCAGGGTGTGTCCTCCTGTCTGTGCCCTGCTGTCCCCTTTCCTTCTTCCACCTTCCCTGTGCAGGAGGGGAGGCCCTGGCACAGGGTGCCCAGAGAAGCTGTGGCTGCCCCTGGATCCCTGGGAGTGCCCAAGGCCAGGCTGGACAAGGTTTGGAGCAGCCTGGGACAGTGGGAGGTGTCCCTGCCCATGACAGGGGTGGCACTGGATGATTTGTAGGGTTCCTTCCAACCCATTCCACGACTCTGTGATGCAAAACAGTATCAGTGAGTGCTCCACGTTCCTCTGCATCTGGAAAAGGGAAGACTCCTCTCCAAAAGTGTGGAGTGACAATTTGGAACCTGTTTCTTTCCAGCCAACCTGGGAGAAGAGCACTCAGATTTCAAGGGAGAGGAAATACAAAGTGTTTCCTCATCGAACCTGGCGTTATCTCTGTAGCAGGCAGGGCTCTCTCCGTCTCCACAATAATTTTCTGTTGTGTAGAATCAAACTTTATCTTAAATTCTTCTTCCCCATTCTAATAATAACAAGGAGACGTTCAGAGTGCGACTTCCCAAGTGATTCACTCACTCGAGGCTGTCGATTGGGACTCCACACCGCTTCAAAGGCAGGCAGTAATTTGGCTTTTTAACATGTCAGAGATAACAGTTCTTTTGCATTGGGATGAACTCATTATGGGCTGCAGGACTGGGACACGATTATTTGCAGACACTTCTCTGCTGATAGCAATGAAAAGATGAGGCAAAGTAATGGGTTGGGGCAGAACTCATTAAATGTGGAGGCAGAACAATGGGCTCTCCCAGCCTTTAACTCCTTAGATTAATCTGGATCTTTCCATCTCACCTTCCTCCAGCCACTGGAGACTAAAGCAACAATGGGCTGAAGGCAGCAAGAAAAGCCAGGCAATCATTTCACTTCAGCAGGAATTTAATGAAATTCTCCAGGTCGGAGGCAGATAAAGGCATGAGGAGCAAATTGGGTGGCTGGGGCTCTGACGTGGGAGACCAAAATGGGAGCAGATCAGTGAGAAACTGCTCTCCTCTGGGGCTGGTTTTAGGAGGAGCCTGAAATTCAAACACTGACACACCTTGAAGGGTTTGCCTGTCAGCATCCTCCTACAGGTGCTTGGGGTGCCCACAATTCAGCACCTAAATAGAGATTTAGGCAATTGCCAGGGCCTCATATTCAGCTGGTGCAGGTTCTTTAATGTCTCCTGGATTGCTTTTCATGCCTGACAGGCCCTGGGTTTGTCTATTGGCCCTGCAAGTGCAAAAAGGCTGCTGCAATAGGCAGCTCTTTATCTTCTGAGGTTTACTTCATCATCTATGTCTCATTACTCCTGGAGGGCTGCCCATCATTTCTTATAGGGTCTTTACTCAGAAGATGAAAGGAGAAGAGTGTGGGAAGGGAGGGGAAAGAAAGGCAAAAAACCCCTTCTAGAAAAAAAAGAGAAAGCAATTCATTGAACTGCACGGGTTTTATTGTTTATGTACCATACTTGGGAATACCCACATGTGAACTGAGAACAGGGAGAAATTCAGACAGAGATGTCTCTGCTGTCAAGGGGAAAGATCCCTCAGCAGCTCATTCCTTTCCCACCTGTGCTGTGCCTTAGGGAGGAGGTGGCCAGAAGAGCAGGGCCGGGTGAGCCAAGGCAGGCTGAGGGGACGGTGGCACTGGCTGTGCCACTGCTGTCACTCGTGCTGCAGAGCGGGGCTGAGGCGGCGCAGGTGGCGGTGGCAGACACAGTCCCAGCTCCAGGGATGGCACAGCCAGCTTGTCCTTGCCTGGTGGGAGCTTCTGGCCAGTCAGAAACACCAATTTTGTCTTTTGAGAGCTTTTTCCTGGTGCACCTCTCCAGTTCTCTCTTGTGCCCAACGCCACAAGAGCCTTTAACAATTAACATTTCTGTGGGTGCAGAGCTTCAGGTGCCCTTGCACGGGACATGTCTCCTGAGTTCCCACATTCTCACTTTTCCAGGTGCCAGAGGCTGCCCTGCACCTGAGATTTTGCCATATCTGAAGCTTCCCTGGACAAAGCAGCCAGTCCAGCCCTGAGACCCAGTGAAACACCTCCAGCTTTTATCAATTCAATCACAGGGTTGACCACAGCAAGTTTCCAAGGGTTTCTCCACTCCTGTTTGAGCCTGACCTTTTTTTTTTTCTTTTTTTTTCTGTTCTTCCTGCAGTTAATAAGAATTTTTTTTTTTCCTTAATAACTTAGCTGAGGTCGCATGGGCAGGAGAACTTTTTCCCCCCTGGAATTGCAGCCCGTATTTACCTGCACTTAGAGGTTATTTGGGGAGTCTCCACTGAGGGGAAGATGATGAAGACCTGCAAACCTTGAATATTCAGTGAACAGCTGTGTCCTTTATAGAGAACAAAATTCACAATTTCACTGTCTTTACGGATCCTCTTCATTTTCCATCTTGTTGAAATTCACCCTTGAATCCCCACACTGGGAGCACTCCCAGCCAGGCAGAGATCTTGAAGAGGACACACTCTGGAGGTGTTTGGGGGATGGTTTCCACCTGGGAAGAACACCCACACTTTTGCTGGGATCAAGGACAAGCAGGGGTGATGGTTCCCCAGAGCCCCACAGCCCCGGCTGCAGGTTGCACACCCAGCCCAGCAAAGACAGGGATTTAAATTTTTTTTTTTTTTTTGCTTTCTCTTGTTTCTTGCAGGTGAATTCCTCAGCCATCTGCAGAGAATTTTCCCTTCATGGCCAGGAACACAGGGCCCAAGGCTTGGTGGGAGTGTGGGTTTAACTCCCCCCTTCCTCCCCCAGGCTGAACAAAGCCTTTGATTGAGAGATCAGCTCTGGGCTTTGCAAGGAAAGGGAGCTGGGGGTGTGTGAGTGTCAGTGAGTGTGTGTGTGTGTGTGTATTTTCCTTTTCTTTCCACCATTCTAATGAAATTTGCAGACACGGAGAGGAAACTGAGAGTTATTTATAGGAGTGAGAGGAATGTGAGGCCTAATTGTGCTTAGTCTATTGCTAAGCATGTAATCTGTTTGCTATTACCCTTCCCAGTCCTGCACACAGGTCCTGGGGGGGTCAAGTGGAACACAGACATCTGATGAAGAGAAAGTATCAGGTGGAGGTGTTTGCAAGCTTTAAGAACCAGTGAGACAAGGAGGCAGAGGCATTTCTAGGGCTAATGAAGTTGGGAAATCAGGATTTTAAAATGTTTTTTTTTCCTAATTACCTTTGCCAGTTTCAAGGTTTCTGTGCCCTGTCCATGACGTGCTGGGGTTACCTGGAGTGGGTGCACGCACAGCGTGAGCCTTTAGGAGCTGTGGCTTGGCCCTCCCCTCCTTTGCCAACCTCACCAACCATCCCAGCTCTGAAGGGCTGGTGGGAAAAGGCTCAAATGTTCTGTACAAACACAGAACTGCTGAATCCTTGCACTTTTCCAGTGTTGTACACAGAGCCCTCTCCAGCTCGCCCCTAACTCCATCCTTCCCCCTGGATGGGGAGCCACTCTGCTGCCCACGGGCACCCTCCGTGTGTCCCAGGAATGGGGGACAAATGGCACCAGGGAGGGGCACAGGGCAGCCCCAGGGCAGAGCTGAGCCTGGGGACCTGAGCTAAGCCTCATTCCTCATGGAAAAAGAGGAAAATCAGGCGTGCAAGCCGATACAGCCGCTTGTATCTCCCGGGCAGGAGCGGAGCACTCCACAGCTCTGGAGGGAGCTGCTTTCTGCTGCTTCTCAGTGTCCACTCGTGCTGGAATATTCCATTCCTACAGGTTCCGAGAGGCTCTGGAGGATCCTGTCACCTCTCCCGGGTCAAGGTTGCTCAGCTTTCCAGCCGAACACTTTTCCCGGGATGTTTTGCCAAACGCCACGGTGTGACTCACGCCTGTCACTCCTCCTCCCTGGGATAACAGCACTGAGAGGCAAAAACAAATGGTATTTACTGCCGTGCCCAAAGCGGGCTCTGACACCGCGAGCAGGATTTGGAAAGACAGAAATAGAGGAGTGATTATGGAGGATATGGCAATTAGGAGACAGCCCTCAGCATCCTCCTCCAGAGGAGGACTGGCTCCATCCAGGCTGCCTGCCCTGCGTGGGATGGAAAGCTGCTGGAAAGCTGGGAGGGATGCAGGATTCTGCTCACCAGCCATTCTGCCCCTTCCCAAAAGGGTTCAGAGACAATCAGTGGCAGCAAATCCAAGGCAGGGATGGGGAACTTAAAAATTTTTTCTCTTTGGCTGCCCAGCACACACCCAGGGCTGGGACCATCCCCTGCCGTGTTCCCCGCGAGCAAATACAAAAGGAGAAGGAAAAAGGCTCAAGATACACAGTAGCAGGTGGCATTTTGGGCTGAGTCACTGAGAGATGCCCCCTGTGCATCCCCATGGGAGTGATCCAACCCTTCTCCAGCTTGCTGGCATTTCCCTTTCAGGCCCTGCCCTTAATTCTCAAATAAATTGACTTTATTCATTGGTAGAGTGAAGAACTGTCCTGGTTACCACGTTTCTGCCAGGCCACCAAGGAAACGCTGATGTAGGGTGTGACATTTGGGGTTTTTGTAGGACCAGCAGGAGGAAATGCCAGGCAGCAGGTCTGCAGCGAGCCCTCCTCCACCGAGAGTAGAACATGGGATGCCAGCTGGCACCTGGCCAGTGATTTGGCCACTGACCAACTGGCTGACATCCCTGCCTTCCATCCTTTCCCCCTGGACCCGATGGGAGGGAATTTTACAGCAGCAATGGTGAGTTTATTCCTGGGGTAAACAGCAGAAATTGAAGGGTAATTGCAGCAGGGAGTTCTCCTCCTGCTCCAGCGTGAGGAACCCTCGGGGTGCCAACTGGATGTCAGCCCTCCAAATGTGAGGCCAGCTGGCAGCTGCTCGGCATTTGTCCCTCTCAGGGCTTGCAGAGGGACGTTGGGAAGTGTGGGAATGGGGATCCCATCAGTCCATCCCCCACCAGGGTCAGGTGCAGGCCCAGCAGTGAGGGGATGCTGCAGGCAGGACTTGGCACGGGCAGGGTGGGCTGTGCTGGGACCAGCAGGTTCCAAAGGGAATAACTGCAGCAGTATCTCTGCCTTGTAGAAACAGCAATCTTCAACTGGATTTCACCTGCATGTGTCAGAAAAAAGACAGGTCTGAAATCAGCAATTCAGCCTGGGCAATCTGCTCTGTGTCGTGTGCTGAATTGGCTCAGGGAGAGGCAACAGCTGAAGGAGCTTTTCTTTTATTTCTCTTTTGTTTGTTTTGGTTTTGTTTTTTTTTTTTTTTGGGGGGGTAATCAATTATAAATCAAATTCTTTCAGTTGTCTTCTGCTGCTGACAAAGGCTCTGCAGTGACAGGTTGGTGTGTTTGTGCCATTATTTCAGCATTGTTTGGACGTGGCTGTGACGTCAAAGGGTGTCATTGGCTGCCTGAAAAATCCCAGGCCAAGCTGTGGCTGTTCACAGCTACAAACGTGCAGGCTTTGAACTTCTCTTGCTGGCTTTCCCGGCATCCTTCCTATTAATTAGCCCTCAGGAATTAATAATTCAAAAATCTTTCCTCGTGCTGCAGCATTCTGACAACAGTGAGCGTGGCTGTGCTGCTGTAGATAACAGTAGTGAAATATTCATAATTTAATATCCTTGTTCTCTCCCAGCAGTGAGGCAGAGGCATCCCAGGCTCCCAACATCTGCTTTAAAACTCAGCTCAGCTCAGCTGAGACAACACCCCCCTGCTTTGGGTGCCTGAGCCCAGATGTGGCTCACAAGGTGTGTCCCCATTGTGGCAGGACCACCACTCAAGGACAAACAAATTCCCTCTCATTTCCATTCACTGGAGGCAGAGGGATTGCTGGGATCTGCAGGATAAATGGGAATTAGGATAAATGCAGGACAGGGATTGCATTTGCTTCCTGCTCACTCTGTATCCTGGTTTGGCCACATCCACACCGAAAGGGCACAAGCCCCACCAACACCTGGAGGGAACTGGGATGGCCAAACAAGACGAAAATCTCTTGGAGATTTGTCAGCTGATGGAAATCTGGGAATAGTAACTCAAACACAGAGCTGGGATTGAGGGATGAGTGACCAGCCACACACTCAGCTCCCCACACAAACCTGCCCAGTGGGTGAATAAATCCCAGGGAGGATCCAGAAGAACCTCCCCCACAACGGGAGAGCAGCCCTGTCCCTCCCATGGACACTGGGAATGCTGGGTTATGGCCCATTTCCCTCCCATGGACACTGGGAATGCTGGGTTATCCCTCTGTCCCTTCCATGGACACTGGGAATGCTGGGTTATCCCTCTGTCCCTCCCATGCACACTGGGAATGCTGGGCCATGGCCCCATTTCCCCCATGGACACTGGGAATGCTGGGTTATGGCCCCATTTCCCCCATGGACACTGGGAATGCTGGGTTATGGCCCCATTTCCCCCATGGACACTGGGAATGCTGGGTTATCCCTCTGTCCCTCCCATGCACACTGGGAATGCTGGGTTATGGCACGTGCAGGAGCCTTGCCCTGAGAAATGCACAGGCTGTTCCAAGAACTTCCATGAAAACAGCAACAACAGCAAAAACTGGTGCAGCCAACCCAAAGCAGAGGTCAGAGAGTGCAGCTGAGAGGAGGCTTTGCTGTCCCTAAACCCAGGAAGAGCTTCATGGCAAACTCCCCCCAAGTGCTTTGCTTTAGCTCCTGCCTCGTCTCCTTCTGCTGCTCGGTGAGAAATGTTAGTTTTCTGTGTGTTATTCTGTCCATGGTTATGAATATTCATAATATATTGACAACGTGGGAAGAAAAAAAAGAGTTTGTTTAGTTAGAAATATCAAAATAAGAAGTGTCTCTTATGTTGAGACACCTAAACCGTAATCAACAACTTCTCTTGAGTCAGAAACCATGAATCACCCTCTGAAATAAGATCACATTCAAGATTAGTTTCTCATGGTATTGCTGAGGAATTTCAGATATTTCCATTGGGAATAGAGTTATTTCTTTAATCACCCCAAGGTTAGTTTGCTCAGTCCTAATTTTTTCTTGTATAATGAAGGTTGCCCAAAGGTAAGGAATGCTGAGATCTAAAAGTGGAGTGGAAAAAAAAAAATTGTGAGATCAGGACAAAGATTTAGATACCAAAGTGAAGTGGAGACACAAATCGGACTATTTTATCCTGGCAGAAAGTTCGTAAAGGCTTGTGACCATCTTGTTAAATACTACACAAAAATAGATCGAGTCACTGTGAGGAGCTTTCTCCAGCCAGCTGTAAATAAAGCAGCAGAGATATGGATTTGAACACGGGTTTCACGAGTTTTCTCTGCTATCAGGGAGAAGAATAATAAGTGTCAGGGTGTTTAGGTTGTATCTCAGGGAAAGGTTCTTCCCCCAGAGAGGGCTGGGCACTGCCCAGGCTCCCCAGGGAATGGGCACGGCCCCGAGGCTGCCAGAGCTCCAGGAGAGTTTAAACTTCCCTCCCAGGGATGCCCAGGGTGGGATTTGGGGTGTCTGTGCGGGGACAGGAGTTGGATCAACGATCCTGGTGGGTCCTCCCAGCTCAGGATGTTCCCGGATCCTCTGTTATTCCTGTAATATCTGTTTTCCCCACGGCGCTTCAGGCAGGACGAGCATCCCCAGCGCCTCCTGCTCTCACACCGGGGGGTGTGGGGAGAGGATCCTGTGCCGGCTCCCATCCCACCCTGCAGAGCCATTCCAGAGGCAGCCTGGATCATCCCCGCTCTGCCCGAGGCTGCAGGGAACGGCAGGAGCATCCAGAGGGTGATTCATGCCCGGATGGGGTGAATCACCCTCTGACACAGCCAGCTCCCACCACCAGTGACTCCAGAGGCTTCGCAATGGGCTTTAAATAGACCTTTAACTTTAAATTGATAAACTTGGGTGAAATCAGTCCCATCCAGTGGGATTTTCTATCCCAGCTCCATTAGGCATGTCCCAGCACTGCTTTCTTTGGGGATATCCTTCAAGTCATGACGTATATTCAGGCAAAATCTTCCCCGCTGCTCGGACAATGGTGGGAATTTTCTCAAGTGTAATTTTTGGGGGGTTTAAATCAAGCCTTTGGCCGATCTCACTGAATCAGCAGCTCTGAGCAACAGCAGAAAGTGGAGCTCCAAGTGCTGGGGTAGAAGTTTTGAAGCAGAGGGTGAATAATACATGGAAGTGAAAAGTATCCTGCTATTTTCACCTCCTGCTTTTCAAAGGGAGAGGAGGAGAGGAAGAGAAGGTGCTCACTGAAAATCCTGAGTTAGATTTTCAATAATGCAGATTTCTCCCCCACTTTTCTCCCCTCCTTTCCCTTCACATAGTGAGAAACTTCCCAAGGTTGCCAGTGGCACTAAAACAGCCCGTCCACTTTCAGAATTTCAGTCACCTCTTAAACACTTAGAGGCTGAATTGAGTGAAAACCCGTTTTCAGAAGAGTTTCCAAGGAAGTAGAAAGTTTCCACACCCTGAATCTTGCACTCAAAGAAGTGGAAACTGGCTGGTGGCTGCCAGCAGCCTGAATTGTTGTATCATGGGCTGCTTAATGTTTTATTCTGTCATAAAAGACACGAACATGCTTGGTGCTCCACTAGAACACACAAGTACCCTTTGAGAAGTGTAGCTGCACAATATATGACTTGTGAATTCTTCTCTCCTTGCATTTTCTTGGCATAACGTTGCTTTTCAGCTGCCTCATACCAAATAAATTCTGATGGAATTGCACAGCTTGTGTTTTGCAGAATCCAAGCGTTGCAATCGCAGCGAAAAAAAGAGAGAGGAATGTGCCTTGTACTGAAGACACCTGGATGAGGAAATCTGTAGCCCCAACTGTTTGGGAATGACTAATCAGGGACCACGTGCTATGTGAACTTTTACTGATCTTACCTATTTATGGCTTCAAATATAGAGCTTGGACTTCACAGAGTGCTGCAAAGCAAAATAAAATGATCAACAAGGCATCGAGTTGAGACTCTGTGCTGGAGACCACAGATTTCGAGGCTCCAATTTGAAGCCACTTTGGGGCATTTTAGGGGTGCTGAACCTTCCTGCTGTGCAGTGAGGAGGGCAAGACTTGTGCTCAACTTTTCCCCTTTCCTTCCCGTGGGAGGACCCAGCTGGGGAACCAGGAGTGAGCATTTGGAGGATTAATTCCCTGACTGGCTGAGTTGTTCAGCTCTGGGCAGTTTTTGTTATTGATTGGGTCTCTTTTCCCAGCTTGCAGCTCACAGAGGGTTGAGTAGCAAACCTTGGCAAAAGGCCTTTTGGCTGCTGGAGATCCATGGTGAAAGAGCACTGGAGAGCTCAGGGATGGATTCAGCTTTCTGCAATTCCATAAGACCTGACCATACCAAAAATACATGTACAATAAGCAAAATTTAGTTTGAAAAGCCTTTCCTTGCTGTTCACACTTTCTGCTTTGTGCAAGATTTGCTGCTTATAATATTCCAATTAATGTCTGCTTTAATGCAAGGGTAAATGTAATAAAGGAAAAGACAATATTGAATCTTAAAATTCATCCTCCTTCAGTGCTTCAAGTCTATGGAAAAGCTCTGACTGGGCTTAGAGGTTCTGGGTGGGACATTACTTGGTTCCCACTGTTTGATCCTGCTTGATGGTACTGCATTTATATTGTGAAAATGAACCATATTTATGAACCCACTCAACCACCCTCTGTCAAGGATTTTATTTAATTTCCAGTTTAGTGAAGAGTGTAAGTAATAACAAAGCTGTCCAAGGTTTGAGAACGAAGTTGCCTAGGGGTGCTGGTTAAAATACTGGAGAGTGTTCCATGGTATTTTGGGATTCCTCTGTGCTCAACACTGATATTTGCTGCCAGTGTCAGACTTAGTCTCGTTATCATTTTGGTACAGCACAGCGAAGTTGAATTAAATTATTGTAATTAAATGGTTGTTATGTAAAAGCTCTTTGCTTTCCATTGCTTTTCTTATTATACAATAGAGAGCAGTTATTATATAAAGCAACCAATCAAAGAAAACAAATCCCCTTTCCAGAAAATCCTTCTCCTTCTAAAGTGTGATCAAATGCTAAAAGCTTTTGTAATGAGCAAATAAAGTTGGTGAAGGAGATTTATTTCTCTACAAACTAACTCATTTTCCATTTCAGTCCAGAAAAAGAAATCATCACCTTTTCCTGTTGATAAATTTCAGGATCAAAATGCCAAGTCATGGGTGGGTTAGGAAAATCTTTTTTGCAATCAAAGGCTTGGCCAACTTCCTACATTTTTTACATTTTAATTATGCACTGCACTGGCATCTTGCTATAAAGACATTACTTTCTGGAAACTCTCAACTATTTACATGACTAAGAACTTAATTGATTCAAGAATTTTTGCTCCTTCTTCTCTCCCTCTTTGGGGTTTTTTTTTTTAATTACAAGCCACCATTCCTTGCTGCAGAAAACATTCCTTCATTACCATTGGATGCTGGTAGCAAACACAAACAAGACTCTTGTCCTCAAGCAGCATTTTAGACACGTGGTCTTATGTCTCAGGATCTCTGTCTTTCAAGGAAATGTTAATTACTGCTGCCAAATGAGGTTAACAATTCCTGCAAGCCCCACGTAGGTGTCCAAGTTTTGAGGTTTTCCACGGGCTGGAAAGGTCCACATTTGGTTTTGTGCCTCCTTAGGAGCGCTAATCCCCTCTAGTCCTGCACATCTGAACTGGGGATTAGTGCAGTTTAATGAATTCATTGGGCAAAAGTGATCTCAGATCACCTTTCCCAAGTGGCCATGGGGAAGGAAAATTAAAAATGGATCTAATTTTTGTCCATGAGGAGCATCAGGAAAACCCAGAGTTGTTCTGAGTGAGGCCATGAAGGAAAACGTGGGGCCTGAGGGCATCCAAAGGGCAGCAGAGCAGGGAGAAGATGTTGGAGTTTCATTTCTGTGCCTCAACACCTCTCCAAAGGATGGATGGATAGATGGATGGATGGATGGATGGATGGATGGATGGATGGATGGATGGATG
>WEKY01060624.1:0-29245 GCA_013390045.1 Picathartes gymnocephalus | reverse complement strand
GATGGATGGATGGATGGATGGATGGATGGATGGATGGATGAATGGATGGATGGGTGGATGGATGGATGGATGGATCCATGGATGGGTGGATGGATCCATGGATGGATCCATGGATGGATGATGGGTGGAAGCAGAACCCCTGCCCCATGTTCATCACACAGGGCCAGCAGTAGCTGGAATAAGAAATGTGACCTGTCCAGAGTGCACAATCCACGTAATTTAAATCTTAAGAAGTAACAAAAATCACGTTATAAGGTGCTCCAGCCCTTGTGTTTCCAAGCATTCCAAACAGAGCTGACAATGCCGGCTCCTTTGAGCAGGATGCAGTGAAAATTATATGTCTGCCTAAGCAAAAGAGCTGTAAGTGCTTTTCTCTTCTCCCCATTAGGAGACAAATTCAATTTCTGGTTATTACAGCTGTGCCTCCCTTTTTTTGAGCTGTTTCAATGGGTTCAGCACACTTCTTTTCTCATTAGTGCTGAGAAACTCAAAATGAAAGGTACTGTTGAATTGGAAAATATTATTATTACAGTAAAAGTCACAAGGAATTGAATTTGTACAAAACTATAAAGCAAAACACACTGAGATGATTCATTATGCATCACATGGAGAAAGACGTAATGTTGTTAATATGGGAGAACAGATGTGTCTATGTATTTTAAGTATCTCCTTTTCTCTGATGAAAAGTTGGTTTTTAATCCAAAAAAAAAAAAAGAAGGAAAAAAAAAAAAAAGAATGAAAAGCCATCCTTATCTTGATTACTGGTACTATTGAGACAGTTCACTGGGAAATGAAAGCAGTCACTGCTGTTGCCATTAATCTCATTTTATGTTAGTTTGGCTTTTACTGCAGAAAGTAAAAACTCTTGAGTTTTCTTTCCTCCCCGGTCCCATATGTGAGTTAAAGCAAAGCTGACAAGCAAGTCCTTGACATAACCTCACGCAGGCTGTGCTCCGGAGCTCTCAAGCAGCAGATGTGATTTCCTCACTTTATTCAAATTAATTGGGCTCAAATTAAAAAGGCAGTGCTTTGTTTTGGTTGAGTTTCAAGAGTCAAGGCTGGGGGGCAGTCATCGCCTCGTTATCTCTATATTTTCATGGTACAGTTCTTTGGATGTGGGTGTGAAAGAAAGTTCATCCTTTTTCCATTCTGTCAGACCTCAAGCATTTGATGCAGGGACCCAAAAGCTGCTGCTGAATTGAAGAACAATCCCCTGGGATTTCACAGTGGCTGCACTCCCACCTTGCCTTTGGGACCGAGGCCACTTTGTCTCTGTCCAGCAGATAAATCCTCCATCCTGAGGGGTTGAACTCCCTCCTGCAGACAAATTTTAATATCCTTTATTGCACAGAGCAGGCGAAGGCAGATCTATAGAATTTATGAGGTGATCCTCCTGGATTTTAAAGTGATACATTTATACAGGGGAGGGGCTCCTTAGGAATCCCAGAGCACTTGTTTGAAATGCATAGGATTTTTTCTGTCTGTGCTACACAAGGAACTGCCTCCTCTCTTGACTAAGGAGCAGCGTAGCCTCTTTACTGTCTGCTCTTAATATCCAAGTTAAAGATGAAAATTCAATAAGCTAAAGAGAATGCTGAGCAGCAAATGGGTGAAGCAGCCATTTGGGGCGAAGGGATCTGGTTCTAGAAATGATTTAGGGGAGCAAAAGCAATTGCAGAATCTGACCTTCCAAAGGAAAAACACTGGAAAACATAAAACATCCTCTTGGCATGAGAAACCTCACACGGCACTGCTTGGTGACCTTCATGATTACTGTCATTAATTAGGGACTATTTTATAAGCACCCAAAGACTTCCTAGGTCAGAGCCACTGTTGGAAGTGATGAGCTTTTAATGGCAACCAGCAGGCTTGAAAAATTCCCATCTTGTGGAGACAGACACATCCCTGGGGAGCCCAGGGCCTGCCCTCTCCCTGATCAGGTATTGGGGTTAATTGGGCAGCAGAGAGCTCTGAGTGCCCACTGCAGTGTGCAGACATCTCCGTGCCTGGGGTCATGTTTGGTTTCAGAGCCCTGCAAACAGAGCAGGACAAGGTTTAGCTCCTACAAATCACGTTAAACCAGGGTACACATTTTACTATTCGGCAGCAATTTTATCTTCTGTGCTGAACCTGAGCCTGAAACAAGATTCCCACTCGGGTTTGTTTGCTCACTGGGAAGTGCAGATAGAAATGGGAGGATGCTGCAAATGAAAAGGCTGTTTAGGCCACATAATCTCCTTCATTAAAGTATCAGTGATGCTGGATAAGGCTCACTCGGGGACCTATTAATGGAAACACGTCTGCTGCCTGCATAATAATAAAAGACTGGCTCTAAAGTGATTAATTGCTGTTAACAGAAGCAGGTCCAGCTTTGGGAAGGCAAATATGCGGCACATTTGGATGTGCACAGAAGGCTTTGCACAGACGAGCACAGCTCTTGCTCAGCTCAGCTTGCAGCACTGCAAGGGCAGCTCAAAGGCTTGGGATGGGTCAGCTCGGGCCACTTCACCTCTGACTGACAATCCCACCTCTGCCAGGCTTTCCCAAGCTAGGAACTAACTGGAAAAGGAGCATCACTGCCTTTTTTTTTTTTTTTGGATTCAAATGCATTTTATTAGCAGTGCTAGCATTACAGTGGTCACAAGAGACCCCAATCAAGGTGGGGCCCTCCTGGGTTAGACACTGTCCAGGCCCTTAATATAAACCAGCTCCTCCTCTGAGGAACTGAGAGGCTTGCAGATATCCAGAGCTTGGGAAGGGAAAACCAGACACGGAGTGGGGAAATGCCACAACCTGCCTGAAGTTTAAGAAGACAGCTGAGAGCTCGTAGACCTCGGGTTTGGATTTCGGGCCCTTCTTTAGGGCTGGGAAATGATGGATGAAATCCTCATCAGCGAGACAGGAGCACAGAGCCCTCAGCAGAGCCACAGTTCCTGGTGCCTGCAGAGGGCTGGGGGCGGCTTGGCTCTGGCACAGAGGGGCCAAGGAACTTGGCAGAAAAGCAATCTCTCCTGTTGGAAGGATGCTGGGGGTGCCTGGGCAGGGAGCTCAGACACATTCCCAGCTCGCAGGCGCTCTGGAAGCAGGAATGTCATACCCTCTCAGAGGGAGACAGAGCCTGAGCCAGACTGGCAGCAAAGTAGGGCTCCTTGCCAGCACATTGATTAGAGCCCAGATGAAGATAAAAAGGCTGGAGATCCAGTGCACAGCCTGGAGCTGTGTGTTTCTGGGGAAGATCTAATGTATTCAGGCTGTCAGGTCACATACATTAGGCCCAGAAACCTGAGGTTTGCTTTCTTCCTTTTTTCCCCCCTTTTTTTTGGAAGCACTTGGAGCAAATATATTGAATGAGACATTTGCAAGCATGGAGCCCATTAATAACACAAGGCCAAAGCAAGGCTGCAGCCTCATTCATGCTGCTCTGGGGAGCCAAGGAAATTAAAATCCTCTCCGTCTCTTTTCTGCACTGGGGAAATCAAAGCCAAGCCCTGAGAAGGGGCTGATTGGAGACAGGTGAAATGTCTGTTTGTTTTTAAAGCCTTACAGCTCTCGTTTTTGATAGCGCCTGCGTTTTCCAAGCGCATTGTGCAGATACCAGAGGAGAGGTGCCTGGAAGAGAAGAAAACGAGTCTGAGAAGCATCAGAGAAGCAGGAACTTTTCAGATACCAAAGAACAAAACACTTTAGAGTGAAGGCTCCTTGCTGACAGCTGGTGGAGGTGCCCAGCTTGAGCTCTATCCCTCTACAGCATCCCTACCGTGCTCCTCATGCCACAGACTTGCAAGTCTGTGAGCCTGCATTCTGATTTGTGCTGAAACAACAATAAAACCTTCCAGGAGTCTCAGAGAACGAGGAAACGATAAACCAGGCAGCAATTATTCAGTTCTGCACATGATTTATTGTGAAGATAAGATGAACTCGTGGATATATGGATATTTTATTGCTGGATGTAAGACACATCTTATTTAAGGTGCACAAAGAGCTCTGTCTGTGCACCCACAACCCTCAGCTCTGCTCCTGGGCCAGGCAGCCCCTGTAAATCTCCATGCAGATGTCCATTAGCTGAGTATTCAGTGGGCAGACAGACATCAGAATGGCTTTGTCACGAATCTGATGTTCTCATCCAAACAGATCTAAACGGTCTTGTTTTATAAGTGCTTCCTGCAGTCAGCCTCCCATGATAGCCCAGACTTGCTAACGTTCCTTTTATTGCTGCCATCTGATTGTATAACTCTGCACTGATAGCAGCTCTTCATATTGCATCGATTAGGCAGAGAACAGGAAAACGAACAAAATGTACTCATTCTGTTTATAGTTGGAGCTACAATTTTGTGGCCCTCCTTGGACGCCTCAGCAGGAGAATCAGATGCACTTTTCTCCCCGTTTGGCAACGTCCTCCTGCACTGGCTGGGAGCTGAGGCCAAGTTTACTCAGCTCCTGCTCTCACAAATGGATTTTTTGTAGGACGTGGGAGATGGAGAGGGCTCCCAGGGCAACTGCTGGGACACAGCAGGAGCTTGTGCTAAATACAGAATTTCCAGAGGAGAGAGGCTGTTCATCAAGCCTTGATAACCACCAGCCATGGGGTGCTTGGCAGTGAAGGTTCAGGGTGATGCATGAGGGAGGAAGATGATGATGATGATGATGAACTTGGCCCGGGTTCTCTTTGGCCTCCTAATTAGGAGCACGGGGTGATTGCTCTGCACCACTGGGGGTCACAGGCTGCTTTTATGGACACAACCTGGCTGCCTCCCCCTCTCAGGGCTGCCAGCCTGCTCTGCCCTTGGTTTGAGGGGCTGAGATGGACACTTGACTCATTTTCAGCTGGGAAAAAAGCTCTTTTCTTGCTTTGCTGTGCTTTGGTCAATTTAGGGGTGAATGACTCAAGGTTACTCTGATTAAATTAGAGGTTTCAGGTAGTGTGAGTCTGATCTTTTGAAGAAGCAGAAACAGAGAACAAAAAGGAAATGACACATTTCTCTCTCCTCTAGAATTCCTATTTAAGCTGAAGTATTTTTAATAAAATCACTTATTGGTTTCAGGGCCATAGGGTAGAATCTCTTCTATATGGCAAGAAAAATTCTTTTCCTGGTGCATTAACTGCTTGAGAAGTGAGTTTCAGTCTTTCACCATTTCCCTCAGGTATAAAGATTTAAAAAGAAAGCAGTTTGGTAAAACTCTGTAACACTGAGAATGCAACTATCTGCAAACTGGTCTAGAAAAGGTTTTTTTACTGGTTTCAGAGCCAAGCCAAAAGCCCATATGAAGCTAATCCCAAAATGAGAGACCACCCTGCTTTATCCTCACCCACTGCTCCTGGAAGGTTTTGTGGGGCTGTAGCTTTTTCCTGTGTCACTATCAAATTCCTCTGCTTATGGCCACGTGAAATGGATAGTCAAAGGACAGGAAAACTGAACTCAGTTTCCTCAGTTTCCTTGTTTGCTGAATTTCCATATTCAACCCAGTGCTGCTTTTGATTTGTTTCTTTGCTGACTGAAGTTTTTCCCCAAGGAGATTTCACGGCATTTTTAACCAGGCCAGAAAAATCCCACCATTTTTGCAAGTATCCATGAGCCACTGTCAGCCTAATGATCTGCTTAAACTGCAGGGAGGGAGATAAGGTTAGATAACAAAACCCCCCCCGACCAATTAACAGAATTAGGCAGTAATGAGGCAATAAGGAGGCCTAGAAAGCTGTAGGATGTCACTTGTGGATGTCCCAGCTGTTGCCAGCCCAATTCCCATCCACAGGAATGGACCTGCCCTCGGACAAGCTCTCAACCAGAGTCGCTCACGTTTTGTCCACTCCCATTTTCCCAGTCCGGGCAAAAATTTGTCATTGGCAAAATAAAGATTCAATCAAGCCTGAGTAATGTGAATGGAGATCTGGGAGTTGGCACAGAGATCCATTTCCTGCTCTGACAGATTTAGAAGTGCTCAGGTTCCTGCTGTGACTGGAAAGTTGTTTCAGAACATCTTTCCTGTGATGCTCAGAAACCTCCTGCATGTTTCCCCTCTCTGTTTACTCACAACCAGTTTGATTTGGGGCCAGCATTGTCCTTTAGCTTAAATAACTCTCTCCCTTCCCTGGCGGTTTACCTGGGCTATTTATAGAAAGCAATCCTTTTCCTGGCCTTTTCCTGGCCTTTTCCTGGCCCTAACAAAGATATTTTAGCTTCTCCTCCCCCTCCCG
This sequence comes from Picathartes gymnocephalus, assembly GCA_013390045.1. Lineage (NCBI taxonomy): Eukaryota > Metazoa > Chordata > Aves > Passeriformes > Picathartidae > Picathartes > Picathartes gymnocephalus. The sequence continues at coordinate 23,052 of WEKY01060624.1, read as the reverse complement.
GATTGCCCCACATCTTCCTCAGCACCCGCTCCAGCCAGGTCCAGGTGCCAGTGCCCCACTCAGGGCAGGGACCTTCCCTCTCCCGCCGGGGTTTTCAGCTCTCCTGACGCTCATTTATCCCACGACCTTTAATGCAGCCACATTTTCCTTTTCCATTCACAAATTTCTGAGCCCCGTTCATCCCAGCAGCCTCTGCCATTTGTCCCTTGTGTCATTTCTGTGCCACCCTCTGCTGCTGCTGTCCCTCCCGTCCTCTCCAGGAGGTGTATGGTGGGCAGTGGGGCAAAGACATCATTTGGAGTTTTCTATTGCCACAATAATAAAGTTTCCCTGATTTATTCCTGAAATTCTATAAATAGGCCACTGTCAGAGTCTGGACTTGTCATCTGTGATCCCTTTATAGCCCAGGTTTTTTGTCTCATCCTCAGACTCGTGCACACAGGGAAATTTTGGTGATGTCTGGTTTTCTTCAGTGGATATAAAAGGAGGCCAGGGCACGAGCCCAGGATTACTCATTTAGCTTTGAGACACCCTGAAGTCAGATAAGATTAATTTCACTTTTAAGTATCCCCATCACCAAGGTAGTGATGACTTTTAGGTACATCAGCTCCAGCTGCTGAGCTGCAGGTCAGGAACTGCCCGACAGCAAATAAATGGATTTTTTGTGAAGCTGAGATTGTCTCCCATTCATTTTGGGCACCTGTGCATGAAAAGAGAATGAGGATTTTGAATCTCCCCATCATTACTCAAAATCTGCTCCTTTTAAGCTGTTATCAAGTCGAGGAAGTGATGTAGCAATGCTGAAAATGCCTTTAATTGTCTGAAAAAAACCTGGTGGGGTTGAGGTTGGGCACTGTGAACCCTGAGTGAGACAGGGCCTTACTCTGCTCTTACACCAGACCAGGGCTGAGGCAACACCAACCACACCCGGGCATCTCTGCTCTCCTGAGCACGGGCCAGTCCTCAATTTCCTCAATTTCCTCAGTTTCCCCAACTTGCCTGCACCCCTTCACTCCTGTCTTCACAAAACTTCCACCTCGGGCACTCAGATCAGCCCCCAAGGTAAGTGACTGGCACATAAATCCTGGGGCTCTTTGTTCTGATGGAATCTGGGCAAGAAAAGGGACTTGGAGTTCACGATGGAAAATATTTCTGAGAGCAGCTACTCCGGGGCAGCAGTTCTGCTCGGCAAGCATGGGAATTATTTTGGAGCACAATAAATCTTTGTAGTTCTGCAGTCTCACTTGTCAGCTGGAGCATCCTCTCCAGCCCAGAGCCTGACAGCTTTAGCTGTTCCTGGTAGGAATTCATTCAGTTTTCCTCTTTCCCGCCCCCACTCTGTTACATTTGCCTTCCATGTCATGGAAGCTGAAAATATTCAAACTGAAAGCATTTATTTTTGTTTCTAGGGAGGGAAAGATTTTTCTGCATGTGAACGGGAAAAGCTTCATCCCTGACATCAACTTTCCAAGTGCCTCAAGTTGGGGAATCAACCTTGAAACCTCCTGCTGTGGATTTGGAGCCTTTCCCCTGAATATCCCCCAAGCAGATGCCTGAAAAAAACCCCTCCTGGAGGCGTTATCACCCAACCCCAGAATTAACTAGGTCAGAAAAGAACTTTGAGATCATCAAGTCCAGCCTATGGCATGGGCAAAACGATGAGTTTAGGGAAAGGAAAAGCAGGATCTCAAAGTTAACATTTGTTAACAGACCTGAGCCCACTGGAAAAGGACTGATTCCATTTGGCTTTGGAGGCAGCCTCCAGCCTGAGGCCAGCGGTGAGTAAAGGACTCAGAAGTCTTTGGATAAATTCAGTGGGAATTGCTGGCCTCTGGGAAAACAGCACCAAAATATTCCAGGGTGGATTATTAGAGAATGGGAAAAAAAAAGCTACAGATATCTTGTAATTAATCTTGTGCCCTGAAATTTGCTTATGTTGTTTCTTTTCTTCTTTAACCTTAGTTTAAAATCTTCAGGTGAGAAGGATACAAACGTTTCAGTCCTCAATACAGTTCTGAAACAAAAGAAAATAAACCCAAATTGTTGTCAGCCTGACTGTTCATGGGTGTCACCTTGTTTTCAGATCATCAGTTAAATACAAGCCCAAGCATTAATTACTGTGTAACTAAATCTCCCTTTTCTTTAATTCACTACACCTCCAGTTTATGCTTTAATTTCGCACTCCGACTATTTAGAAATCAATATTTCCATCAGATATGTGGGATTTAATTTCGAAGGGGGAAGCAGTGGATATATTAATTTCAAAAGCAATTATTGGGAGCAAGACGGCAGAAACTTCTCTTTAGCCCTCACGGAAAACACTCAAACATTCTTGGAAAAAGCTCGGCCTATTTTAATTGCAGCCATTTTTTTCCCACTCGGCTTTGTCTTTAAATAGGAAGAATTTCTTTCTATAGATGGCTGGAGTTAATCATTTCCCCTTGGAAACGCTCCGGGAGACACGTTGGGTCGGATGTTGGGAAGAGCAGCGATGGGAATGGGGATGGGAAGGGCCCAGGCTGGGAATGGGAGCAGAGCCTGCAGCCCCAACCCACGGGGCTGAGCATGACCTAGGAAGGAAGCAGAAGGATGTTTCCGAAACCCATAGCACACAATAATTCACTTTAATCTTCCCTCGGTGTCTTGCCTTTATGGAAGTGAAATAAAAATAAAAGGGCTCCGGGTGAGATTTGCTGGAGCCTCCTGGGTTTCTGGCTGTCAGCAGGAGGAGCAGCTTGGTCTGACAGTCAGTGAAGAGCTACCCCATGTATGACATGGAATGAGCTGTGCTGGGCCACACAACCCCTTGATTTTCCCTTTGGGAATAGATTGGATCACGTTGTTCCAACAGGCCAGACCAGCAGTCATGCCTTAAGATTTTAGCCTTTATGTTTTTTCAAATCCTGGACTGCACTATTGCCTAACTCTAAACTCCATATTGAGTGTTAGTAACTGTCTTCACATTTTGGTCAGACAAAACAATCCCTCTAGGCCTGAAACTCAAGGATATCCCACAGCTTCAGGCCCTGAAAATTATAAACAAAAGTGAGTTGGAAAGGAGCAAACCAGGGGAGTGTGACTTCATTACCTGAAGCTGTAATTGGAGGATTGAACCCTGATATGTAAAAGGACCAAACTTATTTCTGTCTGAAAAACTCGTGACCATTGTCCATCTTGGGTGTAGCCTCTGTGTGGCTTTTGGCTGCCCAAGGTGTGTCTGTTGAAGGCCTTTAATAAACACCCACTTTATTCTCTTAGCCTTGTCCAGCCTCTGTTCTAGGGAGCCACTCCAAGGCATCAGCAGGGAGCTGCCTGCTCCCAGGGCTGAGGAGCCTTCATCCTCCAACACCTTGAAACGGGAAAAAAAACCCCACCAAAACAACTTTTCAGCAGATAAACCCCACGTTCCATGCAGCAGATCCCATTCCTAGCTGGAATTTTGGGCTGTTAATTTTTCAGGCTGTAAAAGCAGCACACCACCAAACTCCTGAAATTCCTCCCCCCCGATTTTTTTTCTTTTTTTTTTTTTTTTTGTGCATCTCAAATCCCACCAGAGCTGCAGATGCCTGCTGGAAAACTGAGAGCAAAGCGACCAACAACAGAACATTCCCTGGTTCCCTTTTTTGCAGAGCCTGGGAATGCAGCTCGCGTTACCGGCCCGGCGAGCGCCGCTGGCCAGCGGGAGAAAAGCAAATCGTTATTTAAGACATCATCCAGCTCCCCACGGGCCTCATCACCTCCGACAGATTTGTGAGTCACTCGGAGGAAATATTTTACTGCTATCCTGTTTGCTCAGCAGGTGGAAGGGAAATCGCTCTCACAAACCCTGGAAAAAAAACTTGAGCAGGACTTCGATTTCAGCAGAGCCTCGTCGCTTTTGGCTTCGGCCTCGCGGTGAGTTTCATGTAGTGCCAGCAGTTTTCTGGGGATTCTGCAGAGGAAGACAACAGGACAAGATCCTTGGCATGAAGACTTTTTTTAACCCTATGCAATTTTTGTACTGCTTTCCTGCTTTTAGCCTGTAAAAAGCTCTTTTTTCTTATTCATTTTTCCTCTCGTGTTTGAGGATTTTTGATTCCTCTCTCCAGGAAATTTTGCTTCAAGATGAAAAATATTAAATTGTTTAAAAACTGTGGGGTAGGGCTTAAATCAGACTTGGGCAGTTCATGAACTTCTCAAAAGAGATGAAATTTGCCCTTAAAGAAACCAGAAATTGCAGGCATCTCTCTTTTTCATAATGCAGTGAAAATGGGATAATGAATGTTGCTGAGGAGATCTGTGAAAATTATTTCCCAATAGAATTTTAGGAAATAATAATAAAAAAAACCCCATATATAATTTGTACCAAGAGCATTTCCTAGCTGGAAACACATAAAGAGGTAGTGGACAAATTAGAACATCATTCACTCCCAACAAATTAACTCTTCTGCTGGAGCTTTAACCTGTGTGCCAAAAACTCTTCCAGGGTGTTGTGCTCCTTTGCCAAGGACTTCCCCAGGATTTAGCAAAGGGATAACTGACTGCAAAAATGGGGAATTGTGGTGCCCACACATCTTGCTGGGAGGTCTGCTCCCCCTTGGCTTCCTCACACCAAGGGAACACCACAGGAGAATTGAGGGTTTTGGTGTTGCTCCCTCTGTTTTCCCTGGACAGAGAATCCATGAGCTCCATGGGTGAGGTTTCCCTCCTTGGTGATGGGAAAACCTCAAGTGTGCACAGAAACCACCCGGGAGGGGGAGCCTGTGACATTTTGAGACAATCCCATAAGAGAGAGCGAGCCCTGAAAGTCAGGGAATCCTTTAGGCTGGAAAAGAGCTTTACGATCATTGAGTCCAACTGTTAATTTTTGTTCACCAAACATTCAGAAGACCCCAATAACACTTAGTCTTGACTTAAATATCCCTCTTGCATTACTGTTGTTGGTCTTTAACTTTCACTTTTATGGTCCTCTAAAAGGTAAGGATATGACAATCCAACTCCTTAACCAAGCCTTGAATATAAATTATCTTTAAAGACCTTTTAGAGCCAATTTTTCTCACTGTTTATACATTTCATGTTCAGCAGAAACCCATTTCACAGCGACAACGAAGAAATGAACCCATTGTTCAGGAAAGTGTATAAAAGCTCTAAAGTTTCCTTAAAGATGTTCCAGAGTGATACCTGATCCGAGGCCTATAGGAAATGTTTGAAAATATTCTTAAATAAATGAGGTCACTGGGCCAGTTCCAGCCAAGCTGATGAGAGAACAATGCAGAATTTAGAGATGGACCCTCTGCCCCTGTCATGTGCTTGTTTCTCCATCCAAAGGGAGGGTTTTGGAAAGCCCTGCAGGGTTTGGACACTCTCACACACACATTTCATCTTCAGCTTCCACCTGGGACTCGCAGTAGCCACGCAGCAAAGAGAGCAGTTGTTTTTGTGGTTTCCTTCTGGCTCGGCCTGCAGGGCTGATGCACCAGAAGTCTTACGAGAAATTCTGCTTTGTTGGGATTTCCTGCATGATTTTGCACACAAAGGCGGCTCAAACGATTCAGCTGACACGGTTATTGGAACCTGGAGATGATTTTCCCAAAACACATCGATTTGGGAACCTCTGCTTTTCACCCACTCCTCTTTGTTCCATCCTGCGTACTTCCTGCACGATATAATTTGGACCTATTTTTTAATGAACCCTCAGTAAGTGCTCTGAGGTGCCATTGTGTTCTGCTAAAGCCCTGCCAGCCCAGGCAGAGCTGTAATTCATTTGCCAGGAAGAGATTTCAAGTTCCTGGGATTTAACAAGTGGCTGTGCATCAGCTGAGCTGTAGGAAATCTCCACACGTGCTCTTTCCCCCCCCTGGTTTTCTGCATCTGTGGCAAATGCAAACCAAGGCATCCTGTTTTAAGCTTCTGTGTGCTGCATGTCACCTTGAAGGAAGAAATGTGGGCTTAGAAATGTGGGAATAACTCGTTAATCATGGAATGGTTTGGGTTGGAAGGACCACCTCGTTAAGGGGTTAAGGAATGACTTGACTGGATCAGGCTGCTCAGGACCCCATCCAGCCTGGCCTCAAACACTTCCAGGGATGGGGATCCGTGGGGAAATGGGGCTGCATCTCCTGCCTGGAGCGTGAAACACACCCTGGAGTCTCAAGGAGAACCAGAACATTCCTTCACATTTAACACTGACGAGCAGAGGGTTTTTATCTCCAGCAGCAACATCCCAGAGGTCCAGCTCGAGCTTCCTGAGCAGAGCTGACCCCCTGTGCCCACCCAGGGGTGGCACCACCACTCTGACACCTCTCTCTTTGAATATTCCCTTGTTTCCACAGTGTTCACAAATCTCCGTAATTCCAAACTGCTCCTCTCCAAAGTACGGACAAAAAACCCAACCAATCCCAACCCACCTGAATTTTGGATTGGGAGATTTGCCAAATAAAGCTTTTCCACTCACTAATGGATGTGTGGGGCATTCTCATGCTGCTGCTCAGACCCAATCTACTGCTTTTGTTGTTTTCTTCCTCAGTGTCACCTGCACCCTTCTCCTCCATGGCCACAATAAATCCCTGCCCCCACTGGGGACAGAGGGCAGCAAAACAAGGGGAAAAATGCACCTCAAAAGCAAAGTTAGGACAAGGTTGCCAGTGGAAAAATATTTAGCTTGCATGATGAGAAAAAACCTTTGTTTAGAAAAAAATGCCCACAAAAGAAAAAAAAAACAAAAACCCAAACCAGCCCAAACCTGTAGAAACAAACAGAAAAACTCAAGTTCTGTGACAGAGCTCACTGTGATTGCAGGGAGTGGAGGTCTCACCTTGGGGTAGAGGGAAGAAACAGTTTCCTCCTCAAAAATCTCCTTCAGACCTTATTTCCAGACTTTTCTGGAGCTGTGATTGGCACTGGCACCTCTCCCCCCAGCAAACAAAGGGCTGGAATCGAAAAAAGCCAGCTGGCCGCAACAGCCCAGTTTAATTGCAACAAGATATGGAGCCGAACAAGTTAAATCTGAATTACTGCCCTATTACTCCAAAGGGTTTACTGGACACTCTGAGTCACAGCATAGTTCAGTCTTTTGTCTATGCAGACTTTGCAATATTGTGCTTTTTTTTTAGCAGAAGAATCAGCAAAGGAAGTCAGAGCAATGGTTTTTTCAAGCCCATCAATCCCACAGAAGGTGAGAAAGCCCCGTGAAAGCCCCTCTCCATCTGAGCAGCAATATCCTTCTGAGGAAAATTCTTTCCTGATCCTTGCTTTAAAGACGTTATTTGAGATTAATGTAAAGACCATTTGTCATTTTGGTTATAAGAAATGCTAATGGCTTTAGCAGCATTTTGCATTTTCTGCAAATCCAGCCTGTATTGCAAGCCTCTCTGTTAGGCAGAAAATAGGAAAAAATGGTCTCCTCTAAACTGAGTCACTCATCAATTCCCTGCTAATTGTCAGATGTGTTTATTGCCCGGGACAATTGATAACCTGTAATAAGATGTGATGGATTTCGCCAGCTGTGTTTTTGCAATTCCAGGCTGGTGTGGGTCCAACAGAAACCCAGGGAGTTACACGAGTACAAAAATAAAGAGGAAGAAAAATGGGGAAAAAAAAAGCCCAGTAGTGTTGATTCAGCACTGGTGTATTTTCTTCTCCTGATTATTTCTGTAATAACAAGTGTCTGATAAGTGGGTTAAAGACTGGCTGGAGGGGATGGAATTGGAAAGGAATTGCCATTGTGTTTGTTGATATTCCTCCAGTTAATTTGAAATGTAGGCAAGTCATGGAATGATTTAGGCTGGCAACACATTTCACGAGCCTTTCCTTCTGGAGCTAAAAAAAAAGAGAACACCCTGTCTGGATTCGTCAGCACACAACGTGTTTAGATAAGGAAGCGGAGTCAGAAGGAATAGCCCCAGCACGAGGAATGAATGGAGACAGGATCTGCAGCCGGAAAAATGTCTGCATGGCCCATGGAGCAGCTCCCTGGAGAAGGAAAACCCTGGACACGGAGCCCTGCACTCGCCCATCTCTCATGTGGTGCCCTCTCCTTTGCAGCCTAAAGAAGCTCCAGCTCAGGACCAAACCTGCCCATGGCACATGAGCATGGCCAGGGAGTGGCTGGAAGGAGCCAACTTAGAAATTCAGGTCCCAAAATTGAAGTTCCTGTGGGGGACACACTCAGCTGCTGATGTATCAAGGCTTGGGGACAGTCTGGTGACACCTTGAAGGTGGGGTGACACCCTCACCTGGAGATCTTCTCCTCAGTTTTCCTCTTTCCTTAGCAAATCTTCTCCTGCCTAAATCCTGCCAGAACTCACCCAAGCACTGGGAGCAGCTCACACGACCCTTGCAGCTGACCCCATCCTGCTCAGGGTTTTTCATCTTGGCACTCTCAGCTCAGGAGCGTGAGGAGAACAATTCACCCCTTTCCCAGAGGGACTTGAACTCCACCGCCATTCCCAGGCACTGTGGGGAAAGCTGGGCAGGATTTGTGCAAACCTCCTGCAGTCCTTCAAACCAGAGCTGGTCTGATGATGCCTGACTAACGAATTTGTGGTGGCCAAGGGGAGCTAATGAGACATGACCATGTTAGTCCTGCAGAAACCACAGTGATTAATCACACAGCCAGAGGAGAGAAGCCATGGTCATCTTCACAGCAGACTCAGATGTTTTCCTGGAGGAGAAATCCTACAGGATCCAAGATTTCCCAGCTTCGTCGCTGAACTTCACGAAGGATTTTCATCTGGACCACACTGGGTTAGATTAAAAGAGGCATGAAATATACCCAGCCTGCTCAAATTGCAGGAAAACTTCTCCTCGATCACAAAAGAAGATAGGAATCAAAAAGTTTTCCTTAAGGGAAATCTCAGGGTTCAGGGGTTTGACAGTGCCCCCAAATACAATTAGGATGTGGTGAACCTTAGTTTGCTCTTCAATTCACCTGCGTGAACTGAAGTTGGAAATAGAAACATTACAGCAGCTTCCTGCACATATTTCCAGCCTGGATTTCATTAATATCTTCCCCGAGCTGGGATTATTTTGCTCATGTACAGTGTTCAAATCTGTTCAGGCTTTGTTTGGAAGCAGAAAACCCCTCCTAATGGAGGCATCCCATGTAACCTAATAGAAAATGATACTGTTCAGCAGCTTCTTTTTTTAAACAACTGTTAAAATTTAATACATAACCATATCCCACCACGGAATTCCACCAGAGTGTTAAAAATAACCCAACAGGAAGCATAAAAGCACTTATTAAATTCTACAGCTATTTACAGTAATTTCTGCATATGACTCTATTAAATTTCCATGGCATTTCTACCAGACTCCACAGAATTTTTCCAGACTGGTCAGCTCTTTCTTTCCAGTTCCAATGAACAAAGACATGGAGAAGCCACTTCTTATCAGAGATCTGATTCTATTAACGCTGGTGGCTGTAAAAACCCACAGCACCAGACTCTCAGCTGGTGAAATTCAGCGTAAATGTGTCAGCCTCCAAATCTGGGCTGCAGGACTGCAGCTCAACCTCTGCCTGCCGCTCACCTCAGCCCAAATCCACGTGTCTCCTACTTTTGGCTCCCACTCCCCGCTCAGACAGCTCACCCAGCTGTTGTTTGGAGCTTTGCTGTGTTTTAGTAGCTGTAAAATCAGCTGTGGTAGTTCATAAATCACGGGAGGGGTTCCAAGATGCTGCTCCCTCTAACATTTGCTGCTGGAGATGGGTGGGACGGCCAAGGACTGAGGTCACTGGTGCTTTGAGGGGGAACTTGAGGCGCTTTCCAGCACAGACTGTCAGGGTTATGCAACTGGAGGCTCCATGGAGCCCTGGAAAGCTGCGGGGATCTCTGCTCGGGATGCGCTTTCCCAAAAATCCTCTGTGTCCCGAAGACTGACCCTTGCTGCCTTCCCAGGCACAGAGGAACAGCAGTTTCCATTTCAGAGCTCATCTCCTCTCCCCAGGTTGTTCTGGCCCCGAGGGCTGATGTAGAGACCGAGCAACCCGGGCTCCGGGGATGGGTCATGCTCGGAGCTCTCGCTGCCAAAAATTCTTCTGGGAACAAAGGCGCTGCTTGGTTTTTTTTTTTTCTCCCTACGACTGAAGTAAATCTTGGACAAAAAACCCAGAGGGAGCTGTTGGCACACACCAAGCAGCCATCAGACAGGAATCCTGCTCACAGCTCAGCCAGCTCCTTGACAGGCAGGAGTTTAGAAAGCATTTAGCACAGGAGAGCTGGTAAATATGGGTATATTTATGTATATGAGACACTTATGCACGGCGAATCTGGGCTAAGCATCTCATTTTGGAAATGTGTGTCTCAGCCAGAATTGCTGAAGTGAGAGCAGAGTGAGTGCTTTAAACCTGGGATAGTCCATGAGGGCTCTCAGAGACACTCAGAGCCCCAGCTGTGGCTTTGGAGAGGTGGTTTGGCTGAAACCAGTGAGATGCACTGAGGAGCTGGAGAATGGCAGGATATTCCTTGGAAACCTTCTCTCTGTGCCATTTTCTCTGCGCAGACCGCAAACTTCCCGGGAGACCAGGGCGTCTGCCGGACACAGAAACACAGACCGAGGCCGCAGGAGTCACACACTGATTGTGCACTTGCTGGTAGAGCTCCTCCAAATGACTCGCAGGGACTCTGAGAGCCCCTGGCTGAGGCAGGCCATGTTTTCAGCACAGTCACTCGTTATTTAGTGCGTGTCCTTGGGACGGGCTGTGCGCCCGCGGCTCCTCTGTCACCAGCGGCTGCAGCAGCCAGGCGCTCCCGGCTGCCCCTGAGCTGAGGAATCAACTCCTCAAACTAAACACAGAACAGGGATCAAAGGCACTGCGGGCATCTGCTGTCATCGTTCGTGTCTGCCCGCAGGTGCTCAGCTCTCGCCGGCGGCGGATCGGTGTCCGTGTGATGCCAGCGGGGACGGGCGCTCAGGGAGTTGCGGCAGAGATGAGGAGGAAGCTCTCGCTCCCAGGGCTGTATCGACTTGCCCGTTAAGTGCTGGATGGACTTTGGTGTTCTCAGAGGAGTTTTTTTTGCTTGGCACTTCCTCTTACCTTGGAGCTGTGTTACACAAGCCCTCCTGGCTTGCACCTCTGGATGCACCTCGGGGAAAGCTCCCTGTCAGCAGGGCAGGGATGGAATAAGGTGTGCTGGCCTGGAGTTAGGTATGAGCTGGGAACACATCCCTTGGCAGGGCAGCGGAGCCTCATCTCAGACACCATTCCTGGAAAAAAAAACCTCAGCTTTTTTCTATTTTTCCTGTTTTCCAGATGTGACTTGTTCTTCCAAAAATTGGATTTCTGCTCCCAAGCGCTAGATCCGCTATCTGCAGAGGACGGAGGTGGGCAAGCGGCAGAACCTCTTCAGAGCCCAGGGGGACTGCGAAGGGAGGGCACGTCCAGACCCCTCCCAAACCCCACCCTCTGCATCTGTCGCTGCTGGTCTTGCCCCTGGAGGAGAGCTGGAAGCGCTGTTGATAAGCTGGAAGCGCTGTTGATAAGCTCGTTAACATCAATTAGCTCACAATGCCATTTGCATGAGATGGTTTCAGCGCTCCCAGGCACAGGGACTGCCTGCACACCTTCCTCCTCCTCTTCCTCCGGCAGGAGCCATGTCCTTGTCACCCAGGGTGTCTTGGCAGGGCCATCTGTCACCTCTGGAGGTGGTGTCACCTGCAGAAAGGTGGGGCAGCCTTCACAAACCCGCCACACTCTGCTGGGCTTTGTCCCTTGGTTTTTGGGGCACTTAGAGCAGCTGTGTCACCTCCCCACAGCTCTCCCTGTCCCAGTCCTTCTTTTACCATGGTTTTACCATCCCAAAAACAGCACCACAGGCTCCAAACCCCTCACAGAGCACTTCCACCAACGCACAGGAAGGATTGTGCGGCAAAATCCAAAGGATGGAGCTGGTGTTTGGATTTTATACCCCATAAAACTCCACTCCGCCTTGGAAGCGGAGACAAAGAAGTGGGGGATCCAACTGTTATCCCTTGGAAATGGCTCAGCTGACTCCAGAGGAGGATCAAATCTCCATTATGCAATAAGGCAGAGAATGCAAAGAGGTTCTGTAATCGAGGTGAAATCCAAATTTCCCCTGTGTCACTGGCCTCTGGCCAAGTGTATGTCCTGTGCTGACCAGCAAGTGATGCACAGGATCCGGAGCTGAGCACTTTGGGAAAGATTGTGCAGAATAAAGGGCTAAACTGGTAATCCTATCAGGAAGGTATAACTTAATCAGGAGTTATGTATGAAAGATTGAACCCAAATCACAGCAAATTCACCAAATTTGCCTCTATCTGCTTCTCACCCCGGCGGTGGAATTGGCTGCCTGGTGTTTTGTAACTAATTACACACATTACAAGCCAAGTGCACAGCTTTTCTTAGAAGAGAACTATCTTTTTTTCCCCGAAAGTTTAATCCTCATAAGAGGATTCCCATCCTGTCTTTGACAGAGTCCAAAATCAGGTTTTCACATGGCCCTTAGCAGGAAAAAAATTCTTCACTTTTCCCATCTGCACAGTGGTGCTGGGCAGGAGCTCCTGGCACAAAGCTCCTCAGACCAAAGCCAGGCTTTGCTCCAGTTTAGTGCCCTTTCTTTCCACTTTTTCCCATTTATTTGCCTTTTTTTTTTTTTCCTGTTCTGGAGATTCCCCATGGCCTTTCAAAGGCACATGCCTGGGAATTCAGCTTCTTGGGTGCTGCCCTGCTGACTGTGAGCTGCAAACATCTCCCCAGGGGCTGGGGCTCCTCTCCAGAGGGGCATCTTGGCCTGTGTCGGGATGGACAGCTGTCCAAATCACTTGGTTTTACTTCAGGGGACTAAAAAAGAGCAAACCTCAGACATCCTTGTCCTGGAAGGAGCAGTTCCACCAAGCCTGGTTCAAAGTTTTATCGTGTGGATGAGGAAAATAACTGAAAACGTGGGTGTTATCTGAGAGAGCCCACGGGCACGAAGAGCAAATAAAAAAGCCATTCATTCATTCATTCATTCAGTCACTCACTGGCCTTCGCTGTCACTGAAGGAAGCTCCCAACAGTCTGCAGGGTGCAGAGCTGTTCCAGGAGCAGGGATGTCAGTGCTGGATTAGCTCCTCCTTTCACCAGGGAAAGCTGCTGGTCCCGTGGGGATTCTCCTCCAAAGGCTCTGCTGTCTCTGTGACCCCAAGCCCAGCTGCTGGAGCGTCCCTGGGCAGAGCTGGCCCCTGTCTGTGCCAGTGAAACCAACAGCTCCCATTCCCACCTGGTGGCTCTGGGATCTGGCCCAGCTCTCCCTGTCCCCAGGCAAACACGGATCGATGGGATAAATCTGCTGGAAAAGAGCAAACTGACCGGATCCTGGGGAGCAAACCTCACCAGGGGTGCTCATTAAACCACCAGCCCTGCTGATGTAAATAAAGTGTCTTGGAATGTCAAATAAAACTCATCAGGGCCTCTGCTGCGAAGTCATCAGGCAGAAAATAACTGGGGAAGGACAGGAGAGGAGAAGGGGAGGAAAACAGCTACTCACGGCTGGATGGATTTTGTCTTCCCTTGGATGAAGAGATTCCTTTCTTTCAAGGGGCTCTGTACCACCTTTTCACCCCAAATAAGCCCCTTTTCCAGAGGATATGAGGACGTGGGCAGCCAGAGAGGAAACAGCCCCAGGAGAGCTGGGGGACAGTGCTGTGACAACCTGGACACTTCCCAAAGCGGGAATGGAACGGGCTGGCCCTGGCTTTGCCCTCCACAGGCAAAGCTCTGAACAACTTGAACTGGGGGAAACAATGGGTTTGAAGACGAATCCCGGGAAAAGATAAAGGGGATAGAATGGTACACGATGTTCTGCCTGGCCTCTGCAGCTTTCAAACTCTTCTGTGGCAGCGGATCTGCCTTTAAAGCAGCTTGCAAAGCATCTGCTGCCCTGACAGCGCTGTGAAGCATCGGGGAAGGACAAACACAGAGCAGGCTTGAGCCACTCCAGGGCTTGGAGCCACTCAGTAAAAATAAGCTGAAGCACCACTCAGCCCTCCATTGAAGGGAAGGAGTTCTTGGAAACGACTGGAGCAAACAAAGTGAGTGTTCATTTGTGAAGGACAGAGCAGGGAGGCTTTTCAGAGGGAAGCATTTAGACCCCGGGCTTTGTGGTGGCCCCTGTGAAGTCACCTCATGGCTCTGAGTTTCTGTACAGCTGTAAGGTATTTTTGGATGACAGTGGGGGCGTGTCCCACCCTGTGGCACTGGAAGGGGCTGTGGGGACAGGCTGCTTGTCCCTCTGTGCAGGCAGGGCACAGCGTGGCCTTAGGCAGATCAGCCAGAGCCCCGAGTGCTGGGGCAGAGCTGGGCTTCATCCCAAATCCACCCTAAAATGGGGTTCTGGGACGAGCAGCAGAGGCTGGTGGCTTTCTGCACAGGATGGGATGATGTTCTGAGCCCATGGAGTGGAGCAAAACCAGCCTGTCCTTGTCCCCAGAACGCCCTGCCTTGCTTTCCTTCCCTGCCCAGCACCCAGGCAGCCCTCCAGACACCTGCCAGCCTCCCATAGGAGATTTTTATAAAAGACTTGGCATGAAGGATTTTTAAAAAGGCTCCACTGATGCCTTTTTGGGCTACCTAAAAACAGAGGCCAGACAAAATTAAGGGAATAAAAAGCAGTTCTATTTATTGAAGGGCCTTCGGGGACATTTAAGGCCGAAGAAACCCACCCAAAATGGACAGTGGGTCACGGGTTTTCACCCTTTTATAAGCTTGGTCTATTTGCATATTGGGGGTCGCCGTGGTTTGAAAAGGCACTGGCCTGTGGCCAAGAGTATGTTCTGTGCTGACCAGCAAGTGATGCACAGGATCAGGAGCTGAGCACTCTGGGAAAGATTGTGCAGAATAAAGGGCTAAACTGGTAATCCTTTTCCACCTATATACAGGCAATGGCAGTGACATCCAGCAAACAGGGATATTTACACAGGGTTCTGGCCCCCCAGTCAGATCTCCCTGAGGCACCATGAGCCCATCGAGCTGGGAACAGCTCTCCCTGTGTTGCCAATCCGAGTCTATCTGTGACACCTCTAATTTGGCAGCCTGATCTGCCTGCTCCTTGTTTCGGTGCTCCTCATTAGCTCTACTCTTTGGGACAGGGGCACCAACATGGGGGACTTTCACAGATAGTTTCTCTACCCTGGTAGTGATGTCTTTCCACTCTTCAGCAGCCCAGATTGGTTTTCCTCTATGCTGCCAATTAGCTTTTCTCCACTTCTCCAGCCGTGTTCTCTAGCCCAGGCTAGAGATAATGCTGTTCTCGAAATGAGTCCCATTGTCTGACTCGATCCTCTCAGGGGCACCATGGCTCCAAAGGACCTGCTTCTCAAGGCCCAGGATGGTGGTCAGGACCCCACTGGAAAGTGTTCTTCTTGTGGGTGACCCATGTCCAATTACAGCTTCAGGTAATGAAGTCATTTACCCCAAGTTTGCTCCCCCCAGCTCACTTTTGTTTCCATCTCTCAGGGCCTGGGACAGTGAGGTGTCCTTGATTGCCAGGCCTGGAGAGGAATTGTTGTGTCAGCCCAAAATGGGGAAGCAGCAGCTGGCACTGACTGTGGAGTTCAGAGTGATGCACTAAAGAACTGCAGGGTTACAAATATATGAAAATATAACAGCCAAAATCCTAAGGCGTCACCGTTTATTCAAACTTTTTTTTATCCCTCCATCACTTCTCCAATCCCCGGAGCTCCTCCAGCTACCTTCAAACTTCTCCGGGGCCAGGTGACAAGTGCAAGAAGCACAGAACAAACCTTCCCCAGAGCAGAAACCCTCCCTCCTGTGTGTTTTGCTCACACAGGTGCCTGTGGTAGATGCAGGAGCTCCCTGAACACCCGAACCACCCCGGGGTATCTCACCGAGCACGAGCAGTTTGTTAACGGGGCAGTGCAAATGTGATCGGCTGCAGATGTGTGGCGGATCGCAGCTTTGGGGCTGCCTCGGAATTCCTTTAAGTTGTTAATAGAGCAAAGGGGTTGATTAATTAGCTGGCAAAGCATCGCGACTTCCCGCTTTTATGGCGGTATCTGTCGGAATATCGGCAGTGAGTAAATATGTGAGATACCAGACATACCACGGGCAGCAGGTCCAGGTTGCGGCCAGCGAAATAAACACTTCAGATCTGATCAAAAAACTGTCCTGTTTGGAGATTTGGCTGCGCTGTAATTAAATGCAGGGAAAGCAAATAAACCCTCTTTCCTCCGCTCACAACAGTTTGGGACTGGGGCCGGGCGTGCCAGGTTTGGGGGAGATTCAGGAGCTCTGAGGTCGAGTGTGCAGTAGCGGGAGCTGGAGCCAGATTCTCAGTCATGCTCAGGCTCCTTCTCTTGTGGAAAAAGCCATCAAATCCCCAAATTCTTGTTCTGCACAGCACCTTTGCCCCGGTGCAGCAGAAGACCTCAACCTTTGGTGGTGATGCCAGGAAAGGTCTTTGCCTGCATCCCATCTTCTGAAAAATGACATTTATTGGTGAATTTGTGCCTGCAGGGCACAGCAGCAACTCGTTTAAATCAAGCGATTTGCTCAGAGGAAGCTTTTTAATTCTCCCTTAGTGGCAGCAGCAGCAGCAGCGGAGGAACGGCGCGGGGAAGAAGTTCAAACGCTGGGGAAACGCAGTCAACCGATAAACAGGAACTTAAAAAAAAAGAAATCCTCAATCCCAAGGCATGTCCTGCCCTTAATCACCACACACTCAGCTGCCACCGCGCTGCTGCCTTTTCCCGGCTGGAGGCACCGGAGCTCGGAGTGGCTGGGCCACAGCAGAGCCCCAGCTCCGTGAGGACTCGCGGGGAGCTCTTGGCATCATCAGCACCTCGAGAACCTCTGCAGGCAAAAGGTGTTTAACTTCCAGCTCAGTGCCGTGCAAAACTTCCCCTTTTTTGCCTTCAGAGTTGTTCCGCTCATTTTTGGTTTTTCCATGCCAGGCTGTGCAGGCGCAGGGACGAAAGTTGGGATGAAGCAGGGTTTGCTCCAAGTGACATCACAGGGGGATGAACCCCTTCTGCACTTCTTTTTTTTGCCCTAAAACCCCTTTTTTTTGGCCTTGGGCTTTGCAGTGCATGGCAGTGGCTGCCCGTGCCCTCTGCAGGTTGGAATCCTGGGAGCCGGAGGGATTTTGTGCAAAGAATCTTTTTGAGAGCAAAGACATTCAGTTCATCCGGAAAAAGGGATTTGGAGGAGCTGGGTGCACTCCTGGTGGGGAGATGCAGCTCAGCAAACCCCACAGATTCTTTCTGGAGCAGTTTGGGAATGGGGCAGCTCCACACAAACCCCATGGACACATTTTGGAGGAATTTAGGAGTTGGGCAGCTCCACACAAACCCCGTGGACACCTTTTTGGAGGAATTTAGGGACTGGGCAGCTCCATGCAAACCCCACAGACACTTCTTGGAGCAGTTGGGAGAAGGGCAGCTCCACACAAACCTTGTGGAGACCTTTTTGAGGAATTTAGGGGCTGGGCTGCTCCACACAAACCTCGTGGACACCTTTTTGAGGAGTTCAGGAGTTGGGCAGCTCCACACAAACCCTGTAGAGACTTTTTTGAGGAATTTAGGGGTGGGCTGCTCCATACAAACCCCGTGGACACCTTTTTGAGGAGTTCAGGAGTTGGGCAGCTCCACACAAACCCCACAGACACTTTTTGGAGCTGTTAACAGGTTTGCAGCTCCACACAAACCCTGTAGAGACCCTTTTGAGGAATTTAGGGGTGGGCTGCTCCACACAAACCCCGTGGACACCTTTTTGAGGAATTCAGGAGTTGGGCAGCTCCTCACAAACCCCACAGACACTTTTTGGAGCTGTTAACAGGTTTGCAGCTCCACACAAACCCCGTGGACAGCTTTTTGAGGAGCTGAGGAGCTGGGCTGCTCCGTACAAACCCCCTGGGGATTTTTGGAGCAGTTTAGGGGCTGGGCAGCTCCTGGAGTGGCTGTGGGAGGCCGTGGGGTGGCAGTGGCAGGACGAGGCTGGCCCAGGGGCCAAGGACTGACTCACGGGCACTGAGCTGTGCCAGCCCCGCCAGCTCCCGCTGACTTCAGCGCCTGAGAGAGTTCCTGGTGTTTCTCCCTCTTCCCTTTCAGCACAGGAATTGTTACTCATTCCCCACACAATGCCAGGTAGGTTTTATTGTGGGACGGGCAATGGCACGGAGTGCCCGGGCATGGGAATGCAATTGATTGAAATTTTGGCTTTCCGACATGACTTCAAAACACAACAATCACAGATATGGAGGTGTTGGCACCGGGAGCAGCCTGGAGGATAATTATGGGCCATGATCTAATTTTTGGGATCTGTGCTCATTGCCAAACCTCTGCTGCTTTCCTGTCTCCCTCGAGAGCAGCTCAAGCTGCAGGTCCCTTAACTCCCTCATCCCCTGGCTTACTCTCACTTTTTTCCCTCTTTTTTTCCCCATCTTTCTCCAAAGTCTTATGGCAGAGCCTCTATCTCAAGCTGGAAGGAATCAGGCTGTTCTTTAAGGTCCTTACTACTGCAGTCCATGGGAAAAAATTGAATTAAACTGGGACAGATTTGGCATCTTTCAAATTTCCTGCACTTTTTAACTCCAGAAGTTGATGCTTCTGCAGATTTAGTAACTGATGCCAGCGTTGGGGGTGTGTGGATGTACACCAAAAATCCCGCACAACTTTATCACTGGATGAAGAGGGATAAATGGTCGAGGAGCCGTTTTTTCTGAGTCCTTGTAAGAAAAGAACGAATGTACAAGTCAAGAACTGCAGCATCCCAGTGTTCCCTGGGAATGGAATATCTTTAGGCTCCTGGAGAACTGCAGAGGGGACAATGAAGCCACAGTTTTTCTGCACTCTTTGGACTCCTGATGCCTCCAGACTTCTGAGACCCCTCGAGCTGGGGCAAGCTCAGCTCCAGTCCTGTCCCCAAGGGTGGCTGCTGCCTTTCCCCTTGGTTTAGTTGTGCAAACCACTCAGCAAGCACGGAGCCAGAGCTGAAGAGCAGGGAAAGTGCTGGTGTCTGTCCCTGGCCGGGCTGTGCTCACAGCCAGTCATTCCTGCCCTTCCAGCTGGAATTGCTTCGGATATGATCTCCGCTGTGATTCACTCCTGAACACTAAACAGAATTTGTTTTACTTTCTGTGACTAAGCTGGTGCTGAGTTTTCCACGTTAGTGAGCCCTGGCAGTGCAGGGCTGGCTGTTGCCACCCTCTGTGACATCACTGGGGACAGGCTGTGGTGCTCTGGAACACCGAGAGCCTGCACACGTGAGCCCAAAGGAAAATAAAACTGCATCAAGCTGGAATTGGTATGTTTCCTCCTGATACTGAAATAAGGGCTGGTGTTGCTGTAACTTCAGTTTTCAGACTAAAATCTGTAGGGTGAACACGTTTGGGGTCCCTCATCTCTGGGACTGTCCAAGGCCAGGCTGGGCAGGGCTCGGAGCAGCCTGGGACAGTGGGAGGTGCCCATGGCAGGGGTGGCACTCCATGAGCTTTAGGATCCCTTCCAACCCAAACCATTCCCTGATTCCATGATTTTGGGGGTCACTTTTGGCACTAATGACTGCTAATGTCCACATGAATCAGAAATATTTTGTAAATCCACGAGCATCCACGTGCAAGGCTCCTAAAGGCATGGAGATCTCTAGGCAGTCTGCGAGATATTCACTGAAATTTCAACCTCACAAACAGCTCAGCCTCATCTTTCCAGAAAGGCAGGGGAGGAGAGAGAGAAGAAACTTTCAGAAAGTGCAGTTTGATTTTGGGTATTTCAATTTGGGACACTTTTTGTCTAAAAACACTCATTTTCTAGCAACAAGAACCCCCTTACAAGTCCCTCCATCCCTGCAGAGTTGAGCAGAACCTTTCCCAGAGCAGCAGCTCTGTCCCAGCTCCATCAGCAGCCTCAGCCCACGCTCTGGGGCACTGTGGGGTGAAAATGAACCAGCACTGAGACAGCACCCGAGTCAATTCATTCTCATTTCCTGATAAAACAAACCAGCCCCCTCAGGCTTTCTCCTAGGGAAAAAAAAAATATAAAAAGGAATCAACCAAACACCAAAAACACGATAAAATAGAGAGCATGCAGAGAGAAACCTGCTTTCCCTTGCTCTCCTGAGCAGGGAGTCAGCAGGGCTTTGATGTGGGGACACACGCTTGGTGGCAGTGCTGGCAGCCAGGCCCCCAGGGGCTCGGGAGCAGGGTCTGAGCTCGCACAAACTCCCCCACAGCCACGTCAGGGCACTCAGCGCTCCCAGTCACAACCGGGATCCCGCTGGGATGGGCTCCCCCGGGCTCCGGCTGCTCCCACAAAAACCACGTGCAAGGATCATCCTTTTTTTTAAATTTATTTTTTTATTCCTTTTCGTTCCTGTTCCGGCTGCAGATTAAAACCCGAAGTGTGAGTAAAGCAGCCGCCCCCTCCCCTGCAAGCCCCAGTGGATGCTCAGGGAAAGGTCTGACGTGGCTGAGGTTTGATCTGAAGCTCTCAGGGGACTCAGGTGAGTGTGGCAGCCCAGGAGCCTCCAAAAAGGGGCTTTTGAAAACTTGTGATCCCACAGGCAGTCCCAGGAGATGTCCCACACTGCTCTCCAGAGACGTGCAGAGCACGGAGCAAGGAGCTCTGGCTTTTTCCTTTTCAGGATCCTGGAGGCTGAGCAGACCCTGGGGTGGTTAACGAAGAGCCACCCTGCTGCCAGCCCTGCTGATAATCCCCTTCTAAAAGTCATCATCCAGCTCGAGATACTCAGACTGGGAGGATTTTTTTTTTTCCTCCTGGAGTTTCAGGAATTCCTCTCACAGCCCTGTCTCCTGGTTGCCCACACCACACAAACTGCTCACGGGCAAGGCCTCAAAACTCTGGGAAAACACAAAAATTGGGTAAAGACGCCTGAAGAGACTCTTCACACCATTATTCTTATTAAAAATGGGGTTTATAGGTGAGCTGGAACCCCCCCAAACTTTCAGTTTCAAACATCATCCCCTTGTCCCAAGCTGGTGCTTGCCCAGTGATGGCTTCTGCTGACACCAGATGGTTTTCATCGGGCTCACTATTTTTATTCTGAAATAATAACATCAGCAATTGTGAACGAATTAAGTTGTCTCAGCTCTCACTTTCCCACCAATTATAGTGAATTATGAACAACCCTTGAATAAGAGAATCTCCCCTCTCAGTTATTGCTGCTCAAGGATATATTTGCCTGGTGGCCAGCTCTGTGTTATTTGACTGATTTATAGGCCCATAACTTATGGAATTAGAGGTGAACTTTTTTTTTCAGAGCTTTAACTCTAAGTGGTTTCTTTCCTTTTTTCTTTGAAATCATGTGGAAAATGAATATGATAGATTTTCCCTCCATATATTTTCAGCCCTCTAATAACAAGCTGAACTTCCCTTGCAGCTTTCCAGCTTCGCCCTCACCCCACATTAACTCTGGAACTCGTCATTCCAAACACACTCAAGCTGAAACGGGCTTTAGGTTGTCTAAAATATTGACCAACCTTTAACCCCGTAAAAAGCCTGTAAGAAAGTCAGGAATCTCTTAATAAATTTAGGAATATGGTGGCTTTTTTTTTTCCCATTAAAAGTCAAACTTTCAGAAGATTTTATGTGGGGAAGATTTTAGAGTGTTATCAGCAGAAATCATCTTGCAGTGAGTGCAGCCTTGCTGTTGCCAAAGCATAGATTTGGTCAAACTTATTTAGGACGCAAAAAAAAAACCCTAAAGGGTTTATTCCTATTAAAGCAGAGCTGACATGATGCTTAAAGGATGGAAAATTTTAGGACTATTCTTTGTTATGACACTGCTCTGACCTGGAGGCGAAATGTTGGAGTCAGAACTCCTCCTCCTATAAAACATCCCCTGGTTCTCATCAGCCCCATCAAAATTTATGGGGTCTCCACGGCTGAGTTGAGTTTGGAGGATGAATTTTGCAGGACAAAGATGCCAACTCCCCATCACTTATCTGAACCTGAGGCAGCCTCTCAGATTTCCCCTGGACGAATTTGTGCTTGGAATTGTCATTGAGATTAAAAAAGAGAAGTGTCCCTGTACTTCAGGAGCTATCCTGGGATGAGAAATCCAAGAGATTCAGAGGTTTAAAAAAGCAAACAGGTCCTTTGGCTTCTTCTTCTAAATCTATTGGAGAACCTGGATGTTTGAAATTTTGCTGCTGTTGGGCTGGGATTCAGTTGAATTCTCCTAAGTTATTTTTTTCTGGTGATATCTAATAAAGTGAAAGCTGACAGCAAGGAACCTCTGCCTGGCCCACTTGGAAACAATGCCATGGGATTTCTCCATTCCCTGTGTGCTGGCTGCCCAAACACCTCGTTGTCATAGGAGACAGGGAAGGATTGGTTGTGAAATAAGGATAAACAAACAAATAAACAGAATTTCATAGGTCAGGTTAGCTGAAATGCCTGCAGACAAGCTGGGCCAGCTGGGTGCAGCTCAGTCTCCCAGGATATGAGGCACTGGAAGTATTTTCCATGGGATAAATACAAGAGAAATTGGCTCTGGCTGTTCTCCAGTACCTGAACTTCCTGCCATGATTTTTTGAAATCCTGCTGCGAAACAGCAATTGATGCTGGATTCCTTCAGAGTGGCTGTGAACAATCAGTGTCACTTTGCCTCTGTCCTTCCATGTCTCCTGTTCTCTGGAGTGCATTTTCCTTGGCCCCAAAGCTACCTTCTTGCTCAGAGCTTTCCTTGCTCTGACTGATGCTCCATCACAGAATCACGGGATACCCTGAGCTGGAAGGGACCCACAGGGATCATCAAAGGCATCAGCTGATGTCCAGTTCCCACCTTCTGACGGCATCAAGCACAACCTGTGTGAGGATCAGAAGGTGCTGGGGAGCCTGCAGGACCCACATCCCACAGGGGCAGGACAGGTTCTGCTCCTCAGGGAGCTCCTGCACTTCTCCATGAGCTGCATCTTGTGCCGGGAGGTTGAGTGCACAGAAAGCAAAGAGATGGACGTGCACAGGACCCATCCAACCTCAAACAGCTCATCAGGATGGGTGGCAGCACTCTCTGGAGGTGCCCATCCCTCTGCACAGCCCATGGTGACAGAGAAATGCCACCACTGTGCTGCCCAGCAGTGACACCTCCCCAGAGCCT